>BSBK01006086.1:0-600000 GCA_027943335.1 Chamaecyparis obtusa
ACTGGCCCAATTCTTCCATAGATCTTCCATGATGAAAATCTATTTGAAAATAAAAAATGGTAACGCCTCAAGACTTTCAACAGTGCATAGATCAAGGTGTGCTAATGCCTTCTCTACTTCCTTCACAACTCGTTACAAAAAATCTAACCTACGAATCAACAAGCTCTGCAACTCCATCAAATTAGTTATCCTTTTGTCTTTCTCAACTCTATATTATTTCTTATTTTTTTGAATAGAGTTAAATTTGACACCAAATGAATATCTTTCTCAGTCATGGGATCAAATTTTGTAGCTAGCAATCTCAACTCGTGTTTGGCTTCACACCTATGCTTCTCTAGATCATTTAAGAAGTACGTAAAATTAGTTATGAACTTCATGATCTTACCTCCTTCAGTTAGTCCAATCTTCACCTAATTGACAACCAATCTAAGTGATTTCTTATCAGTGACAATAGATTGTGCCAACTTTTGTGCTCTTTTCTTCTCAAACTCCTTTTATGCCTTGTATATTGCATAATCTTCCAAGTTTTTCATTTCTTCACTTGCAGTAGTAACTAAATGTGCCAATTGCTCAATTGGTGTAGCTGATTCATCATATTCTACTTCTCTTATAAAATTAGCTAGCATGTCTCTAGTGGTGAGAATCACTTGAGCTTCTTGCTTCATCTTATCCTTATTTTCTTTTTCCTTGATTGCCATTGCATATTTCATTATTTCCTTAGGGCTCATATTACTGAGATCTATATGTCCTTTAATTGGAATGCCATCCTCATCACTCATTAATTGGAATGTCATCCTCATCACTCACTTTGTCCTTTCCCTTTCCCTTTCCCTTTCCCTGTCCCCATCCCTTTCCCTTTCCCTTTCCCTTTCCCTTTCCCTTTCCCTTTCCCTTTCCCTTTTCCTTTTCCTTTTCCTTTTCTTTTTCTTTTTCCTTTTCCTTTTCCTTTTCCTTTTCCTTTTCCTTTTCCTTTTCATCAAGCTTGACCTCTACAATTGGTGTCTATTTTTCTGGATCTTTTGGAAATTGTTCACTTTCAACCTATACTTGTTGTTCCTGTAGTTGATCAATAAGTATCTCTACTTTATTGTCATTGACCATGCCTTGAATGGTTGCAGTATCCATTTTCTCTTCTTCCTTTTGTTATTCTTGAGGATTCTACTATTTAGATGTATCAATTTGTTCCTCATGTGGTCCTTATGTTGAGATATAACCTGATTTATCCACATTATTATGTGTATCATACATAATATCATTATCAAGTGTTACACCAACACCATCAAATTTCCATCCTTCGGCTATTTGGGTGACCCGATTTATCCACATTATTTTATGTATCATACAGAAGATCATTATCAAGTGTTACATCAACACCATCAAATTTCCATCCTTCGATTGTTTGGGTGAATACTGATTTCTCTTCATCTAGTTGAATTTTCACTTCTTCCTCACTATGTTCATCCTCTTTAATTACACCATTAAGATCTAAATGTTCTCTAAGAATACTCTTAGTCTCATCTTGTACTTCTTTAGATTCACCTATCAGTAGTCTGGTTACTCTAGTCTTCATTTTGAATAGGGGTCTCACTTCATTGCATTTCTTTTGTACTTGTTCCTTGCTAAGTTTTGGCAGGAGGTGTAATACCACATATTGAATTATATCCTTGTCTTGATTAAGTGTTACCTTCCATCTTGAATCTATTTTTTCATATAAGGAATTATGTAACAAATATTCTAACTATAGTAGCACTTAACTCAAACTATTCACACTAAGGATTACTACTTCCTCAATTTTATTTTGATCCTTTTCACTAAACTTGTCATAGTACAACTTAACTCTTTTCAGAATTCCCCATTTCTTCACTTCTTGTATTATGTCTCCAACACAAATAGATTGACTAAAATCATGACTTATAGATTTTGTAGTAGGGGAACCTACCACCTTAGACTTTTTACCTTTAGATTTGAGCTCTTTTTTTTCCTTTTTCCAATTCAATCTCCTCACTTTCTTCTTCAACAACCTTTACAAATCTTTTTTCCTTCTCCTTCTTTCTCTTCCCCATTACGATGTTTGTGCTTGGTGTCTCTTTGATTGATGCAGTCTTGACATTTATTTTTGATCTCCTTTCTTGTGGCTTGACAAGAGAAGTTTTCTCCTTCTTGAATCGAGTTGTGCTCCTTGTCTATCTACTAGTTAGGATACCACTAGTTGCATCTACTATCTCAACATCCTCATCACCTTTTGTTGCTTCAGATGTACTTGCTTTCTCTACAGCATGTTTGGCTCTATATTTCTCAATCTTCTCTTTAGTGAAACCCTTTTGGATCATAAATTGTTCCACTTATTTTCTCACTTTCTTCTCAATGACCTATTTCATCAATTCATTGTGTACTTCTAGTGTATTTTCTTGAAATGTGTCAAATCTAGGAGTATTAGGATCTACCAATTGTGCTAGAAAATTCTTTGCATACAATGTCATGATGTCTCCTTCCACTTCATATCCCATCAGCATAACCCATGAGGTTCTTATCCCCACTACTTCCATCAATAAATAATCAGTATCTACCATGAAACATATTGTATTCTGTTAGAGTAATAGATTTATTTGACTTTATAATTAAATCATTTCGATTTAATTACTTAAGTCCTCTATTATTCTTTTTCACTTAAGCTATCTCTTTTAGGTGCATAATAATTAATATTTCTATTAATTATTATTGCACAACCTAGTTTTTTGTGGCTTTAGGGTTTCTGTTCTTATAAGCCACTTTTGTAATTATTTCTTTCATTCTCTCTTAATACAGTTTGAGCTCCAACATTTTGAGCACAAGAGGGTTTTGCTTTTTCCATATCCTTGCTTCATACTTTGTGACAGGTTTATTGCATGCAGCTGGATCTTGGAGTTGAATCTGATATTTCATCAGTTTCTACATGGTATCAGAGCCATTCTGCTGCAGCTTGTTCGAAGGTTGTTGAAGCTGTGGATCAAGCCCTTTCTTTTTGGGGTTTTCTGCTATTTTTTATATTGGATCTAGGAGGTTGCAATTTTTTGGAGCACTTTGGACAAAAATGGACCTCACCCTTGCGTCCAGAAGGTCTGAAATACCTAAAATCCATATAAAACTCAATTTATTTGGCCTCCGGAGCATCTGACAAAAATTTCTTAGCCTCCTAGGGCCGTACGACACGCAAAACGATGCAAAAAAATTAAAAAAATCACATTTTTTGCGTTATTTTTTAACGCAGCGTGTTCAAACAGAACGCGCCACCGACGCTCAGCCCGCGTGCCACCCGCGCGCCGCCAGCCACCGGAGCGCCACCGACGGGCCACCGCCACCAAGCGCTGCCGCCGCTGCCACTACCGCCGCCGTTCGGCCACCCATCCGCCACCGCCGCCCGGCCCGGTCACCACCTCTGCCGGCGGTGCCGCCTGTGGTCCGCCCTCCTCTGTGATGTCACCTTTTCTGCAGCTGACGTCACCTTCCGGCAGGTGATATTTTTTTCAGTGATGACATCATGCTGACGTCAGCAACGGGCTGGTGACAGTCAAACGGCCGTCAAAATTTTGCTCGTGACTGGTTTTTTCCAGAGAGCTTGCATTTTGGGGGTACTTGGGCGTTTTTGCTCCTACAGGGCTCATACGGACTCAAAAATCAAAGTGTGATATATCGTCGGAAAGGTTTTTTCGAGCCCGTCGCATTGGTGCAGGTTTCATTTTTTTATTCTTCCATTTTAATGTCATTTTTGAGCCTCAAAGTCAAGGTACATAAATTTTCATTCTAAAGCGTTTCTTGCTCCTTCTTTCTTTTGAGCTTTCGAAATTGTGCTGGAATTGGGTTTTATCAATTGTGGGGGGTGTTTTTTCTTGCTTTTCTGTCATTTATCTCAGACAAACAAAACATTGTATCACATAAAACAAAACCCCTTCTGCATCTTCTATCTAGTTCTGAAAGAAAACATAATAAGAAAACAGTCAGAGCACTTGGCACTATGGCAGACACAGCATCTGTTGAGCTCCTCACTCCACACAATTACCATGTGTGGAAGGCTCGTATGACACGACTTCTTCGATCACGAGGTTTATGGTCTTGTTTGGACCCAGTTCAGCCTCAGTTGACTCGACCATTTGAGGTCATGCAGCACAGGAACAAGATGGATGAAGCCATGGGTTTGATGTCACTACATGTTTCAGATAGTCTACTTTTTCACCTTGATGGATGCCTTACTCCTCAAGCCATTTGGGATAAGTTTCAAAATCTTTTTGGCACTGTGAATGAGTTCAGGGCACTACAGATTGAGGCAGAGTTGACTTCATTGGTACCTGACTCTTTTCCCACCATTGAGGACTTCCTGATGAAGTTCAAATCTCTCCGTTCAATTTTGCAAGGATGTGGGAAGAACAAAACTGACAATGAGTGTATTTACCTGATTCTTTCTAAGCTTCGAGGACAGTTTTAGATATTTTCTTCTACCTTCTACTCCACTATGGATGCACTAGGTGCACGACATGTTATGCCCTCTTTCGAGACTTTTTGTGACCGGTTGACTCGTGAGCAATCAAAGCTCACTCAGATGGATTCTCTTACCGGTTCACAGTCACAAGCATTGCTTGCCAAGTCACCTCAGAGTACACAGAAGCCGAAGCAGATATCAGATTCCTCTTCTCAGCACTCTACTGGCCCACCATCTTCTTCTAAGAAGGAGAAACAGAAGACTGAGAGACCTACATGTTCCTATTGTCAGAAAGGAGCACATGATGAGTCACTTTGCTATCAGAAGAAGTTTGATGGTTACGAGAAACAGATAGCGGATTTGCAAGCTCTTCTTCAGAAGAGCAATCTTTCCTCTCCCTCCTCTTCTGGGTCTCAGGGGTCTTCTTATCAGTCTTCCTCTATCAATTCTACAGCAGGACAGGATCTTGGAAAGGGTCATGCACTACGGGCTTCTGTTGAATCCCCTTCACAGGTCCCTTGGATACTCGATTCAGGTGCTTCTCACCATATGGCATCTTCTCGGGAGATCTTCTCTTCTTTTGAGGCTTCTCCTATTTCCCATATTATCATTGGGAATAACACTATTATGACTGTCTGTGGGAAAGGCACTGTATGCATTCAGGATGGCACATTCAATGATGTGTTGTATGTTCCATCTCTGTCTTCAAACCTTCTCTCAGTTTTTCAGATTACTCACAATGGGTCAGGGAAGACAGTTGAGTTCACTCCAGATTCAGTCTTCATCCGAGATAGTATGACAGGAAGTATTGTTGCTACAGGGACAGTTGATCATTCCACCCGTCTCTACTCCTTCTCACACTTTGGTCCACCTTTGCCAGAGCACGACTCTCCTACTTTGAGAGAGCATCATGTGGTACAGTCAGGTCGCTTGAACCTTTGTGTGGTCCCTGAGACTACTGTTATGACTGCCATGCCACCACCTGTTGAGCTCTTTTCTGTTCAGCACGGTTCTCCTACAACACTGCCTGATCCTCTAGCTCCAGTCATCGAGCCACCAGGTGTAGTTGTTGAGGATTCTACAGAGGACATTCATCTCCTCTTTGATGACAGTGTCAGCACACCTGTCATACCACCTACATTGGGGATTCCCTTTCAGGATCCTCCTGTCTACTCCTTTGAGCATCAGCTCGGCCTTCCAGTGACACCTCAGCTCTCGAGGTTACCTCTTCAGTGTCCACTTCCTTTCACTCCTCTGCATTGGAGTCCCAGTGGCTTGTTCATTGATCCAGGGGTTCTTTCCTTCCAGGGGGGCTTTGGAGCCTCAACCTTCTCTCACGGGGGGGGTTGGCAGCACGCATTGTACTTATGGCTTTGAGAGAGTCTCTTGAAGTCATTTCTTTTTGTCTTTGCTTGCTTTTACATCTCTTTTTGGAGAGGAGTTTTTCCCACTGGGTTTTCTCCTTTACTCCGATTTATAGAGATTTCCTTGTACTGGGTACCTGATCAGGCCTTGTTGCCGGGACCCATTTTTTTTGCTTTCTTAGCTGTTAGGATACCACTAGTTGCATCTACTATCTCAACATCCTCATCACCTTTTGTTGCTTCAGATGTACTTGCTTTCTCTACAGCATGTTTGGCTCTATATTTCTCAATCTTCTCTTTAGTGAAACCCTTTTGGATCATAAATTGTTCCACTTATTTTCTCACTTTCTTCTCAATGACCTATTTCATCAATTCATTGTGTACTTCTAGTGTATTTTCTTGAAATGTGTCAAATCTAGGAGTATTAGGATCTACCAATTGTGCTAGAAAATTCTTTGCATACAATGTCATGATGTCTCCTTCCACTTCATATCCCATCAGCATAACCCATGAGGTTCTTATCCCCACTACTTCCATCAATAAATAATCAGTATCTACCATGAAACATATTGTATTCTTGTATTTGTGTACAATATCTGAAGGTATTCTTTCTTTACCATGCATCCTTTTTTAAAAATCTTTCAAATATACCCATAGTTTTCCAATAAACTTATTTCCAAAAACCTTTATACAATTTTTTATTTGAATGAAAGCTGGTGTATCAACTAACCAAGTAATAATACCAATGCCAAGAAACATATTCTAAAAATAGAAGAATAAACATATAATCAATTGACCATATTTAAATTTATGCCTCTTATCCTTCTTGATCTTCTCAAGATTCAGTATTAGCTTCTCCCTCAGTTCTTTAGCTAGATCATAATCCTTATTTTCCTTAATCATCATGTGGGAAGTATGGATGGCACCACTAGGTATACTATTCACCTGACTAGAGTAATAGAATTTGTATCCAATCACCATTGATGTATATTTAAATTCTTCATATGTGATATCATTCACATTCATCACACACCCATCCCATTTAGACTTTGTCAATTTAATCACCTCTTCCTTGTGAAGAGTATGAAGAAAAGGTACATTATCAGTTGTAGATAGACTAGTTACATCATGGATTTCTTTCTTGGTTATCTTATGCAGTCTGTTTAACCATATGAATTGATCATGTATCCTACTAAGAACATATCTTATCTGTTCATCTTCAAATTCATCAGGATAGTTAATAGCATGATGAAAACCTTTATCAAAAATAAGTTTGTGTTCATCCTTCAATATCAAATTCTCATCACATAGCTTCTTGTACTAATCATATATTATAATTAATCCTAAATCTTTCAATTTGTAGTGTATAAAAGATCTTATATCTTCCACATGTATAACTCCATAGGGTACACTAGTTAGGGAACCCACTAGATCATTCTCCATGGACTTGAATGGGTTTCATTTGAATTATGGTTGTGGTATCTCAATTATAATGATAAACTTAGGAGTAGCCATATTAATTCTCAATCACATAAGAAGATAAATGATATATACCTCAAACTATGTGTAGCTATCTTGACAAAGAATATGATAACACTGATTGATTGCTTTTCTCAAATCAACATAGACAATATTTTCCCATAGCTTCAAACTCAACAAAGGACTCAAATATCACTTCTTTCTCTCCACAACAGTTCAAAAAGTATGTAAGGTAAGATTAAAATCAAAACCTATTTATTTATTTACCTTCACATGATTTCATTAAATGATCTTACCGATAGAAATTTCCCTTTTTAAATGATTGAATCATACTTCACTACTAATGATCAAAACATCATAGAATTTCTCAAAAATATCTACAATAGCTTATCGCAACTTTATATGTTGATAGATCTTATAGTGCACTTGTAGGGGGTTCATAGATGGATTCAAAGATACTTACTCCCCCTAAGTCAAAGGTGACTTAGTTTGATGATGAACCATCCACACCTGATGGTGATGTGGATCCCTCCGATGTCTTTTTTTCATCCTTATTCTTCCAATTCTTCCTCATCTCATTCTTGGTCTCTTCCACATTAAAAAATTATTTTCCCTTTTGATTTTCTGATTGGTTTACCAATTGGTTTCTCATTCTATAATTCCTTGCTAGATGACCAATCTTGTGATAGTGAAAACATGTCATACTAGTTGACCTTCATGGTCCAACATTACTTCTATTTGTCCTCATCCTGCAATTCACAACCATGTGTCCATAGTCTCCACACACTGAAAAAGTGACATTGAATTGCCTCTCTCTTTGGTAAGGGATTTCTTGGTTCACAAGTGGCCTTGGATTATTCACTCTTTACCTACATTCATCATCTTTGTGGCCATATTTTTTGCATGTATAACAATATCCATCAAAGCTACTAGATCTATTGCTAGATCTGGATCTACAACCATATGCAATGTGTCCATACTTATTGCATTTATAGAAATACCCATCAAAAGTGTTAGGCCTATTAACTGACCTTCTTGTATAAACATTAGCAGTATGACCTACTTTATGATAATTGAAACATAGAGGCTTGTAGGGTTTCTTACCCAGAATCCTAGAATTTACCTTAGGTGAAGATTCTCCTAATGGCTTTTCACCCTTAGTTCCAGAAGATTCACCAATCTCAAAAGTAGTCTGACTAGTATAGCCTAGACCGGTTGTGTCCTCTCTTCTTCTTTGGCTTCTTAGTTTCTCATCAAGTTTCTCAGAACTACCATGCAATTTATTTATCTTTTCATTGGAATTCTTTAGTTTTCCCTTCAACTATTCATTCTCATTTCTCAAACTCTCATTCTCTCTTCCCAAATTCTCATTGGTCATCTTTAGATTGTTTAGTTCTCCTCTTAGATTTTCCAATTCCTCTAGTCCCATGAAGATATGTATGCAATGTACCTACCTATTTCTATGACTTAAAAATCTCATGTTCCTTATCCTTCAAGGATCCTTAGCTTTTAGGGAATCTTCAACAATATTCCTTACTTCCATATCCTAACCTATCTTGATAGATAATGCTTCTAACTCCATTTTGATATTCTTCTTATCCTTGTGCAGTTGTTCATTCTCTTGAGATAAGGCTTCTTGGGCTACTTCAGATTCCTCGGATCCAATTTGTTCAGAAAATTTCTCAATGTAGTCTTAAGTGTCATTGAATTTTTCAACAATCTCTTTTCTCTTGACCAAAGAATGCTTCAATTGATCTTTCAGTTCTTTGATAAACCTTTTAGTTCCTCAAGTTGTCTTTTGTATCTCAAACCCTCCATATTTTCCTTTAAGTATCTACCCAAGATGTTAGGCTTCTTTAAGGGAAAAAGGATTTGATACCAATTATTCATATTATAAAGCACTAAGAGGGGGGATGAATTAGTGCAAACACAACTCTAAAACTAATACTGATTATCCTTCTAATTAACCAACATGCAAATATAAATATCAAGTAACAACACAACACATGAAACATTCACACAATAAAACACTTGACACCGAGATTTTTTGTAGAAACCCTTGTTAGAGGGTGAAAACTATGTGTGGGGATGATGCCCAAAATATTTCACTAGAGCACTTGGAAATTAGGTCTATTAGGACCAATTAAAACAACCCTTTTGGGGTTATACATGGTTAAGAGTATGTGTAGCCCGGTTAAGATCTTTGAAGACCTATAAAAGTCTACTCTATTAGGAGATTTAAAACTTAAGATAATGAGTCACCCTGTTAAAGGATTTATCTTTTAGATCCTGTTAAAGATCCTACTCAACCTATTAGGAGTGACCTTGTTAAAGGATTTAGCTTGCTAATTTGTTAGAATCAACAAGTAAAGAATGATCTGATATTTTCATTCAATGCATGTCAGATCCAATGAATCTTGGATCAAGTACATCACAACATCATGTAACATCATCACAACATCCATTTATATACTTTTTCTAGATCGGTGGTAGAGCCCTAAAACATTTTACAAGTCAGCCCTTAAATCTAACTTAAACATATGAGCAAGCACGCCATTTTAGTTTTTAACATCCTTGATATCAGCCCAAAGAATTAAATATTGAAAACATGTCGGCCAACCACTAATATATGACCGCAACATTGATTTAACCAATTTTGTCCATCGGTTCACTGTTCTAACTATCACTTCCACTTCAATCTTTAATAACTTTGAGAATACTCCAACATAATTTATGCAATCGTTGGAATGGATAGATATAGCTTTGTAGATGTTAACTCTATGACCGTGCACCTTAACTTTATTTCCTATTCCAGATATGATTAATTGTTCATTGCACATTGTCTTCTACCTGGTTGACTCAACACTTAAATATTTCATCACATTGAGCTTCACCTTCATCGGTAACACTAATATTTTGCCTCCAATGAATTAAGTTTCCAGCAATGACAACACCATGATACATTTGCATAATCAAAGAAAACATCATCTTCATAAAATGTCAATAGGTAGTTGGTGGTTGTTTGAGTAGTTGTAAATTATTTAAAACCATAAATATATAATTCCAACTCAAATTTGGGGGTTGAAGAAGTTTGGGAATGAAAGAAAACTTGTTTTGAAGCCATTGCATACTAGTTTTCTATGATATTTTTTTTGTAAATAGTTTGATATTTTGTTTTATATGGAATGGTAGAGATATAAAAATTATATGGTTGGAAAGATAAATGAGTTAACTTTCATTTTATTTTGGTTTTTTTCAATTTCATGAATATTTGTGAAAGTTATGATAATTTTTGTAAGTGTCAATCAATATCTTCCCCAGGGTTGCCAGTTTTGGGGAAAATCGCATAACTCTCAATTCCACCATTGGATCTTCATACAAATTGGATAAAATATATGTAATAGAATCATATACAATATAATTGGAGTGATTTTCTTCATGATCAAGTGTGTGAAATTTATTACTGATTGATTTGTACAATTCATAGTGAAAAATAGACTGTGTGAATGTGCTTTTGCAATAAATTATCATCTACTTCCTTGTGTTATTGAAGTCATTTTGAGGGTTGCTAAGGGTGTGCTAGTATTTTATTATTTATAAGATATGATGGTTGATATATTTCTAACTCTTTAAGGTTATAAAGGGTGAAATGATGTTGTATTGAGTTGCTACAAGAAGTCTTTGAAGTTACTTAGGCCTTATGAACATTAAAACACAAATTTTCTATTTGGAACCTATGATTCAAAGGTTCCTAAGGGATTTGTGTTGTTAAATTGAGTTCATTTTATGTGTGAATCATTTTTCCTCTATAAAATAGTGGTATCAGAGAAACAAAGTAGATCCTTGAGGGGATGGATTGGTTGAAGATTGAAAGAAGAAGAGAGGAAGAGGAAAGAGGAAGAAATGAAGAGGAAAGAAGAAGAGATGAAAATGAAAGAGGAAGAGATGTGGAAATTATAGTTTGAGAGGGAGGTAAGAAAAATAAGGAAATATATAGATGACTTGCAAAGAAGGATTGAGATGCAGTAACAAAGTTGGTATTTGTTAGTAAGAAAGAGGGTAAGATGGTCTATAAGGAAGATATTGAAGAAGAGAAGACAAGAGAAGGAACTAGAACCATAACTGGAGGCACAAGAACCTCTAATAGAAGAGGGTAGTGAAAACAAAAGGAAGGAAAAGAAGAGGATGTAGATGTAGAAATCAAAGATGGGGAATCAGATTTGAGGATAGTATATGCAGCCATTGACGAGAAATGGAAAAATAAGGTTGAAGTGGATCAGGTACAAGTGATGATAATAGTAGAAGAAGAGTAATGTATGAAGGGTGTTAGTGTTGAAGGGGTTGATGAAATATTTTAATCAATTTATCCATTTCAGTTAGCTCTTTTACTTTTCATAACTAAAATACGTTAATCAATTTATATGTTTAAGTAATTTACATCTGATTAACTTAGTTGCACTTGGACACTTACACATAAATACTTAATCGGTATTAATCAATCTAATTCACATTTGAACACCTAGATAATCACACTTAATTAACATCTAAATCATATCAAGAATATTCCTTCATCTTATGTCTAATCTCCCTAGCACTCCTAGCTAGCAATGTGAAGTGGTGCAAGAAAGTCATGCATCCCTTGAGGTTTTAACTGACCTCTAGGTAGGTGCATTATTTTCTTCCCCACACACCCACCTTCCTGGTCACATGTGGATGTACCGGTCCCTCTCTAATGACATCCTTAATGATGTTAAACTATATCATTACCCATTTAGGATGATACCCCTTGATCTAATGGATGGTGCAACCCATCAACCAACAATCAGACTACACAAAAGTGAGGTAGTATCTATCCTTTCTCCCATCCTCTATCCTGTCATGATCCAAGACTCCCCATGCCTTGCAATCCATATAAGGTGTCCATGTGAAAACCTATAGGTCATATACTATCATCTACCAAAACCCTATCTCCCATGTATGAGTAATAGATTGGTGGTCCATATCTATATGCATAAGGTTATCCACTCTGTCACTTATGCATCTTGATTGGTCACATCACTTATATATGCTCCCACACCCATACCAGCAATAGTGGCATCCCTAATCCTAGGTTGTTGTATCCTCATATGCACATATGTGCAAATCATGGTACAACTAACCTAGTATGGCGTACCCCCAACAATAAATGGTACTAAACTCTAGCATATGATTCAAAGATGAAGCCTAGCTAATCATGAATCTATGTCCTAATAAATTTGAAAGCATCCAACCCCAATTAGCCCTACCAAATATAGTTATAACTATGGTAGCCTCCTATTGACTATCACTCACCAATGCATGTGTATGATCCCTGGGAATCCTCCTCATATGACACTCAAAGGAATGCTCCATGTAATAATCTACATCCTCTATCCTATACTCAAGAATCACACCTCTAATTGGGACCTAGTATATCCTCCATACATCAAGGGAAATAATGGTAGCCTCCCCTATTGGTAGGTGAAATGTAGATGTATCACTATATAATTTCTCTACAAGTATTGTCATCATACCATTGTGTTCCCATAACCTAGGCCAGTATTGCACATGGTCCAATCTCATTTCTATAATCAAACCCCACTCCCTAGCCATCAATTACTCCCACAACTCCATAGTCATTGGCCAATGCTCACGTGACCCAAGTGATGGAAATTGAGTCTGCATCTCTACATCCATCCAACATTGTGTTAGATAAACCTTTTTAGCCTTATCCTTTTCTTCCCATCCCAATCCTAATTGGGGCATCATATCCCTAACTCACCTAACCTAACCCCCAACCTAGTACTTGTGGAGGCATCAATTGTGTGATCAATGTTTGTATGGATGTTGATCATGTGAATGGAGTTTCCACCCTGACATGTTTTGAGCCTATTAAGTTTCGTATGACACCTATTAACTATAAAAGAGAAAACATGACATGAAAGTATGAAGAAGTGTCTAGGCACTCACCATAGGGTAGTCTATTGGCCATTGGTAAACCTGCATACACTCCCCAAGCTAGTCCCTCTCTCTTCTCTTAGCCATCTTTTTCACCTAAAGATCTCATTTTTTACTTGTCAATTTTGAAAATGACCTCTTATAGGGCCCTTTGAACCTACTTATACCCCCCCCCCCCCCTTCACCCAAAATTTCTTCCCAGAACCCATTTTTCCTGCCATTTTCTCCGACCACCCTGTTGGTCATGCAAATTCCTTATTTTTTCAATCTTCTCATCCATTTCCTTATTTTTTTCCTTTTTGGAGGAAATTCCACAAAATCAATTTCTTGTGTTATTTTTTTGAGGGGGAACACCCTTCCACCGTCGTCTCCAACACAACTCCTAGGCCTATGTTTTCCTATGAGGCATCTTATTTTCTTTTCTTTGACAAAACACCATTTCAGACATCGCATCAAAGAGGGGGAAAATGCAGATATCTAAAATTGTCCCTTCCACTTCTATGTTATTTACCTCTTTAATTAATTAAATCTTATTTAATTAATCGACCCTCGGTATATAATTAATTTTAATTAATTAATTATATTATCCATTTTCTTCTATATAGTTAGTTAATGTTATTTAATTAATTATATTAATATTTCCTCTATAGTCCCTAATGTATTTAATTTAATTAAATACATCTAAACCCCTTCCACACCTTTATTTAAATATCCCCTCAAATCCTAATCCTTGAATTAATTAAATTCTTAATTAATTAAATCATAAGCCTAGCCTAAATCCTTAACCTACATCCATCATCATCACCCTTAAACCTAATCCTATGATTAATCCTAGATGAATTAAACTCATTTTTTTATTCCTACAACAATTAGTCTCCTAATGTTGCTCACACATGTTTGAGAAACCCTTCCCAAGGTGGCTAACCACCTTCATTAAATAACCACCTACATTCTTACATGGATGTCCCCTTTTTCTTCTTTGGGATTTTATCACACATGTGTGAGACATATTGAGCCACATCCTCTCTTCCACTTTGTCTCCCCTCTTTAATGAGCCACCACTTTCAAAGGTTTCTCTCACATGTGTGATAAACTTTGCATGACCAACCACCTTTCTTGTGTGACATCCATGTGACTTCCACTTGGGATCCACCTCATTTTTCCTCTTGCATCCTAGCCCTTCATCCCATTTTGAATCCTAACCATCCATTTCCTTCCAAATCCTATAAATAGGATCCTCTCCTTGAGAATTTCATCCACTCTTCATATGCATTTTTATTATGCCCATTTATCTTTAGAATCCTAACATTGTAGTGTTATTAATGTCCTAGTTTATTGTTAGAATTCATATCTCATTTGCATACTTATCATGTTAAATCCATCTTAGAATATCATTTGAGAGCTTGTAGGATCATCTTAGTTTGTTTATCATCTCATCTTGATAGTTTAGCATTATTTTAGAGTTTCATCATCAGTTGCATTAGTTTTGAACGTCTCCATTGCACTTGTTTCATCCTTTTCTCTATTTAGTTGCATACTTAGAGCTTCATTTCATGCATAGAGATCTTAGAAATCACTTGAGGAATCCAATAGTTGTGTTTGGAGAGCATATCCACATTCATCCATCAAAGAGAAAATCAATGGAATGAGGGTGCTTCCATTCAAGCTCAATCAGAGGTATGTTATAATCTTTGTTAGTTAGATGCTTTGTTTAACTTGTTTATCTTGTTTTCATTTAACTAAATTGTTAGATTTTCACATATACAAGGTCATCTATAATTCTTTCTTACATTGGCCCATAAAAATGAAGAAATTCACAAATCAAATATTGGAGTTAGAAGATCAAGTAGCTCATACATCACAATCTTACAATCCTTTTCAAGACTTAGATGAAACAATCAGAGCCCAACTGGAAACTATCAACAACATTCTCCAACAAATATTTATTCAAAGGGAGAAAGTCAAGGGACAAATCAAGAAGCTTTGGGAAATAGTGAATACTTACTTGATACACTTAACAGGGGTAATGGGAGAAGCAAAAGCAATAATCGAGCACATCTAGAAATCCTATAGCCTAACAAAAGTATAAATAAAATTGGTAAAGATTCTAGAACATCTCTCTATAATACAAAAAGAAAAGATACAATAAGAGAAATAATTGAACGAACACAAAGTGACATGCAAAGGCCTCCTACCTAAATGAGAATTGACTTGAGGACAAGACATCATTTTAAAATGGGGGACAATGTTGGCTTGTCAAAAACCAAAAGCAAAGCTGACTCTAGGATACTGCAGATGGATTGTAGAACATAAATAGATCATCAACCGATCTCAATTAATAAAATACGCAATTTGGTAACGTCAATCGGAATTGGAATTGACCATTTCGAATTCCCATTTTGGCCCATTTTGAGAATTTGAATCTTCCACTTGAAAAGGTGGAATTGGAATTACAAATTCCAATTCCCTTTTATGAGCCAAAATTAATAAAATTTTTAGGTCCGAGCATGCGAACCGTGCGCAAATTAAACTAGACAAAGACAATGTGCAAACAAATTGTATACAATAAAAAACTAAACATTCGAACACAGGAAAACAAAAATAAAAAAAATGAGACAAAAAGATTAGCGTGAAAAATACCTCTTCCGTTCCAGATTTCTCATAGAAGATCACGCTTGTCATCAACCATTTTTACTCAAGAAAAAATGTAAGGGTTTATCATTGCAAACTACGTGATTCTGTTTTGCTCTTTGTGAGACCTAATTACCTTAGTGTGTGAAACAAATGGCAAATTCAGACTACTGGTGATGAAGGGGCGAATACAACCATGACTCCAACTAGCATAAACTCGAAATGTAAGCGATGATAAAATTGCAATGAAATCAGAATGGGAATGAAAGATTAAATACCATGGCGATCAAGATTGTGTGAAGAATAGCAATTGGAAGGTTAAGAGGCTTGTTCAGTCACGGGGCATAGGGAGGGTGCACTTCACGATATACCAAATGCAAAAAAATGCATCTTCTTGTTCATCTTCCGAGTCAACCAAACGACTCAAACTATATTCCAAAAATGAGAAATCAGAATATCAAATTCCGGATTGGACCATTTCCAACATTAGATCAAATTCAACATTTTCTAATTCTGACAACCAAACAGGGCCTAAGAGAAGTGTTCATAATAAACCTCCCCCATTTATTTATTAAAAAAAAGTGTCATCAATAATTCTTCAAAAGATACGACATTTAATCAAATGCAATATCCATTTCACTATCGTAAATAAAATAAAATAAATATTTTTACATTCTTAATTACATGTCTAAAAATTAGTCCTTGTAAACAACCTTTCCTAATAAACCTATCATAATTAACCTTGGAATAATAATAAAATATCCATCTTATTATCATAAATAAAACAACACAAAAATAACAAAATAATAACCTAGACAACACTAGAATCGTATAAATTTCAAAAGTCAATCGATTTCAAACTGTTTCAATTTGACACGTGGGAAAGTTTTGTTTTATATGGCAAATTCTTTGCTGGTGGGCTCCTAAGATTCCCAACTCTCTTTATATTTTGGTGAAATATGGCATTTCACTTTTGTCTTCTTCTTTTTGGGAATATTGGTACAAAATTATCATGTTTAGAAAGCTTGGAATAAAGCTTTGACGTATGTAAAGAATTCTTTAAAGGTGATTGTGATGTTCATAGTTATCTAATGCGAAGGGTCTTTTCTCATTTTGAATAAATGAAAAAATGGATGAGTGGATGTTTGATAGGTAGAAATGGTAATATAAATGGGTTAGTAATTGGTTTGATTTTTATAAAAATGTTAATATTGTAATGGTCAAAATTGTGTGTTCATGTTATATATTTTGAATTTTATTTAAATTAGAGTGTCTTTTATGCAAAGACAAATTGGCAAGGGTATATTTTTATAAATTAAACTCGCGCTATTATATATCATGATTATATTATCAATCATCTTTAAATTTTTATTTCAATTTTTAGATTTTTTATTTTTTATGTTGAATTAAAATTTATTTTATATTATAACAAGTTTCAAAATGTCATATTCTTGTATAAAGTAAGCTCATGTCATTATTATTGTTACCAATTCTTTCTTAAGCTAAAAAAGGTAGAGCTTTTATGTTTTTAGATGAAAAGTAAAATGTACATTTTAGTTCTCATGTATCATAATCATATATATAAAGAAAAGAACAAAAGATTACAATTTTATATTGCATTAGGCATATGCATATGACATAGGACATAGAGCAATAAATTTTGAGAAAAAGTCATCTTTATTGATAATGTAACTGAATAACATATCAAAAAAGTCGTGAGACTAACCATTATGGTGCAAATAAAAAAAACATTATACATTCATAAGTGCTATGAAAAGAAATGCACATGCAATGAAGGGTGACTCATCATTGCCTAGATGACGAGTCTAGTTTGAGTTGTCTTGTCTCATCTCTAGTTTTCCTACTTGCCTTGCGCTTCACCATTGCTTCCATGCTACTCCACATACCTACATCTAAGAGTGAAAGTATTGTGAAAGCAATGTCAAGTCTATTACAAGTGTGGTTGCAGTTGCACCAAAAGGTCGACTTGTTAATGCTCGATACAAACACTAGACTTATTGATTCCACAAGAGGCGGTTAGTCCCATGTCACAAACCCCGAGGTGAGTGCTGACCATTTGCCAACAATCTACCCCTAAGAGTTACCGGAGGGGATTCAAACCTGGGATAAAGCTCTGATACCACTTGTTACAAGTGTGGTTGTCGTTGTACCAAAAAGTTGATCTGTCAATGCCTAATACAAACACTAGACTTATAGAATCCACGGAAGGCGGTTAGTCCCTTGTCACAAAGCCCAAGGGGAGCGCTGAACATTTTCCAACTAGGTCATCATACACTACTTGTACACACATCTATAAACACACAATCTGATCTCCACATGCATCATACCAACTAGCTTATCATGGATGTCTGAGAAAATAAGAATGATTAAACAAAAAGATTCATATGCTCATTTTTATATGACAAGTTCATTTCATGTGCACATATAGGTGTCTATCCCATAGACCACAAGGTCAAATGGGTCCCAAAAGGATTAAGCCCAATGTGCTTCAGGATAGAAATTAAATTATAATGAGATAATAGCATCAAGTTGGTATACAGTACAAAATAATGGAATCAAATGTCATAGGAGCCAAATCTCAATGATGGTCAAGTGCAATCAAGGATAGTGGATGTATAGCATAAAATAACTAGTGACATTAATTAGTAGACAACAATGCTAAAAATATAATACTTATAGCTATCATAGTCAAGAATTATAGAGACAGATCTCATAAATGTATGGGGATAATGACTATTAAAGAGAAGAGGAAGTGAGTTACATTGTCTTGAAAATGCATATAGCTAAAGTCACATGACATGATTATTATGGTGATAAGAGTAAAGTTGGAATTTTACCATGATATAATTAACATACATGATCAGATCATAGAAAATAGTGATGTCCACTATGAAAGGAGCAGATTTCCTATCAAGAACACTAAATACAAAGCCATTTAATGTAGTGAATAGTAGCATGTAATGATTATCATAATGTAAAGATAAAGTAGTGATATTATTGAATACATAAATGTAGTCAAAAAGCATACAAGCTAATAAATCCATGGTGACATGTATTTAAATATGCATGTACAGTATCAGTGCCATAGTAACTAAACAATAATCTCCAATATTATATCAATATGCACAATGCATGAGAAGAAGAAATCCAAAGTAACCTATAGTGGCATCTTGAAATGAATAAAATTCACATTCATATGTTGAAAGGTTAGTAGCAAGGTCTTTCACATGATGATTAGAAAAGTGACATAATGTAGCAAAGGGAAAATGGTAGTCAAATGTGCAACTACATGAACAAGACATCAAATGTAGGAACATCAAAAAGATATCTATAATCATGCAAATTAGTGACTCCAATAACAATCAAATAAATAACATTAAGAAGCATGTAGAACAATGAAAATATAATACTATTGTTGTTTGTATAGTGATGTTCCTATTTTATGAGAATGCTTCTTCATAATAAGGCACATGATGAAAAGGCATTAATATAGTGATATGCATGAACCACAACAGTATGGATCTCTATGGGATTAACAATGAAGAGAGGATGTGAGAAGGGAGCGAAGAGCAGGATAACTCAAAATTCCAATGTTTTTTTGGGCAGGAACGTGGGTGTGGCAGTTGGTGATGCAGGAGCATCTCGGGTTCTTAGCAATCATGTGTCACCAAAAATAGTTTGAGTTGTTCGGTTTTCTCGGTAGCTTCTTTCTGCTTCTTGATGATGTTTTCCTATTTCCACCGACGGGCTCAGTTTTTTCTTGATTCCTTCATTGACCAAGTTGGCTTGGTAGTTGCTCAGTTCCTTCTTGGACTGAGTAATTTGGTTAATTTGCCAAGTTATTTCTTGGCACTCGATAATCTTGCTCACCGAGTGGTTTATTTTGATTTCCTATTGAGGTCGACTTGTGCATTAAATTTTGGTCATGAAGCTAATGTTGGTATTGATCATTGGGAAGTGTGTGGACCTAGATCTAGTCGTTCCTTTCTCTAATGATGGATCTGAAGGCTGACTTATTTTGGTAGCCTCTTGTATAAATGTAGTTGTTGTTCGTAGTTTTTTTTGGAAGGGAGGAGGATCAGTAGAAGATCAATAGTAGTAGATCAGTTTAGAAGATAGAAGATAGTTTCTGAAGGATGAATCCTCGCATGTTGGAGGATTGTTGTAATTGAATCTAAATGTAATTGGTCGTAACTGGGAAGGCCTTACAACCCTACATGTATGAGGTTATTTGATGAATAATATATGATGATCTTCTACATTCTCTCTCTCATTATTGTGTGTGCTTTTGCATGTGGTCTCTGCAAGGGGGTTGTGATTAAGGTGTGCCTTTTGGCACTTCATCCTACCCTACTTTGCCTCAGGTGGTATCAGAGTGAGGTTGAGATTTGGATCTAGATTTACAAATCTAGGTTGAGGGTTTCTTCTTGTTAAACCCTACTTGATATTTGTTGTGGGGTAGTAGATTGCGATCTGACCTGCAATTGCATAGGGTTTTTCAAGATGGTTCATGGGAGGTGACATGCAGACCTGGGATTGGTAGATATGTTAAAACAAATTGCTGCTAAGTTAGAAGCTGTTGAGACAACCCAACGCCAATTAAGACATCTTGAGGATGTTAGTGATGAAGAAATTGAAGAGGAACAAGGTGAATTTGAACCTGCACCTCTGATGGATCAGGGTGAGGAAAGATTGTTGAAGGCGTTGAAAAATTTGAAGTCTACATCACATTTCAATCCTCCTGAGTATGGTGGAAAGATGGATTCAGATGAATTGATGGATTGGATCACTGAGATGGAGAATTATTTTGAGTATGAAAATGTCCCTAAGGAAAAGAAGGTTAAGATTGCAAGTACAAAGTTGAAGAATCATGCATCCTTGTGGTGGGAGCATCTTCAATTGGATAGAGAAAGGAAAGGCAAAGACAAAATTGAGGTATGGAATAAGATGGTGAATAAGTTGAAAGGAAAGTTCTTACCATTTGATTATCAGATTAACCTAGTTAGGCAAATGAAAAGTTTGAGACAAAAAGATAGCTCGGTAAAAGATTATACTAATAAATTCTATAGATTAGATATCAAATTTGGACATGTTGAAGATGAAGTGGAAAGAATTGCTAGGTACTTGAATGGGTTAAGAGTTTCCATCCAAGAGGAAATCAGTTTGGTTAAGTTAGAAAACATTGAGGAAGCTTATCAGTTTGCCTTGAAAGTTGAGGAGAAATTGAACAAAAGACATGAGCAAAGACATAAAGGAAGAGGTGGTAGATTCCCTAGAGGAAGAGGTAAATCCTATGGTGAAAATAATAGATCTAATTAAGACAAGACAAATCTAGGTAAAGGCAAGACCAAGTGGAAAGGTGAAAGTTATTCTAGAGGAAGAAGTAACTACCAAGGTGGTTATAGCAGAGGTGGATTCCAAGGAACTTGTTACAATTGTGGAGAAGAAGGACATAGGTCATTTGAGTGTACAGATGCAAGTAAGAAGGTCAGTGGTAGTAGAAATGCTTTGGTGCAAGAAGACTCACCGAATGAACTAGAGAAAGAAGAGAACTTGATGGTCAGGAGAGCACTTTGGAGTGAAAGTAATAAGGAAGATCCGGTAAGGAAAAGTTTGTCCAAGACTAGATGTAGAGTTGCTGATGAAGTGTGGAAGGTAATCATCGATAGTGGAAGCTCGAAGAATTTGGAATCTGAGGAAATGGTTGCAAACCCAAAACCCTATCAGATTTCATGGATCAAGGATGAGCATACACTCTTGATAAGTGAACAATGTTATGTGAATTTGAAAATTGGGAAGTATTATGATAAGGTGTTATGTGATATCATTCCTATGTATTGTTGTCATATTTTGTTGGGTAGACCTTGGCAATATGATAGACATGCTATATATGATGGGAGATTGCATAAATATACTATTTGGGCTAATGGGAGAAAGCAAATCTTGTTGCCTTTGATTAAAGAACCTGTTAGTGATGTTTTTACATCTATGAAAATTTGTTTGATGGAAGGAAAGAAGTTTGTTAAGGATTTGAAGAAGAATGATGTGTGTTTTTTTGTGATTCTTAACAAACTGAGTGAGGAAACAGTGGATAAAATCCTTGAAGAGATTGATAAGATACTCACCAAGTAAAGAGAGATCATTTCTGATAATGTACCTGATGGTTTTCCACCAAAAAGAAGCATTGATCATTGTATGGATATGATCCCTGGAGCTAGTTTACCGAATAAGGCACCACATCAGTTAACACCTACCGAGAAATCCAAGAATTATTGCAGAAAGGTTTGATCCGAGAAAGTCTAAGTCCATGTGCATTACTAGCTATATTGGGACCTAAGAAGAATAGAGAATGGTGAATGTGTACTAATTCCAGACCAATCAACAAGATAATAGTGAAGTATAGGTTTCCTATACCAAGAATGGATGACATAATGGATAGTTTGACTAGAGCAAAGTATTTTACCAAAATTGATTTGAAAAGTGGATATCATCATATTAGAATCAGAGAAGATGATGAGTGGAAGACTGATTTTAAAACAAGAGAAGGTTTGTATGAGTGGTTGGTTATGCCTTTTGGATTAACTAATGCACCCAATACTTTTATGAGATTGATGAATGAGGTTTTGAAGAATTTTTTTGGTAAATTTATGATTGTATATCTAGATGACATTCTAATATTAGTAAGACTAGAGAAGAGCATTTGTTGCACATTAAAAAAGTATTGCAGAAGTTGAAAGAAGAAAATTTGTTGATTAATCTAAAAAAGTGTTCCTTCATGAAAGAAGAGATTGTGTATTTGGGATTTGTGATTTCAATTAATGGTTTGAGAATGGATCCTGAAAAGGTTGAAGCTATTTTGAATTGGCCTACACCTAAAAATGCTAGTGAGGTAAGATCATTCCATGGTTTAGAAAGTTTTTACCAAAAGTTCATGAGAAATTTCAGTTCAATTTGTAATGCTATGACTAAAACTATGCGAGGAGATAAAAGAGAATTCAAGTGGACACATGGAGCTAATAAAAGTTTTGAGATTTTGAAGCAGAAGGTTGTTGAATTACTTGTGTTAGCTTTGCCTAATTTGAATAAGGTATTTCAAGTTGAATGTGATGCAAGTGGTAATGTAATAGGAGCTATTTTGAGTCAAGAAGGTAAACCCATTGCTTTCTTTAGTGAGAAATTAAATGATGCAAAAAGGAAATATTTTGTATATGATCAAGAGTTCTATGCTATTTTTCAAGCTCTAAATAAATGGATACATTATTTAATACCAAGTGAATTTGTGTTGTATACTCATCATAAGGCTTTACAATAGTTGGGTAGTCAAAATAAGTTGAATAAGAGACATATGAAATGGGTTGAATATTTTCAAAGTTATACATTTGTGATAAAACATAAGAGTGGATTCACTAACCAAGTTGGTGATGCATTGAGTAGAAGAAGATCTTTGATGACCAAGATGAGAATTGAAGTTCTTGGTTTTGATGACATGAAAGGTTTGTATGAAACTGACCTTGATTTTCTGAGTCGTGGAGGAAGTGCAGAGCACCTATTCAAGATCAATTGAGTACTAAATGGGAAGACTATTTTATTCAAGAAGGTATGTTATTTAAAGGTATTTAGTTGTGTATACCAAGAGGATCAATGATAACTAATTTGATAAAGGTAAAACATAGTAGTGGTTTGGTTGGACATTTTGGCATTGACAAAAAAATGAATTTTCTTAAGGAGAAATACTTTTGGCCATAGTTGTACAAGGATAAATGGAAATTTGTGAAAAGTTGTGGAATCTGTCAAGTTGCTAAGAGAGTAAGTCAAAATAATAGATTGTATATACTGATTTCTGTTCCTAAGAAACCTTGAGTTGATATTAGTATGGATTTTGTTCTTGGCTTACCAAAGACAGTAATGGGTAATGATTCCATATTTGTTGTTGTGGATAGATTTTTTAAGATGGAACATTTTATACCATGTAGAAAAATATCAGATGTGATACATATAGCAGATCTTTTCTTTAAGGAAATTGTCAGATTACATGGATTACCAAGGAGTATCATCTCTGATCGAGACAGTAAGTTTGTTGGATACTTTTGGAAGACTCTTTGAAAAAATTTGGGTACCGAGTTGAGGTATAGTTCTACATTTCACCCACAGACTAATGGACAAACAGAGGTTGTGAATAGAAGTTTGGGTAATCTTTTGAGATGTGTAGTTGGTGATAAACCAAGTAATTGGGATTCTATGTTGGCACAGGCAGAGTTTGCATACAATAATTCAGTGAATAGGAGTACTGTAAAAATCCTTTTGAGATTGTTAATGGCATACAACTGAGAGGTATATCAGATTTGAAGGATATTGCTAGTGACGAAAAGAGAAGTGTTGAAAGAGTAAAATTTGTTGAGTTCATGAAGACATTGCATGAGGAAGTGAAACATAAATTAAAGAGTAGTAATCATAAATACAAAGATAGAGTAGATAGACCAAGAAGACATAAGACTTTTGTAGTTGGAGATGAAGTAATGGTTCATTTGAAGGAAGGTAGATTTCCTATTGGAACCTATGGAAAGTTGAAAATGAAGAAATTTGGTCCCTATAGAATATTGAGGAAATTTGACAGTGGAAATGCTTATGAGATTGAGTTACCTAATGACATGGATATATCACACATATTCAACATTGTAGATTTGTATGAGTATTATGAACCTAATGAAGACATGACAGTACCAAATGATTATCCTAAGAAGTAGACATAAGAAGTTGAACAAATTTTGGAACAAAGAGTTGGCAGAAGCACAAGAGGAAAGGAATACATGGAGTATTTGGTAAAGTGGAAGAACAACCCGATTGAAGACAATTCATGGATTTCACAATCTAAGTTGGATTCGGCTTGGGTTGTACCTATTGCATGATTCAAAGAATCATTTCAAACAACCCCAGGTGTCTGATGTAGGAGCATCTCGGGTTCTTAGCAATCCAGTGTCACCAAAAACAAGTTTGAGTTGTTCAATTTGCTCGGTAGCTTCTTTCTTGCTCTCAATGATGTTTTCTTGTTTCCACCAATGGGCTCAGTTTTTGCTCAGTTCCTTCATTGACTGAGTTGGCTTAGTATTTTCTTAGTTCCTCTTTGACCAAGTTGTCTGGTTAATTTTTTGTGTTATTTCCTCGTGCCTAATAATCTTTCTCACCGAGTGGTTTATTTTGATTTTTTGTTGAGGCCGACTTGTGCATTGAATTTTGGTCGCAGAGTTAATGTTGGTATTGATCATTGGGAAGTGTGTGGACCTACATCTTGTCACTCCTTTCTCCAATGATGGATCTCAAGGCCAACTTGTTTCAGTACCCTCTTGTATAAATATAGTTGTTGTTCATAGTTTTTTTGGAAGGGAGGAGGATCAGTAGTAGATCAGTTTAGAAGATAGAAGATAGTTTATGAAGGATGAATCCTTGCATGTTGGAGGATTTTTGTAATTGAATCTAAATATAATTGGTTGTAATCAGGAAGGTCTTACAACATGACATGATTGAGGTTATTTGATGAATAATATATGATGATCTTCTACATTCTCTCTCTCATTTTTGTGTGTTTTCTTCCGCGTGTGATCTCTGCAAGGGGGATGTGATTAAGGTGTGTCTTTTGGCCCTTCATCCTACCATGCCTTGCGTTAGTTGGTCCTTCTGTTACATGGGCAATCTTTTTTCTAATGATGGGGAGGATGTTGCGAGTAAGGAATGTAATGCACATCTGGGGTCTGGGGACTTGGGAGGGGGTCCAATTCCAAGGGATTTTTCAAAAGAAAAACAACCAAAATGGGCCTCTATCTTTGGTATTAAGCCACCAAGTAAGCCTTCCTTGCCTCATTTTAAGAATATTTTTAATCCTTTGCAGGGGATATTTTCTATCTCTATTCCAGATCAAATTATTGATCATAACATAGATCGGATGGAGAACTTCTTGGTTGGTAAATTTATTGGTACCAAGCCAAATATTGAGGTGGTTCATTCTTTTATCAATAAGAAATTTCATTTGAAAGGATAAGTGGGTGTGATTTCTATGTTTAAGGGTTATCTCTCCTTCTTTTTCTCCTGTGAGGAGGACCAAAGGAATACCCTTTGTGGTGGTCCCTGGTTGATTGGAAGAAATACCATGATATTACATAAATGGTATCATAACCTTACTTTCCATGAGGAGCTCATGGTTCAAGTTACAGTTTGGATTAAGTTACCAAGTCTTCCTTTAGAATATTGGGTTGAAGATGTGTTCTTTGGAATAATTAGTTCTTTTACGAAGCTTCTCTCCATATATCTAGTTATGGCCTCTAGGAGAAGACTTACTCATTCCAGAATCTATGTACGGGTGGTTCAGGAGGAAGATATGCTAGAGACTATATAAATAGAATCAAAACTTGGAAAGTGGGTACAAAAGATTGAATATGAATCTATCCCTTTTTCTTGTTTTCGTTACAAAAAGTTGGGACACTAGGCAAAGAGTTTCCCTTCCAAGCCACCTAAAATGCCTCAGAAACCTAAGAAGGTTTGACAACCCACTAGTAAGACCCAAGGTGTTATAGAGGGGTTTTTATCCAAGTCTAACCCTAAAAATGGAAACGATCAGGAGGATCTTATTCAAAATGGAAATGAGGAAGAATAATTTGTCCAGGTTATAGAAAATGTTGAGGAGAAAGGGTATAATAATATACAAAAACCTCATAACAAAGGTAATGAAGGAAGCACGAAAGACTCAAATAAGGGGGAGCAGGAAGATATTGAAGGTAATGAAGGAAATAGGAAAGAGTGGAATGGGGGAGATCAATAAGACATCATTTCCAAAGAAATATCTAAGGATTAGAATGATATGGTTGTGAAGGATACTTTAGATAATGATGAAAGAAAGGAAAAAGAGATTTTATCCACCAACATTGACACATCACAGACTACAGATGAGAGAGAAGAAGGTGAAATCCCTGAATCTTCAGAGTTGGAGAAATCACTTGAGGGTAATCAATCAGAAACTAGGAAGGATGATGATAATGATTTTTAGGATGCTCAACAATGTATTGTTTTAGGGTAAGGCCAATCATAAATATATCAGAACTCCCCTGTCGTGGTTAAGATTTATTTTCTTGATTTGAAAGCCCCTAAGTGGGGAGAATTTGAGGATATAAACAAATCTTTAGAGAAGTGTGACATTGATTCAATATCAAAAGATAACAGGATGACTAAGAGAAAAAATAAAAATAACCCTATGTCATCCAAAAACACTAGGAGTAGAGTAGGAGATGTGGGAGGAACACAACTTTCATTGGGTAGGCCTTCCAAATCAAAGAAACTTGCTTTGGAGGCAATCAAGAATATAGCGGATGGTACCCAGAAAACCATCCTTGAGGTAGGTCCTTTCAAAAAGAAATGAAGATTATATCTTGGAATATTCGAGGATTGAATAATCCTCATAAACAAGATTCAATTAGAAATATGATAAGAGATAATAAGCTGGATATATTTTTTATTCAAGAGACTAAGATGGTGATGAAGGGTGCTCCCCTTAATACCACAAACGCATAACATAAATAGAGAAACAACAACAATATGCAAGAACAGAAAATTGGCTTCTTATTATCTCCACAAATGTGGAATTACAAACTTTCAGAATTACAATATGCAAAGCCACATGGGAATTCCCTTACAATATTCTGTAGGACAAAGCCTCGAATTATTGCCCAGATCTACTACCCAGAACTATTCTGAACTGCCTAAGACAATAATACAGCCTTCCTTATATAGGCAATTTTCCACCGCCTGGGAAGGTTCCAGAATTTTTAGCCAATAAGGCCGACCAAACTTAGAATTATTTTATTTTACATTTTATTACATCATAGTCGGCTCAAGATAATCTTTGAAACCCGAACAGAAATTTTGAAGAAAATTATTTTTCGCCATTTCAGGTGGCCCAACTTCCGAAGACCATAAGTCATCACCAGTTGACCCGATCGGCCATATAACCCCATTTCAGAAATGCCACGAAGTGCTCTACAGGCTTGACCCACGCAAGCGCCCGTCACCCAAATTTTTGACCTCATTCGGGGCCTCTAAAGCCTTCAAAACTGAGTTCAAAGTTTCTGTACCCTGCTGCCAATACCAAAAATCTTCAATATCTTCCAATATACACTTGATCTGGCAATGAAACTTTACTGGCAGACTTATATGACCAAAATGAACCTCCAAGAAAGAAATCAGATCATTCTGAGCACATACGAAAATTACCAAAAATAGTAACTTTCCATAAATAGTAGCTCTGCACAAAATAGCCCTTATTGAATTAAAAAATAGAAATATTTTTGGGTGATGCAAGATTGCTCTTACACCCAGGATGCTCCTGCATTAGATGGCTAAGGAAAAGGTTGATAGTATCAAATTATTTAGAAATGGTGAGGTTAGTGGGGGGGATTCAAATGGAGCCTCAGGGGGTATTGCTACCTATTGGAACTGTGAAAATATTAAAGGGGAAATCTTGATCCAAGAAAATAACTTGGCTTGCATCAGATTTCAACATATTGATACTCCTAAGAGTTAATTTTGTTGTCATTAGTTATAAGGAAGTCATTATGTTTGTCAAAGTCATTCAGTAAGGAAGAAAAGATGAGTCGGTAGGGAAGAGAAAGCATTCGGTAAAAAGAATAAGTAAACAAGGAATTTTGGTAAGTACAAAGCAAGTATAGACATTGAGCGAGGTAGAACCGAGCACCGAGAACCATGCTCTATTGAGAACATAACTGAGAAGAGAACTTAGTTATGAAGTTAAAGAAAACATGTTACTAAGTAGAACATGGCGACACCAGATTAATTCTAAGTACATTGAACCTGGACACCGATTATAAAGTAGTTTACAAATCTCGAGGAGATCGTATAACAAAACATTGGAGATTGAAATTTAATGATTACACATGATTAAAAGGTGAGTTTAGCCAATGATAATTAAGGATGAAATATGCATTGGAAGTGTACACAATGCTAGCACTGCTTGAAGAAGGAGATTCTAGAACATCTAGCATTGCCTAAATTTTGTATATAAGAAGATCAGAGTATGAAGATTAGAGAGAGAGAAGGTGGCATATGTATGTGAAGAGAAATTGGAGATTTCATATCAGAGAAGAAGGTGAATGAAAAGTGAAGCTACTGAATAATAGAGTATTAAGGAACAGATTCAGAATTGAGCTATAGAGTATTGAATTGGTTAGTTTAATGGATACATAGTATGAGGTAATGAATTGATGAGCATATAGAGTCTAAATAGCATATGTTGATGCATGTTCGAAAAACATTTTGTATTGTTGATTAAAAGTTAATCATAATTGTATAAGTCTCTTAACCGAGCAAATCTTAACATATCTTAATTGTAAATCCTTTAACCAGGTACAATTCTTAGATTAGAGTTGTGAAATATCTTAGCAAAGTAGACTTAGCAGTCTTAGAACTCTTAACCGTGCTAATACCTTTAACAGGGTAAGCTATCAAAAATAACTAAGCATTGTAGCTCTAACCAAGAAACTTTATTCTGTAGTAGTTGAAGTGTTGTGGTGTCATCCCCACCATATTTTTTATCCTCTAACAAAGATTTCTGCAATACCAAAATAATTGTGTTATATGTTGTTGACTATCATATGTTTTACTTATTTTCATGTGATGCATGCAAATGATAAGTAATCAGTAAATGAATGTGAAGTTTAGAAAATTTTAAAAGTGATTTGAAGTACTGATTCACCCCTCCCCTCTCAGTACTTACCTTTCCACACTTGAATCCAACACATATCAAGGATGGTAGTTCTTGGGTATCGACTAATGTTTATGCTTCTAATACCAAGTCTGGTCGATATATATTTTGGACAAAACTTGTGAATGTGAGAAGGAATTTTGATAAAGAAGGATAGATCATTATGGGGGACTTCAATACTCCACTGAAGGATGAATATAAGTTAGGAGGTAGTCAGCCCAATCAGGACAGCAAAATGGACTTGATGGATTTCATTAATGATCAGGCTCTCCATGATATGGATCTCCAAGGTGTCAAGTTTACATGGATTAATAAAATATCGGGCAAGGATCTTATCTAGGTGAAACTTGATAGAAATTTAATTACCAATGAATGGTTTCTCCATTATTTTTGTTCTTTATCCACCCATATTAGAGCAGGATCATACCATTATCCTATTTCTTTGATTTTTGATCCTAAAAAAGGGAAAATACTTTTTTCTTATAGATTTGAAAAAATGTGGACCATGCATCCTGATCTAGAGAGTAATATTAGGGATTGGTTGCAAGTTAAGATTGAAGGGACAACCATGTTTAGAGTTGCTAAGAAACTTAAATTTGTGAAGGAAAAAATTAATAAATAGAATAAGGATAACTTTAAGAATATCTTCTCTTCCAAGGATGATATCCTTATGGATCTTAAAGATGTCCAAGATAATATTCAGAATGATGGCTATAATACTATGTCCAAACAAATTGGAAATGAGATGCTTATGAAATACCATGATATAATTGCTAAAGAAGGGACCTTTTAGAAATAGAGATTAAGGAATGTGTGGTTGAAGGAAGGGGGTAGGAACAACAAATATTTTTTTATGACCACTCTAAAATACAAAGTTGCCAATGGAATCTCCAAGATTATTATCAATAATATGGTCATTGAGGAGGAATATTCTATTAGGTTAGAGGCTAAGAATTGTTTCTCCAATCTATTGGCAAAGGATAGGGACTTGGATATGGAAGCTCAGAGGGAGCTATTGGAGTGTATTCCTACTATCCTGAAGGAGGATCAAAATTTTATTTTGGCTTCTATCCCTTCTAATAAGGAAATTAAGAAAGCTGTCAATTCTTTGAAGGGAGAAAAGTGTCTGGACTAGATGATTTCTCGATGTTCTTCTTCCAAAAGTATTGGACTATTATTGAGAAGAATATTGCTAGTTTTGTTAAAGATTTTTTTGGGTCTAGAAAGATCTTGAAGAATATTAATGGGACTTTTGTGGCTCTTGTTCCCAAGAGGCCAGGAGCTGATACCATGGATCAATTTAGACCTATTAGCCTCTGTAATTCTATCTACAAGATCATATCAAAGGATCTTACTTCTAGAATTCCCTCTTTGTTGTCCTTAATCATATCACTACAACAAAATGGATTTGTATCTAGGAGATGGATTCTAGACTCTATTATTACTTTCCATTAGAATATTAATTCCCTAGTGATGGCTAAGAAGAAAGGTTTTATTTTGAAGTTGGATTTATCTAAAGTATTTGACAGAGTGGATTAAGGTTTTCTTCATAATGTTCTTCTTTCTTTTTGTTTCAGTTTGAGCTGTGTCCATCTCATTATGCAGTTGGTTTCTTCTGCCACTTTCTCTATGCTGGTTAGTGTGTCCCCTACCCCTTTCTTCAAATCTTCTAGGAGCTTAAGACAGGGTGACCCACTCTCCCCTATGCTTTTTGTGATTATGGCTGAATGTTTGGGAAGATACATAGCGCGACTTGTTGAGAAAGGGGAGTTTAAAGCTTTGAAACCTTATCCAATGAAATTTTCTCTCATCAATTATTTATTTATGAGTCAATTATTATGGGAGAAGCTTTGATGAAGGAATATATAAATCTTAAAAGAGCTCTAAATAGCTATGGGGCTACTTCAGGATAGATTAGTAATTGTACTAAGAGTTATGTCTATTTTGTTAACACTCCAGAAAGAAGACAGATAAATATTAATAAAATTTTAGGATGTCAAATTGGTAGTCTTCCTTCTACCTACTTAAGTCTCCCTATTTGTTAGGATCCTCTAGAGTCCTTTTGGAGGTCCTTGGTTGATAAATTCCATAAGAATTTGGCTGGATGGAAGGGCACTTTGTTGAGCCAAGATGGAGAACTTTAGCTATTGAAAATAACCTTGCAAAGTATCCATCTCTATGCTATTAGGCTCTTTAAAATGTTAGCTAAGTTTGTTGAGGCTATTTAAAAAATCCAAAGGAACTTCCTTTGGATAGGAGTGGAAACAAAAAAGAGGTTGACTTTAATTGCGTGGGATAAAGTTTGCAAGCCCATCAATAAAGGTGGCCTTGGTTTAAGGAAGTTGAGAACTATGAATGATTTTCTCTTGGCCAAGAAGAAATGGAGAGCTTATAACTTTAAGGGAGAGTGGAAAAACATTTGGGAGAATAAATATATGGGTGACTATCCTACTTTACAAAGTTTCCTTAGGGATGATTCTATACCAAGAGGTTCAAATATATGGAATAATGTCTCAAAAGATAAAGAGCTCATCACTAACAGAGTCAAATGGAAGGTCAGGAATGGGAATTCCAAATTTTTTTGGGAAGACGTTTGGTTATTAGATCATCCTTTAGTTGATAATCCCGATTGGAAGTATTTTGAGGGTCAATGTAAGATTTTAGTGGGATTCAAAGTGGCTGACTATTAGGAGATTGATCATTGGAAGGACCTCTCTTTCATTGATCCCTCTCTAAGGCATTTAAATAAAATCATGAATTCTATGGTTAAGGTTGGGGAAGAAGATCAACAGATATAGAAACTGACTTTAGATGGAAAATTCTTTGTGGCTTTCTTATACAATCAAAAATTCTCTAATCTTGACACCCCCATTTGGGCTAAAGCTTGGATTGAAGGTCTTAACCCCAAGATCAACATCTTCTTCTGGACCATGCTCCAAAACAAAATACTTACAACAGATAATTTAAAAACTAGAGGGATCTTCTTGCCTAATGTCTACTACCTCTGTAAGAAGGAGGAAGAGATAGTTAATCATATGTTTGTGCATTGTCCTTTTGATGATAATCTATGGGCCAGATTCATGGAACTCTTCAATTTTTACTGGGTCTTTCCCTTAGATATTCAAGATGTTTTTTAATCTTGGGAATGTCCTTCTAAGAACACCTCTGTAAATTTTTTTTGGAATTTATCTTTACCCCATATCATTTGGGGTTTGTGGAAGGATAGAAATGATAGGTTTCTTAGAAATCGAACCTCTACTACTTAGGTGGTTTTTGAGGAAGTGAAAAGGTCTATAATGGAGAATCTTTATATAATAGGCAATTTTGGCACTGCTAAGGATCAATGGGATATAAGAGTTTTTGACAATTGGAAAATTAAAGGAAAAAGGAATATTAAAAATTAGATCAACTTGAGGAATGAAGCTAGATGGGTCTGTTCCCCTAAAGGATGGGTGAAGATTAATTTTGACGGGGCCTCAAAAGGGAACTCGAGAGTTGCTGGATGTGGGGTGGCTTTAAGAGATGAGAATGGGATGTTTAAAGAAATCAGAGATAAACCAATTGGAAATCAATCTAACCATGTGGCGGAAGTAATTGCTTCTTACTAAGATATCATTCTTGCCAAAGATTATGGGTGTGAAAAAGTTTGGGTTGAGGGGGATTCAATTAATATAATAAATTACCTTAATAACATTAACCCTCCTTCATGGTCTATTTATAATGCTCTCAAGATGGTGACGAATATAATTAAAAATTTTGATTCTTGTATTATAACTTATGCTTTCAGAGAGATAAATATTATAGCTAACTGGGCGGCTAATAAGACTTGTAGTAGGGATGATGTCATCACTTGGCATGGGGAGGAAAGTCTTTCATATGAGGTGAGATCATGGCTAGAGTTGGATCATATCTAGAGTAAATAAAAAGGAGTAAGAAATATAAATTATGACGACTAACACATTATGTCACTCAAATATTCATTATTGTAGTGGTAGAGCACATTTCATAAAGAGTACCAATAATGTAAAGCCACCAGGATTGTGGGTATATTTATCTACCGAAAGAAATGTCTTCTTTAGTTGTTGTAGAGCTACTGGTAAAGCTAGTCAAATTCAAGGTTGGAGAAAAAACTTGGAGAAAGATATGAGAGGAAATATTCTACCTATAGGCAATGGATGCAAAACAAACATGTGTGGTGTATTTTGCAAAAGGGAGGAATGGATGTGTTTATGGAAAGACTTCATGGCAGAAACCCTTTGATTACCTATTATTTTATTAAAAATTTGAAGAATGGTAAGATTATGATGGGGGACCAGATGGTGGAAGTTGATGAAGATTTTATAGAGGAAGCTACTGGCTTGTCAAAGGAGGGTTGTAAGTTCTATAGAGATAGGAGAATTTATGATAGGGCTCTAGAAAAATTCCCAGAGACAAAGGAGGAGAGATTGTGGCTTGTCAGAGGTGATAAATCTTATCATAACACAAAGAGTACCAGCAAGCCATGGAGGTCTATTATTTTTGTTTTTATAAGCTATGTTACCCTAGATGGTAGGTTCAATAGAGCCTATGGGCATCACTTTGTGATTTTGAATCATTTTTGGTATGATGAAAAAACTAGTTTTCCTTATTATTTATATTGTTCAATGAACCATAACATGAAAGAACTTCAAAAGGATCCTTAGAGGGATTATGCTCCACACCAGGGTCTCATGGTTCTTATTTATGATCTCCTTAAGAGAAAAAAAAATATGAAGAAACCCTTTTTCAAGGGTGAAGCTACTAGTGGTGAGGAGATAGAAGATGAAAATAGTGGATATTATTTAAATTTTGAGACTAAGGAGGGGTCAGATGACTCTTATGTGGGGAAAAGTACAAAGAAAGGAAAGCCCAAAATTAAGGGAGGATCATTGAAAGATCTAATAAGAATAGAAAGACTATGGAGGAGACCACCACTGAGAATGAGACTGATGATGAGGATTTTATGAAAGAAGATCAGAGCGATAAAAGTAAAAAGAGGAAGACTCCTCTAAAAAAAGAGAAAACCTAAAATGTGAAAAGGGTTAGGGAAGAAAAGAGCTTGGTTAGAAAAAAAATTCTTATTTCCTCTAATGAAGAAGAAGAAACGGTTGTTGGGAAAGCTACTAGGAGTAGTAAGAAAAAGGAGAAGTATTAGATGGAAGAGATATACCCTAATAGGGGGACTGTGGGGGAGCAAGAAATGTTCTTGGGTCCACAAAGCATCTCTATTCAGGAAACTAGAGGAGTTAAAGATTATGGTGTGAAGACTATAGGTAAAGATACTGAGACAGTTCATGGTACAAATAAGCATGAGAAGGGAAAATGTATTCATAAAGGGACCAAAGAAGAGAAAAAAAAAGACAATGACAACAGCCAAAATATCATTCACACCTAGAAGGACAAGGATAACATAGTGAGATTTAGTCAAACAATTGGGAAATTGTTGCAGGATATGGCCAAAATAAAAAAGGATTTACAGGAGAAAGGCAAAATGATAAAAACTATGGAAAATATTTTTATTGGTGATAAACCCCTCTCTATTTGTATTGATGAGTTGAATGAATTTGTGGGAAATAAATAAGCTATGGGGGCTACAGTGGGAAGGTTGGAGAAAAAAAAAGTGACAAGGACAATAATGTAATAAACCTAGAAAAGAGGATGGATAAAATTGAGGAGACTATAAAGAATATTAGGGTTCAAAATTACAAGACCCTGAAAGCTAATGCAGAGCATTTCAAAATTCTGGTGGATAAATTGGAACAACTCAAAGGTAAAGGAAGCATGGAGAAAGAAGAAAGTAAGGACCTAAATATGGTTGGACCTAGAAAGAGGACATGTGCAAGCACAAAGAAGGCTAGTACCCAAGAGGACATTGGCTTGGAAGAGCTTAAAAAATTTGTTGGAACCATGGACCTTATGGTGGTCTAGGCTGAGGAAATCATGAAAAAGTTCTAGTTGGTTTTCTGTTATCTGGTTGTTGTCCTATTTTGTGGTGGTGTCCGTGTTTCTTTGTCTTTTTTCTCAACTGTTAGGCTGTAGCCTTCTTTGATTTGTTTTGTTATTTTTCTTTTGGTGATGTGCCACAATTATATCTTGAACTCTTAAAGCTAAATATTTTTTGCTTTGTACAAGGCTTTGGGTCCTTTCAAAACTTGTTTTTACTTAATCAAAATAGTATGGAGCTCTATGAAAATGGTGAACAAGGTGCAAGTCTAATAATAATGATCAACGAGGTAAAATACACATTCAAAATGGTTAGCTAGATAAGGATACATCTATATTCATTGTTATGAACATGAGAAATGTCAAGGATAGTATAGTATTTTCATGAAGGGGCATTCCAATCAGAATAATTAATGTAGTTGTAAAATGCCAAAGATAGCTGAAACCTTAAAGCATAAAGATAGAGAAGATGATGTCAATGTAGAGATCACAATTTCAATGTTGTAATCACTATGACCATCATGATTATAAAACAATAAAGTGGCATTTATCAATCAATGAAAACACAGTAGGCAGAAATGGTATCAATATCAACCCACAATGATCTTTAATGAAAATGCATGAACACACAAGAAAAGACAATCATCAATACGGATAATAGGCAAGGAGTATAGGAATATTGTTTTCAAGAACAACTAATAGAATACTATATCCATTTGAGGGGCATAAAAAACATTGGTAAACATGATTTGAAGGTGCTCAATGTTAAAGTGTGTCATTGCAACCTAAAGAATCACAACATCCTACATGAAAGCAATATGATTAGAGAATAGTTATGGCCTATAGAAAACACTGATAAATATGGTAGAAGTATAAAGAAATTAGAAATATGACAGTTGATGCATGAAATGTAATACTTAAATGACATTAAAAGTAACAAACAGGGACAACAATATGAATCTAAAAAGTGCTATGAGTGAAATGAGTAGCCAACAATGTTTCCTATCAGTGATAGAAAAAAACACCATGTATCTCTTTTATTAGTAGTCAATCATATTTCTAAGGGGCAACGCTACATAATCATCCAAAAATCATGTAACAAAGACCATATCAAACACCAAGTCCACAAATATAATAAATCACGACTGGCCATAAAGGTTTCATTTTTTAACGCAAATGCACAGAGAAATAAAACTTAGAAATAGAAAGCCAAAGGAGAAAATAGGGTCGCGGACTGTAGAGTTCCATTTATTCCAAAATATAATCTTGACCTTTAAAGGAAAATAAAAAATGAAACCTTTGTTTCATTTCTAAAGGCCATTTAATGATACCAAAAAAAGAATAAGGATTCACAACTTTAGGTTTCTCATGTTTGCAACAAAGGAAAATAGAGCCATGCATGAAAATATATAGGGAACTCAAAGTCTTTGATAGATATATAAATATAAAGCCTTCTTAGTAACAAATACTATAGTAGAAATGAAGCTTCAAGGAGAAAGCCCTCATTCCATAACAAAGAGGGATCATCTTAACAAAACCCTTTATATTTCCTTTATAGTGTGCAAAGAAATCATGGAAATGAAGAATAACATCCATGGCCTGCAAGAAGTGTATATATCAAGGCCTATAATCTTAAAAAGAAGAGGTATGAGAAGCTACAATTCAAGATTATTTCATCACTTTTCAAACCTAGAATAATGGATTAAGTACAAGATGCAAAAATTGAGAAATCTTATGGAGTAGTCAGAAGAAATTATTAGAAATAACATTGGATATAGAGCTCAAATAGCATTTTCACCCATCCTTTTTGTCATCATGGTGGATTTTCTTAGTAGATATATCAATTACATGATTGATAAGGGATAGTTGAAAGGTCTTAATCCTTCCTCAAATAAACTTACATGTTCTCATGAACATTTTGTGGATGATGCTATTTTCATGGAAATGTCTTCCATCAAAGAAGCTAAAGTGCTCAAGTCTTCTCTTGATTGTTATGGCTCTACTTCAGGGAAACTTATTAATTGGGCCAAAAGTTCCCTTTTCTTCATCAATACTTTGGAGGTCAAAAAATGAATAATATTTTCTATTCTTGGTAGCTAGATTTACTTCCTCCCCTCCCTTTATATGGGTCTTCCCCTTGGCTCCAAACCTCCCAAGTCCTTCTGGAACTCTCTTTTGGACAAATTTAATAAGAAATTGGCGAGGTGAAAGGGATCTCTTTTAAGTCAAGCTGGTAAGCTTCAACTACTTAAATCTTGTCTTCAGAGCATCCCTATTTATGCTTTGAGTATTTTTAGAATCCTTGTCAAGCATGAAAAGGCTATTGAAAGAATTCAGAGAAGATTTTTGTGGTATGGTGTGGAAGATAAACAAACACTCTCTTTAGTTTCTTGGGATAAAGCCTGTAGCCCTTCTTATTGGGGAGGCCTAGGTCTAAGAAGGATAAGGATGATGAATAATGCCCTCTTATCTAAAAAGATCTGAAGAGTGTATCATGATAAAGGAGAATGGAGCACTATTTGACATTAGAAATATTTATTCAATAGTCCCTCTCTCCTAACCTTTAAGGAGGATCCTGACCCCCCTTCAAGATCGATTATTTGGAACAATGTGCTTCAAACTAGACATTCTTTTGTTCAAGGCCTTTCTTGGAGATTTGGGAATGGGAAAATTATTATCTTTTGGGAGGATTCTTGGCTATTTAAGTCTACCTTAATCCTATCTCCCTCTCTATCTCATTTCATTCAAATCTGCAAAGATGTCTTTGGCAACCTGGTGGCAGACTATAGGCACAATGGTAAGTGGGTGAATCTCAAAGATATTAACCAATCTTTTTCTCCCATCCAAGATGCTCTTAGAGATTTGATCCTTTCAAAGGAGTGGCCAGATGATCTCATCTGGAAGGATAATCCTTTAGGTTCTTTCTTTGTTTCTTCTGCCTCTAAAATTTTGTTCCTCAAATTTGATCCCGCTCCTTGCTGGGCTTGAACCTAGATCAAGAATCTCATTCCTAAGGTGAATATGTTCCTCTAGTGTGCTCTTCAGAATAATTTTTTTACTACTGACAATCTTTGTTGCAGGGGTCTTTATTTAACCAATAGATGCAACCTTTGTCTACAAGATCAAGAATCAGTGGATCACATATTCATCCACTATCCTTTTGCAGTCTATATCAGGTCTAAGATCCTCTTCTCTATCTCTTTATGTTGGCCTTTTCCTAGAGGTATTCGGAAGATGTTTATGGGATGGTTTTTTCCCTTCAATGGAAAGTCTCTCAAGACTCTTTGGTCTTTTATTCTCCCTCACACTCTTTGGGGAATTTGGAAAGAGAGAAATAACTATATTTTCCATGATTCGACTCTCCATCTTGATATGGTTGAATTCAAAATCAGGAAGGAAACTTCTAATTATGTTAACTTGTTGAGAGATCTTCCATTGCCTTCATCTCCTTCTGATCACGCAATTTTTCTTTAGTGGATGTTGAAATTGAAGGATTCTAGTGGTACTTCTAACATATCCAAGGAGGAAGCGATTTGGGGCTTTCCGCCTGTGGAGTGGGTTAAGATTAATTTTGATGGGGCTTCCAAAGGAAAACCTAGAAAGGTAGGATGTGGTGGAGTTATCAGAGATGACAAAGGTACTTTGAAGGTTTTCATTGTTTCCCCTCTTGGCATCTAATCTAATCATGTGGCTTAAGAGATGGCGGTGTACTATGCTATCAAGATAGCCAGAGATTACAATTATTCTAATTTATGGATAGAGGGTTACTCAAGTAATATTATTAATTTCCTAAAAGGCATTAGTACTCCCTCCTAGTCTATTAATAATTCCATTCTTATGGTGAATGAGATCATAAATGATTTTGAGTCATGCAATATATGCCATGGGTACAGGGAGGTGAATGCGGTGGTAGATGGTTTTGCAACGAGGTTGTTAACAGAAGCGAAATCATGGAATGATGGAATGAGCTGGAAAATCCATACATAATCAAATTGTTGTTGATTTATGATCATACCCACGGAGCTGTGACTACTCAAATTAATGAAGACATCTAGCACGTGAATTTTTATATCTCAACATATCAATGATGTCAATTACCATTTGGGCATTTATTGACAAAAAAAGAAGCACGCTTTCTTGGTATTTTTGGCCATTTTTTTGGCTTTATATTGGAACTAGGGGAATTGTTGTCTGCATACTTCCAATTTCAAGGTCTTTTCTGAGAAAGGTATTTTGTGTTTTGAAATGGGTGGAAATAGGAAGAGAATGAAACCTATGTCATGTGAGAACTAGAAAAATAAGGAAAAAGATTGCAGCTTGTTAAAGAAAGGAGGCCTGGATGGTTATCTAGAGAGACTTCATGGGAAGGACATAGAGGTTACCAACTATTTCATTAAGAACTGGAGAAATGGTAATATTGTGCTAGGTGGATCTACCATCAAAATTATGGAAGATATAATAGCTGATGTTACGAGCCTTTCTAAAGATTGTAGGAAATTTTACAGAGATAGGCACCTAAATGATGCAGCCATCAGGAAATTCTCAAAAGAAGATGACGAAAAGACCCATCTGGTTAAGAGCAAGAAGAAGTCTTATTATTCCCTGACTGCCATCAAAAGGCCAAACCCTCATATTCTAGTGATGATGACTTTGAGGAGGAAGAAGATGATGGAGAGGATTCTGACACTGAGATGGATTATGAATTTGAGTCCTCGCAAGACACTACTATTAACTTCAGCAAGAAAGGGAAAGGCGTTGTGAAGGGTGTTTCTTCCTCTTCCAAGAATCTTGCGGGCCAAAAAAGAAAGTCCTTCCTAGAAGACTCTTCATCAGGCATCGATGGTGACACTACGGAGGATAGGGACTTCACTGAGGAGAAGCAGGAGGGGAGTTGTAAGAAAGGTAATAAATCTAGGGGAATTCACTTTTCCCCCAAGGATTCCTCCCCTATGGTCCTTCCTAAGGAGTTTGAGGCTAGTACTCAAGATCTCCCCTATACGGAGGTTCCTTCTAATGCGGATGATCTGAAAGGTCCCTCTATTGATCATTCCTCTGAGGATGAGCATGCTAAGGAAGCTATCAATTGGATCTTCAAGGAATTAAGTAATCTGAAAAGCAGAAATGATAAAATTATGACAATAGTTAATATTCTTGAAATGATAGGTCTTGGTGATAAACCCTTCCCTATCTTTTGAGTAAGCTGACTGAAGCTATCAAAAAAGAAGATGGGTTGTTAACACCTATGAATCCAAATTGGATGATATGAATGTTAAAATTTCCAAATATGAAGCGGGCTTGGTTTCTATGGAGCCTAAAGCTATGGATTTTGACCAAAAACTCTCCCACACTGAGACTATGCTTAAAAGGATTGGGGATCATTAGCTGCAACATTCTTCAGACCTCTACCAATCAGATCAACATCCTTGTCAATGGATGGGAAAAGACAGTTGACAAAGATAAGAAATTGGTGATTCTTGGAACTGAGAACCCTACTTATAGTTTCAGGTGTGCTATCCAAGATATTGATAATCTTAAGGACTCTGCTTTAAATATGGATCTTCTGGCCTCTGAAGCTGCGGATCTCCTCAACAATATTTGGAGATTCCTTTCTTTTGGTCATTTGTCCTTTTTTTCAGGTTGTTCTCTTTTGAAGATGGCCTTTGTCCTTGCCAATTTAGCTTTTTATTGCGATCCTTTCTGGTTGTTGGTCCTCTAGATGTCCTTTTGGGTTTGATAGTTGTTAGCTATTTTAGGTGCTTAATGCTTATTCGTTATCTCCTTTTGTGAAAGGTTCGGGACCTTTCAAATCATGTTTTCCTATTAATCAAAACAAGTGACAGATGGTGTAAGTCAAGCTCAGAAATTTGCATCAAAATTTCTAGAAATCCTCAAAGAAATGGTTAAGAAAGCTAAAGGAGAACTCCTTCAAACCCTTGATGACGCTTCAAGAAAAAAGAGGAAGTTAAAATGAAATGTTTTCATTTTGTTTTAGGGTTTGTATGCTCTAAATCTACAATTGAAAATAAAGTTTTTGGTCCTAATTTTGTGTAGTTCTATTTAAACTAATACTTGTAGGTTTGAAGAGGGGTACAACTAGATTTACATATGTTTGTATATCCTATGAGTAATATAATATTTATTAGTTATCATCTAATAAATATTATAGAATGATAGCTAATGAATAATAATATTAATATAAATTAAAAGTTAAGTCATGCAAACAAATGTTTATATTTTGCATGTCTCAAAATTATAATTAATATTTGTTCTATGACATATTATAAATTGTATAATGAATATTAAAATTAAATGTAAAACATGTGCTTATTTGTTGAGTCAAAAGGACCTGTAACTGGAGAGTTATGACAAATTCCAAGTCAAGGAGATATGATTGAGTTTAATGAGGAGTGAATCAATATAGGGGAGGTTGAATAAGTTGAGAGACACGAGGAGGGAAAGTAGAGGTTGTTTGAGAAAATTTAGGGGGAGTTGGAGCATTTTTAGGTGTCATAATGGAGGAAGAGGTCAAAGTTGACTATTTCATCATAGTAGAGTCATTTTTTTAGTCTTTTGTAAGGCTAAGAATTAGGGTTTTAGTTGAATCCAATTAAATAAGTTTTCACTTCCTTCTTTGGTGGCTTTTGAGGAAAGATGGATAGATTCACCTTATTGACTCATTTGTACTTAGTTCCGATTATGCATTTCTACACTTAGTGACTTTGGAGAGTCCTTTTTAATAGTTTTGAGCATTATTCTATAACTCTTTTGGACATGAATATTTAGTGACATCTTTGGAGACCAATTATTAAGTTATTTTTCCTTCTTTCTTATCTATTTTATTGTGTGCACTTAAGTGATGGATCAAATTGCTATTGAATCTATTTTTTCCTTGTATTTTTTTCTCATATTCAGTACCTTTTGGCAAAAAGGTATATTGTTTACAGGTTATATTTAGTGTCAAAAGTGAAAGTCTTTTTAGCTGTGTAGTTTTCTTCCTTTCTAAAACTCTAGCATTAGGACCTTGCTATGAAATACTTATGCAAGGATATACAAGAGTGGATCGTGTAGTTTTAACTTATTCATTGCAAGCAAGTCTCTAGTTTCATGAGTTTCATGGTTCTTTAAGATTTGTTGTATCACCTTTATTTTAGTTTTTCAATTTCTTTCAGTTCATAATCCTTTAAGTTTCATGTTTCTCTCTAACCCTTTCACTCTAAAATCAATAGACTTCATTTAGTTTAGGTGAGAACCAAGAGGAAGCCAACCTTCTTCAAAGGTTTCTTTTTAAATATTACACTTTGAGAGATCTTCCTATGTTTCACTAAGTGCTTGAATGTAATTCAACAAAGGGTACACATTCAGGTGATAATATTTTTTGGCTCACCTGGTGGGATGAAAGGGGTTGTTTTTTAGTCCATTTTCTGCATTTTCTTATTTTTGTTGGTGTGTGAAACAAAAAAATTACCTATAAGAGGAAAAAAAATATCACATACCTAGCGACTATAATTTATGGAGTAAGAAAATCAGTGTATTTTTTAGCATATGAGAAGAGTGTGCAGACAAGAAGTAGCTCTTCATCATTTGAGTATTTGGAGTTGTACCCACCCAAGAGAAGAGTTAGAACAACTGAAAAGGTATAAGAGACCTTGTTTATACAAGGAGAACTAAATCAACTCCTCTTACATCAAGAGTTAGTACTACTGTTACAAACACTACAGTTTCAAAATTTTCTACTACAACTATTGTTGTTACGATAGCTAGTGCAACCTTTTCTGTCTCATTTTTTGCTGCCCCAAGAAAGAAAGTTTTACTAGCTCCTATGGTGCGTAACTAACGTTTTCCATCTTTTAACCAAGTGATGCAGGGGCACTATAGGGTACTCGATGGATCTGTATGGAGGTGTGTTGTTTGGCTGGTATTACTCAGTTGCAGCCTTGACCGACGTTCTCGATCATTGAAGGAAGCTCGGTCACTGAAGAAACTCAATAATCTCTGGTGCTCGGTGAAAGTGTTACTTGGCGATGCCTACGATGCTCGGTCAACACTGGTGCTTGGTGATGCTTGGCATGCTCAGTTATTTCACTAGTGCTCGGTTGTTCCAGTTTACCGACTGGAGTTCTGTGTGATTTGTTGGGCCGACTTGGTGCATTTATTGTTGGTAGCTGTTGTTACAGGCTGACATGTTGGATTTAATTATTGTAAGGCTATTTGAGAGCCGACTTGTATTGCATTTAATATTTTTTAGGAGGAGTTAATGGTTTCATCCAGCCGACTTGTGGCTGATGATTAGTATTTAAGAGATGTTTGGCGTAGTTGTTTAGGAGGACTTGGCAGATCTAGATGATCAGATAGGAGATTCTAAGAGCATATTTGAGAGGTGAAGTTGTGGAAAAGATCTTGTGAGATCTTGCAGATTAGATTGATTTCTGATAGTTTGTTTGTAGTAGAGTTAGTGGTTGAGGCTTGGAAACAAGGAGATTTCTTGGAGGCTTGCAAGCTCAAGTTTAGATCTGCCTTAGGGTTTTCATCATTTGTTGATAGTTTTCAGAGTTAAACTAGCTAGAGTTGTATTGGATCTTGTTGATCTTGCAAAATTACTTCTGATTGTAATTGGCCCTAACCGGGAAGGCCTTACAGCTAGGCATGTTAATGAAATTTTGAGTTGAAAATATTTGGTGTGTTGAGTTATCCATTGTGTTGTTCTGAAGCTGCAAGGCTGGACTATCCTTAATTGGATCCACCATCCTTTTCCTATGTCAGGTGGTATCAGAGTGAAGGTTTGATCTTATTGGAGTGAAGGTTGACCTAGAAAAACTGATCTTGCGAAGTTGATCTTGTTGGCGAAGAGATCGTATGATCTGAGTTGCAGATCCAGAGCACTGAACTTGTGGATCTTGCCCTAGTTGTTTGTACAAGGTGGCAGGTTGAGATCTGACTTGCATACAACTTGGACATTGCCACAAGGTGGTCAGTGTAGGGTTTGTTGCAGAGGGTTTCTCTTATCTTTAAGGATGCCTCCGAGAAGATTGGACCCTAGAGTGATTGCAGACCTTTGTGATACTGTGGAGTCAAGGATTACAAAGAAGGTGAAATAAAATTTTAGATCTGAGATGGAGTTGATGAAGAATGACATGGTCACCGAGATCATGAGAGTTGTTGCTAGTGTACCTTGGAATGTTGGTACTAAAGATGGTTATGAGGAAGCTGCTGAAGACTTTGAACCTGCTGGATCTAGTGGTAATGACCGAAGGGATACATCTGGTGAAGATAGAACTACTTGGTTAAGTAATAGTTACTGAATGGAAGTTTCTACTTTCTCTGGTACTTTGAAATCTAAGAACTTGATTGATTGGATTGGTGAACTTGAAGAATTCTTTGAGCTAAAAGAAATTGAAGATCCTCTTCAGGTGAGGTTAGCACATACAAATTTGAAAGGACATGCTATTCTTTGGTGCAAAGAACTACAAAGAGATAGAGAAGATGAAGGTGAAATGAAGATCAATCGATGGAGATTGATGGTGACAAAATTGAAAGCTAAGTTCATACTGGTGGACTATGAGCTTGATTTGTTTAAGAAGTTGTAGAATCTGAAACATAAGGATTTTTCTGTTGAAGATTATACCAAGGAGTTCTACAAACTTACTATTCGGTCTGGACATCGAGAGCTTGGTAAGGAAAAGGTAGCTCGGTATGTGAATGGTTTGAGATTCAATATTCAGGATGAGCTTGGTATACTAAAGATTGATTTTGTTGAAGATACTTATCAGTATGCTCTGGAGGCAGAAGATAAGTTGAAGAGGAAACAACAAAGTAATCCTTGAGGGAAGGAAAAGATTGATCACTTGATGAAGGATAAATCAACTGATGCAGAAGATGAATAGAAACCTGTAGAACCGAAGAAGAAGACAGGTAGAGTTATCTTTAAGGGTACTTTCTATAACTATGGAGAATAAGGACACCATTCTTTTGAGTGTACATAGAAGAAGCTTGGTGACCGATGGACTACTATGGTGAATGAGAATGAACTTGAATCTGAGAACTTGTTGCTTCGACAAACACTGCTCGGTACAAAGGAGGAACCTTGTTAGAGGAGTAACTTGTTCAGGACTCGGTGCAAGTCGAGAGGTAAACTCTGTGATGTAATTGTTGACAGTGGTAGTACTGATAATGTTGTTGTTGAGGACATGGTTTAGAAACTTGGGTTGAACAGAATGAAGCATCCTTGTCCTTATAGGATTGGTTGGTTACAAGATGTTCATGCTCTAGAAGTAAGAGAACAATGCTTTATTGATGTTCAGATTGGCCAGTATAAGGATCTTGTTGTGTGTGTGAATTTTGTACCTGATCTGTAGACACAACACTTTAGTAAAACATTAGAGGTTAGCTAAAATTGAAATCGTGCAATAAATGAAAAGCTAAACTAACCAGACGATTTACTACCTTCTAGTAGATGCGAGTATGTACTCTCAGATTATACCGAGATCAATGACCTTGACGACACCTAAACGAAGGATTTAAATGCAAAATCTAGATATGGAATGAATGCAATTAATCTATTTTTTTAGTTTTTCTGTGCAATTATGATAATGAAAACTTGATATGAATCTATGCTTATATGAAAATTGATATGCTAAAATGATCTAACAATAATATTCTAAATGATATGGATACTATGCAAAAACAATGAAAATCTCACAACAACTCAAATTCTCAAGATCAATTCTTCAATCTCCAATTCGGCAGCGTGAGTATGCAAACTTGTCAGATTAATTATGAAGAGCTGAGGCCTTAATCTATAGAAATCTAGGGCTTTGGAAGTGCATGAAAAAAATCCATAAATCACTCAAATAACTCAGGTTGATTTTTGAGTTATTTTTAAATAAAGGATAATTAACTCACAAAAACATGCAAAAGAAGAGTTTAACTCAAAATAGAGTTTAGATTTAATTGATAATTGATAATTGATAGTTGTCTACTTTTTTGATTGTGCATGTTTTATTTATGAATTAATTTACTAATAAAGTGATTTATTTCCAACTTAACTGATTTTGAAAAATAAAACAATTGATTTATGGGTTAATCAATCATTTTTCAAACTTTATTCAAAAACAATATTATTAAAAATTGACCACTTGCTTTAATTAATTAAATAAGAATTTAATCAATTATTCATAGGATTTTGGATTTATTGTCAACATTTAAATAATACAATTTAGGAATAAATAGAATTAACCTCAATTAAACAATTAAGTGGCAGGTATTAAATCTAATTAATTAAACATTGAGAATATTCAATTAATCAAACTTTAGGATAAATTGGATTTATCGCCAAATCATCATTAAATTAAAGATAATTATGATAAATAGGAATATTGCTAGGAATATTCCCCGATGTAGAATTTATGATGATCAATTAGGATTCGATGATGTTCAGATGTGCCTTAGGTTAGGACTTTGATGTTGATTTCATTCGAATTGATGATGTAGGAGGTAAATGAACCTATAGCCCATTTTTGGGGTATTATATTTTGCCCCTCTTTGAATTACTGTGTGAAGCGCAGTGGTTCAAAGACAGTCTGTGTACAATGTGGATTGATATCGATATGAAATGGATATGATGTTGACATTGATGTTTGAAATTGATATTGATATGAAACAGAAATTGTGATATGAGATTTGAAGATATTAGGTCCTGAATGACCAAAGATAATGTTAACTATAACAGTAAATGAACCGATGATTGTGAAAAAGTGTCAAAATGCCTGATTCTAAACCTTAGGATTGCAAAGAAGTGAGTGATCGATTCTAGACCCGATTGTCCTTATATTGAATCACATTGCTATCACATCTGAACCCTTCAGTTTCTGAAGAACCAAGGAAATAACACATTTGAACTGATAGTTGCAAAAACTGATACAATATACAAGATTAAGAGAATACCAGATTGATATGGATCTTGATGAATCTAATATGCGTCCAGTGATGATTGATTTTTCCCCGAGCGATGAGGTCTTTTGATGAATCAGCAACTAGACGTGGTTGTTGTCTTGATTACTGAAGCAAGATATGCTTCAAGTTTAGATTACAGACTTTCAATGATATGCTAATACCATGCCCCCTTTGGGATTAAAATTGAAATCTGACAAGAAAAGTTAGCATTGATAGTTTAGAAGCATGTTGATTGATTTGAGAAGTGGTTAAACATGTTCGAGAATGCATTCTGCATCGTTTGGAGGTCCAGAAAGACCAAGTTTGACTAGGTGAAACTATGAGTTGACCATAGTTGACCAAGTTGAAATTTTGATAGTGTGATGTAAGATAATCAGTTAAGTTGAATTCTGGATTCCTGTGATGATTGAAGGTCGATTATGTAAGCAGTAGACCGTCCTGGGTCCGAAAATTTTAAATCACGATTTTGACATAGTAAATGATCTCATATTTGAATTTTGATCTCGAAAATGGATTCAGAACATCGAAATTAGCCAAGGGTGTAATTTTTGTGAAAAATAGAGCACTTTTGAAAATTAGGTCAAAAGCTATATAAAGGCCGGAAGGGTCATTTTCAATTCATTTCAACCTTTTGACTTTAGAAACCTTTGTGGAGCCCTTTGAGAAAAATGGTAGATAAAGCGGCGGAACCGAAGGTACCTGTGAGTTTGCACCGATTTGAGTGCAGCCGGAGACACCAGAGACCTTGATAGTACGGACATCCGGTAGGTGGACCTCTGTGCTTTGCTAAAATGTCAATTTTTCCATGTTTTATAGGATTTTAGCAATTTTTCATACGTCTTTTCCATTTTTGAATTTTGCATGCATGGAAACTCATACGACTCCCCATCGGGACTTGTACGACTTTTCAACAGTAGCTAGGTTGTCGTCTAATAAGCCCCCACGACTCGTATCAGAGGGACCCATGAGTCGTATGACATTCTATTGGGTCCCTCATAACTCATATGATGAGGGATGCTTTGTCATGCTACTATGGTTTTTCATTTGGTATGATGTGGAAAGTCATATGACTTTTCATGCCAGTTTGAGTTGTCGTATGGAAAATACTGAGCTGAAAACTCAGTATTAGGTTAAATGTTTTATTTTTTTGATTCTGTAGTTTGATTCCTGACCTATTAACCTACCTTCTGAAATACTGAACTGCCCCATTTCTGTCCTTGTAACCTGTTCTATGACCCAAATACTGATAGGATTCCCTGTTTCTATGCTGTGTAGGTCATTTATCTAGATGTACATGTGTGAATCTTGCATCCTACTACTCAGAGATTATGTGTCTCCTTGCCAGACCCTATGAGGGTCGACCTTGCATCTTGTGGATTTGAGCACTTGATACATTTACCTGAGATTAGGGTAAATCACAGACTATTGACTGCATTGATTGAGAAGTTCCACTCAGAAACTTAGACCTTTCACCTGCCGACTGGGGAGCTTACTGTTACTCCTGAGGATGTTTATAGGATATTACAGATTCCTTTCCATGCTGCTAGGAGACCAGAGTATGTGAGTTTTGGGAACTCAAGATTGCTTGCTTTCAGATGTATCTTCGGAGATGATACCCAGATGACCTCATCTATTTCCTGGGAGTTTCTTTTACAAAGATATGGATAGATGCACCGATTAGAGTGTATTATTGTTGGTATGATTGGTGGTATCATTATGTCCGACCGTCAGCAGAATGGTCTTTTGATGGGCTGGGCACCCATGGTAGCATGTTTGATGGCCACTCCCTCTGAGTTAGCATGGGGTCAGTGTCTCCTTGCACACATGTTTTCAGAGATACATGAGATCGTGTATCACGATAGTAGATCATTTGCAGTGGGAGCCCTAGTATTGCAGATATGGGCATGGGAGCACATCCCAATTGTGAGACCTGTATGTACTTCACAGAGGTAGCCTCAGGAGCTTGTCATTTATACTTATGCCAGATATGTTATTCAGGGATAGATGGGCCATACTGAGTATTGGAGGCGATGCCTCGATGATATGACTTTTGTGCACTAGAGACCATATGTAGCCATTGAGCCTTGGCCTACTACTTGAGAGAAGTTTAGTTATTTCTTCCAGAGCCATGTATTGATTGGGAGGTCATCCTCCATTATAGAGAGGTTTCTGATTACCAGGGTCTGGCGACAGTATGGACATATACAGGATGCCCCAAAGGATTATGCTACATATGCACGGATAGGGCATGAGATTGGACTGGGATGGATGCAGAGGCTCTCTTATGCTTTGTGTTCATATGAGTATAGTGCTATTGTCAGCCAAGACTGGGAGTATAGACCAGATATATTGGATGCTGGTGTTACTGATGGATTCATCTCATGGCTTGTCAACCACCCTATTCATAGATTTTTGGATCCCAATGAGATGATACCCTCCATGGAGGAGGCTATGGATGTTACTAGTGCTCCAATGGGATAGGATCCCAGACCTACACATGCCTGTATCATACATCCCACACCTCCAAGACCCAAAGCAATGGCTCCACCACAGAGACCATCAGGACAGATGAGGCCCCCTTGTCCCACTAGTTCTACAGTAGGCAGATCTTCCGGTTCTCATAGATGGACTAGGGGAGAAGGTGGGACATTAGGTGGAGTTGGTTCAGTAGATGAGGTACTTGCAGCTGAGCAGGTGGTAGGTGGTGGTGTGGACTTCATAGAGGGGGATATTGGTTTTGATTTAGGTGCTGAGGTTAGACATTGAAAGGTGCAAAGAGCAAGTACCACTAAGCAGGTTGCCCTAGATATTGAGATGCTAGATGTTGATCCCACTACTCCTCCTACTCCATAAGATACTGGCAGATGGCTTAGTGCACAGGTCAGAGACCTGAAGGTGCACAGTGCTCGATGGGAGGAGTGATACATAGAGGCAGATAGATAGCAGGGTGAGCTATGTGCGGAGGTACATAGATTACAGGCAGAGGTGATCCATCAGACCTCTAGATCAGCCTACTATGTATCAACATATTATATTGCAGTTCCATTGGCTGAGAGAGTTCCCACATATTCTGAGTACATGATGGCATCAGAGGGAGCTAGGGCCCTGAGAGTAGAGCCAGTGCCTGATGCACCACCACCTCCTCCACCAGATGCAAAGGATCAAGATGATAGCTGATTTGTTTTGATACATTGATATACTGCACTCTTTTTTTATCATTGATATACTATTATGACTTTGATAGCTCACATGAGTGTATTCTTTTGTACACTATGCTAGTACTGCACCCCTGACTAGTTCAAGATTTTTGATATACAAGAGATCAATATTTTGGTTGTGACTTCATTTGTACTTGTCATATTTTGATTTATGATGATATCATGTGATGTTTATGTTATGAGTATAGTAGAATGTATGTATGGATATATGCAATGCAATGATTTCTTTCATATGTATGGATATTATGCAAATGTGTTTGATTTTGGAAAGATGTATGTAGGATTTATGCTTATGCACATGCATGAAATGTAATGCAACAAATGGTTATGATATGTAAATGCAATGATGCACATGATATGTTTTGCAGGTATGATGAATACAAGTACTCAGTCTTATGTCAAAAGGATGTTTAACCCAGGAGGGTAACTGCTTGCGATTTGATTGAAGAGACCTTCAAGGTAGGTTTCAGCTCTTGTTAGATTTGAAGAGACATTTGGAGAATTGTGTAAGCATTGAAGTTCATTTAGCTATTGTGAGTAACCTAGGACCTAGTCACTGATCATGTGTCGGTCATTCTCATCATTGAATTTTTAGGTAACTGGATAAATCAATACAATGCCCACTAGTGATGAAACCATAGACATATGAATATCAATTTGTATGTGCGGGAATCAATACAACACCCACTGATTAGGCAACCATGGACATATGAATATTGATTTTATTGTCAGAATGTTGGATTAGATATAAGCACCAAGGCACAAATGCCAGGATGACCTGAATATCATGTCTATTTTGATATAGCAATTTGTATAAGCATCAAAACATAAACGTCGTGTTGACCTGAATATGCCTTGCATTCCAAACACATCAAACAATCAATAGATCCTTCTAAATCTAGTGTGAATTACCTGTAGTGACTCTTTATCGTTCACATCCTTAGGCAAGATTGCATTTCACAGTAGGAGAAAGAATTCACTCAAAAGACAATAGTTAGATCAAACTTCCTTGAATTTTCAGGGTATCAATGGTTGAGGTATGCATGGCCATCCAATTCAAGATAGAGGCTCTTACAGTCAGACACCATTTCAATCTAGAATTTCCAAAGTTGTTAGATTTTCACATCCAAGAAGAAAACAAAGAAAAGATTATGCCCCCGGTCATCACTCTCTAAATCCTATAAAGGACATCACCGAAGAGCTCGTGGGAACAAAATATGCAAAAAATAAAATAAAAAATCTCAATGCAAATTAGTAAGCATACAAGGAGATCAAAGCATGAAGCACAGATAGATTGTTTTCATTTTGATGTTTGATTGCGTTGTTGTAGATGCAAAATCCTTTCTGGAGACAAGACAGACTAACTGACTCAAATGAAGCTTCAAAGGACTCTGACTGGATATGACACGTCTAAAGATACATTGGAGGCCATAGGATATGACTTTGATTGCCCCCAAGTTTAAGCATTGATAGGATACAGATGCTTAAGCTGATTGGTGTACAAACTGACTTATTGAAAATAGGAATGCTGAAACAAACCGGGAAATATGTACAAACTAAAGCAAGACTGAAAGTTGGGAAACACCAAGATTGTGCTGATAGATGGAGCATTTTGAAACAAGTGGTGCCCGTTTGCCGGGTTTTCACCATCTTGGCAGAGATTCTATTTTTGCTACCAAGGCGCCTATTTCCAAGTTTTCACTGAGGCACTTTTTCTTTTTCTCATTTTTTTATATTTTTCATTTTTTCAATTTTTTTTTATATTTTTGATATTTACTTTTTTTGTGAATCATCAAGGCACCTATTGCTAGGTTTTCACCAAGATGTTCATTTTTTCAGGACTTTTTCAAATTTTTATAATTTTTTCAGGACATTTTACCATAGACTAAATGCCTTAGGTGTAGAATTTCTTCAGATGGAGAACGTTGATTGGTTCTCAAAGCTGTTCTCCTTCAATCATTGAGAGTTGATAGGCACCAGAGCCAAAAGTAGCAATGATTACAAGGGGACCCAGCCAGTTGGGTTCAAACTTCCCCTTGCGTTCTCGATGTGATTGATTTTTAGGATTCTCTCTCAAGACTAGATCACCAACCTAAAATTCTCTGTGTCTGACTTTCTTGTTGTAACCTCTAGACATTCTCTTCTGATATACTCTGAGATGATCATATGTTTCTTGTCTACGCTCATCTAGTAGTTCAAGTTCTTGCAACCTAGACACTCTGTAGTCATCATTAGTTACTAGACCATGCATTCTGATTCTTAGTGATGGGATTTCAACCTCAATAGGAAGTACTACTTTAGACCCATAAACTAAAGTGAAAGGTGTAGCCCCTATAGGTGTTCTAATACTTGTTTTGTAGGCCCATAGAGCTGGATTGATCATGAGATGCCAGTCTCTTCCTGTTTTATTAATTGTACAGTGCAAGATTTTCAATAGATTCTTGTTAGAAGCCTTTGCTTGTCCATTCCCTTGAGGATAGTAGATAGAAGACCAATGTTGTGTGATCTTGAATTTGGCACATAAATCATCTAGGTCTTTATTTTTGAATTGTCCCCCATTATCTATGATTATAGAATGTGGGATCCCATATCTGCATATGATATAGTTCAATATGAACATAGATATTTGCTTTCTAGTGGCTTGTGTCAAAGGGAATGCTTCTACCCATTTTGTAAAATAATCTGTAGTGGTAATTATATGGGTATGTCCATTAGAAGAGTGAGGATGAATGGATCCTATAAGATCAAATGCCCATTGGTGAAAAGGCCATTGTGTAGTAAAGGGAATTAGATCTCTCCCTGGAGCATGAATTAGGTTGCCATGTACTTGACACTTTTGACAATTCTTAGCAAATTTGATAGCCTCTTTCTCCATTTCAGGCCAATAGTACCCAGCCCTAATAAGTTTTTGAGCTAGTGTTAAACCATTCGAGTGTGACCCACAAATACCCTCATGGACTTCCTCCAATGCACATTGAGACTCTTCCCATTCTAAACATCTAAGTAGCGTACCATCTAGATCTCATTTGTATAGATCGTGACCAATGATGACATATCAGGAGACATTACAGATAAGGTATCTCTTTTCATGGTGGTTGAAGGTATCGAGAATGATTTGGTCTTGGAGATAGGAAAATAGGTTTTTATATCTAGATGAATCATGACCTACAATAGTGCAAATCATGCGAGTTTTAGGGGAGTCATATGCAAGATAAGATAGTGCTTCCACTAGGAACTCATAGCGTAGCTCATGTTCAGGCTGTTGTAATAAAGTAGATAGTGTTGCCATTGCATCAGCAACCTTGTTCTCTATTCTAGGTATTTTCTCAAATGTGATAGATATGAAATACTTCTTTAGATCATCTACCATTCTCTTGTATGGTATGAGCTTTTCATCTTTAGTTTGGTACACATCATTGACTTGATGGATAACAAGTTGAGAGTCTCCATGAATGTGTATCTCTGTTATTCTCCACTCAATTGCTATTTTCTGGCCATTAAGAAGGGCTTCATATTCTGAAATATTGTTTGTGCAAGGGAGCTTTAATCTGAATGCTTTTCAAATTGAGTATCCTTGAGGAGTTAAGAACAATATGCCTGCTCCAAATTCATTCTGTGTGTAGGAGCCATCAAAGAATAATTTCCATTCTCTAGAAGAAAGAGTCATGATAGAGGAATCTAGAAATTCCATTTGCATTGGTGTATCATCAATCATAGGTGCATCAGTCAATTGATCAGCAATTACCTATCCTTTTATAGCTTTTCTTTCCACATATTCAATGTCAAATTCACTTAAAAACATGACCCATTTGGCTAATCTACCCGTGAGGGAAGCTTTTCTTAGTAGGTACTTTAGTGGATCAATCTTAGCTACCAATTGAGTGGTATGAGCTAACATGTAGTGTCTCAATTTCTGTGATGCAAAGATCACAACTAGACAAGCTTTCTCAATCATTGAATAATTCTTTTCATAGGCAACCAATGTTCTACTGATATAGTATATAGCCCTTTCCTTTTTGTTCTCATCGTGTTGTGCAAGAAATGCCCCCAGTGATGTATCTGTAGCAGAGACATATAAGATCAATGGCTTCCCATGAATAGGAGGCATCAAAATAGGAGGATTTGATAGATATTGTTTGATATGATCAAAAATTTTCTCACATTCTTCATTCCATGCAAAGGTCACACCTTTATGTAGTGTTTTTGTAAAAGGTTGTGATATGTCCGCCAGCTGTGATATGAATCTTCTGATAGATTGAACTCTTCCTTGCAATGTCCTCATTTGACTGATATTCTTTGGGGGTTGCATCTCCATTATAGCCTTTACTTTAGCTGGATCAACTTCAATGCCCTTTTTTGAAACTATGTACCCTAAGAGCTTTCCAGAAGTGACACCAAAAGCACACTTCTTAGAATTTAGTCTAAGACTAAATTTTTCCATTATGTCTAGTATCTTGCTCAAGCCATTTAAATGTTCATCTCTAATCATAGATTTATCTAAAGTATCATCAACATAATCTTCCATAGTCCTATGGATCATGTCATGGAAAAAAGATGTCATGGCCCTTTGATATGTAGCACCAGCATTTTTAAGCCCAAATGGCATAACATTCCAACAGAAGGTGCCCCATGTACATGTGAAAGCAGTTTTCTCTTGATCCTCTAGAGCAATTTTTATTTGGTTATATCCAGAAAAACCATCCAATAGAGAGTACATCTCGAAACCCGCAGTCATGTCCACTATCATATCAATGTTAGATAGTGGAAAATCATCCTTAGGGCATGCTTTGTTCACATCTCTAAAGTCTGTGCATAATTTGATTGATTTATCTAGTTTTCAAACAGGTACAATATTAGAGATCCACTCTGCATAGTCAATAACTCGGATGAATCTAGCTTTCAGGAGCTTCTCTAATTCAGCTTTTACCAAGAGTGCAACATGAGGATGCATCTTTCTCAATTTTTGTTTGACATGTTTGACATTCAGAGCTATAGATAAATGGTGCATTATAAGATTAGGATCCAACCCTAGCATATCTGAATATTTCCATGCAAAGTTGATCTTCTTCTCTGTTAGGAATGTTGTAAACTTTTGTGTCTCTTCTTCTGATAAAGATTGTGCTACATGAATCAACTGTGGTTCTTCTATTGTTCCCAAGTTGATGGATTGAGTGGGCTCAATTAGAACTGGAGATCTATCCTATAAATGAATTGGAAGGACATCAAATATCTCATCCTTAGGCACCTCAAAGAGGTTTTCACCTTCAGATACATCTTTTATTTTTACTTTTGTAGGTTCTGACACTGCCACAAAGTGGTTTTCACCCTCAGAACTCCTTTTCTTTTTATTCTTATTTTTATTCTTTTGACTAAGATATTTGATGTCCGACTCTGTCATGCTAATGCTTGGTTCACTAATGGAAGTCCTCATAGGCTCAACTGCATTGAGGTAGAAAGCAAGGGCATAGTCATTTGGGAAGGCATAAATACCATGGCTTGGATTTTTGGATGTTTGATCAAGAAGTTCAAGATGTTGGATAGTCAAAATGGGGAAAGATTGGGAGATGGTTTTTACGGATATGGATATTTCATCATTGGTACTAAACCGATGCTCGAGTTCAAAGGTGATATTAAAACTTAAGACATTCAATTCGTGAATAGGCTCAATGTCATTGTGGAAGTCCAATTCAGCCATTAGTGGATCAAACTTGATAAGTTCGTTACTTCACTCTAGACTTACGTTGGGTGTAGGTGCATATTGGTGAATAAAATCAACATGTTTTTCTGTGATAAGCTCATCTTCTTCTAGAATGGCTCCCCATTCATAGTCATTAGATTCTTCATCTATGCCTCTAGGAAATCTAAGAACATGAGTAAAGTCAGGATGAATACCCCAAGAAGGGTTACCCTCAGATTCTAATTTGTATTCATACTCATGGGAATCTGTCTCAGAATAACTACCACCTTCCTCTTTGTCTATTTATTGTCTTTGAGATTAGCTAGTTCTTGTGTGGCAACTATCTCTTGCTTTACAGTAGGTTCTTGTGTTTCTACTACATTGATTCTTCTGATAGGATCATCTTCTACATCAAGAAGGTCTTTGATCTCTTTAGGAAATTTTTTATAGGGAATGAGTTCTGAGCTGTCTGAATCACTATCTGATGGTTTTGTTTCTTCTTTCTTAAGAAGGTCTTCTCTTGGTGTGATCTTCTCTATGACATGAGAAAAATTACCTTTGAGGTGAAAGGGTTTCTTTTTAAATCCTAAGCCAACTTTGTCTTCATTTGCTCTACCAGTATGTGGGATAGGTGCCTCAAGACCTTTTCCTCTGACTCCTAGAGGTCCTTTACATGGATATCCCATCTTAGCTATCAATTTATCTCCTAGGCCATATGACTTAGAAGGTTCTTTTGGTACTACTAAGTTACTAGTTTGAATATCATGGGATTCAGATTCATCTTTGTATAGCCATGCAAGCACGGCTTCATCTTCTTCAAATTCTTGCTTGGAGACTTGTTCTACTACAAAATTCTTTTTATATGCCTCAAGAGGTTCTTTAGAGTATGGTTTGGACTGTTTCAAAGATTGCCCATAAGACTTACACGAGATAGGGAGAGATGTCAAAGATAAGACTGGCTCTATAGTATATTCTCCCATACTATTTTCTTTGATATGGACGTCTTTGGCTATGTCTTCCATTTTAGAAGTGGATGCTTCTTTTGTTGACTTAATGGAAGATTCTTTGTTATTCGGCACAAGTTTATCCACACCTTCTTTCAATGTATTGCAAGTGGTAGATATGTCTGCTAGAATAGTGACCTCTACTCCTTCATAAGGAAATTTCAATCATTGGTGGAATGTAGAAGGAATAGCTTGCATTTGATGTATCCATGGTCTCCCTAGAAGAATGTTGTAAGCCAAAGGTAGATCAAGAACTTGACATATAGTATCTCTGATAACCAGACCTGCTCTGATAGGTAAGACAATGGTGCCTTTAGAAGATCTTTCTTGTTCATCATAGGATTTTATAGTTATTTTCTTTCTAGGATCAATAGCCATTTCTGAAAATCCCAATTGTGTGACCAAGCTGTAAGAACAAATATTTAGGCCAGTGCCTCCATCTATCAACACATGTTTGACTCTACGGTTTTGGATCAAGACTTCTATATGCAAGGGCTAATTATGTGGGTGACTCAAGGAGTTGTCATCTTCTTCTGAAAAGGAGATATATTGCGGAGATGTAAGATGTCCAACCATAGTTTGGAACCTATCTAAATCAAGGTCATTAGGAACATTGGATCTGAACAAAGCTTTGTCTAGAATAGCTCTATTAGCTGGAGATATCTGAAGCAACTCAAACATGGAGATTTTTGCATTAGTATGTTGGATTTTTTGAACAATGCTATAAGATCTTGGCCTTGTATCTTTAGGATTGGAAGATTTAGAAGCAGCCTTCTGTTTGGAAGTGGAAGAAAGATTAAAGGGCATCTTAGGGACATTTGATGAATCTAGGATTTGTTCGTTTAGATGTGCCTGAGCTTGTGATCGAGTAACTACGTTAGCTGAAGAATGATCTCTATCTCTTCACACAATCGTGATGACATTGCAATGCTCAGAGAGACAAGGTTCAACCATATTGATAACAACATTATGTCCAAGGTAAGCATAATTGACCTTTGCCCCCATATTAGGCTGTGAAGATGAAACTTCTTGACCATGTTTCGAAAATGGTTTTGTGAATGTTGTATGATCATTATTTCTCTTATGATTGTCAATGGTGATGTCTCCCTTATCAATCAGATCTTGAATAGTATGTTTCAAGCATAAGAAATTATTAGTTTTGTGACCTTTACCCTGATGGAAATCACAGAATTTATTCTCTCTCCACCATTTTGGTTTAGGATCAAGATCAGATTGTCAGATCTCAGGCAAAGAGATGATGTTATTAGCCAACAGAGTTCTCATAGCTGATTCCAAAGATTCTCCAAGAGGAGTGAACATTCATTTATTATCAGTAGACCACTTTTTATACTCTAGCTTCTTTTGAGATGATTCAGGCACCTTTTGTTCTAAAGCTTTTATGGCTTGGGTACCAATAGTTAGATTGAAAGTTGGTGCCTTTGATGGGGCATGGATAGTATCAACAACACCATCTATGATGATGCCTTTATTCTTGTTCCAGTGTTTGTTCTTATCTTTAGAGCTGGATCTTGATTCGTACTTGTCTTTTTGAAGTGTGATTTCTCCTTTTTTCACAAGCACTTTTTCAATTTTGATAGCATTGTCTACCATCTTATCAAAAGATGTATGATCTTGCATTTGTAGAGGATAGTTGATTTTTAGAACAAGGTTATTGATGAAGATTTCCAATTTTTCAGTTTCTAGAATAGGCCTAGCATATAGAGAGAATTTCTTCCTCCATCTCTTGAGAAATGTCAGGAATGGTTCCCTTGGATATTGTTTGAGATTGCAGATATCAATCATGGTGATTGGATGTTGGATATTGCAAGAGTATTGCTAATATAACAATTTGATCAACTCCTCAAAAGTTTTGATAGTAGAAGGCAATCTAGAGAACCAGTGAATGGCCGCTCCACCTAGAGATCGAGGGAAGAGACGCATCAGATAGGTTGGTTCATGCATGAACTCCATAGATTGTGTACAGAATTCCCTGACATGATCTTGAGGGTCAGAGTGTCCATCATACTTATCATACTTGGGCATCTCCACTCTTTTTAGGAATGGTGGCATGTACAAATCTTTGTCAAATGGAAAAGAACATAGAGCCTCCATGGAGAACTCCTTGGGTTCCTTTTCTTTTTCAAGGTTTTTAAGTTTGACTTGCATGGCATGCATCTGTTTCATCATAGCTGTGAGTGGAGTTTCTTCCTCATGCATAATGATATCTTCAACATTAAATTTGGGAGGAATTTTAGCTCCTTGATGAGCTAATTGTAAAAAGTATGCTTCTCTATCTTCTTTCAAGAAATGCTTCATCATTCTTTTGAAGTTATCATCGTTTTGATATTGAGCAATTTCTTCAGGTGTGGGTTCCTGATATGCACCATGTTGAGATTGAGCTCTTTGAGAGCCAAAGTTTGTCCTTGCTTGAGACATGGTAGGAGTTCTCCCTGGGATAGATCGAGGAGGAGTTTGTTGATTACCTCCATGAGTTGATGAAGGAGGAATGTAACCAGTTTTTAATCAAAAGTTGCCAAGACCGTCGTCTTCGTAAAGACCAGAATTGTAGAGTTGCTCAAGAGTTGGACCCTTGACAGTGGTTATAGGTAAGGTATGGGATGCTTCTCTATATTTCTTGTGAGAGGAAGCTCTATTTTCCACCATTAACCTTTGGTGAAGAAAAAGAATAAGATGAAGACAACTGTAGAATGAATTGAATCAAGATGATCAGATGACACAACCTTGTCAAGGTTTGATTGATTGAAGCATAGCTTTGACTTAGATGAGGGATATTGTGCCCTGGATGTATGGGTAGATGCCCAAAAGATAGCGGACAAGATATCACAACACTTAGTCATTTTGAAGATTGATTGAAGATTGAAAGTTATGACAAGGTTTTGACACAAGATAAAAAAAAAGACTCAAATCGATTAAATAGAAGGCTGGATTAGATTCAAAAGGTCACTTTAGGAAAATGATTGGATTCTCAATAGTTTTTTGCTCTATTCCTGACACAATGATTTGTTTGACAGATTCTGGAAATAGGCTGAAAAAGCTGGATATCTAGCAATTCTGACAACTTTCTGGCAATTTTTCAAAACTTATCAAATGACTTTCTGCAAGCTCGTACAATAGTGGGTATAGCATGAAATGACAATTGACAAGCTCGTACAATAGTTGACAATAGGAAAATTGACTTTTTAAAATGACTGGCTGAAACACTCGTACAACTATATACCAGTTATGATACGACACTCGGGGGGTTATGAAATGACTCTTTCCAAAACTCGTATGACTTTCTGACTCTCTGGGATGACTTTTGACTCTAGAAAGGAATTTCACTTCAATTTTTGCAAATTTTTGGGTTTTCCGTTTCAGATTGTTTGCAAATTTCAATGTCCAGATTTGAGGATTGTAATAGATTTGTTCATTTTTAGTAACCAGATAGATAAACAAGCACGCAAAACAGCAAGCAAGTGATTTCAAGCATGTCTGAAAATAATGAACAAGGGCAAAAGAAACCTTGCGCATGAACAATCAAGTGACTTATTTGTGCTAATCCTTAGAAGTACCAATTGTGTATGTTCCAAAAAATTTTGCAATAATGCACATATTCCTAAAAAATAAAAATTTGGCCTCACTAGAGTTTTTAGTAATGGTTTGACTTTGCAACTTTTATGATCTAAGAGGGCGAACTCCAATCCAGGCACACCAGGGTTTTGACACAGTCTAAGAACTTAATCTTCAGGATCTACTAGGGAGATCTGATAACCCAACAAGAGACCACACATGTGGAGATTTCTTCCAACAGGACATTTATATAGCAGTTGTCACTACCATGGTGAAAATGGCTATTATCGCTTGAGGTTCCATCAACATGGTTGACCCAATTAAGGTAATGTCCACTACGGTTAACCCTCTCTAAAGGTGACTCACAAGATATACCACATGGAGACTGGCTCCAGATTCAAGGATCTGAGTTTCTGGTACTACCCAAAAAGGGAGTAGAGCATAGTCCTCTAGCCTTTTCACTTTTAACCAAGACAAAGCAGACAGATAAATCCGACACGCTAAGACTAAGATTATCTCACAAAGATCTATGACATCAACCCCTTATGATCTATCGACCTCTCTGGAGAGAGAATGCCTCGATCAAAAGTTGAAGACACATGGATCTAGTAGAATGTGAGATGCCCTCAGTATCCTCCCTACCTACAAGGGTTCCTTCATTGAGAAGAATTTCGCAGGAAATTCACTCTCAAGAGCCATGAATAGTGTTCATAGGGCCTATTTACTATGTGTAACAAAGATGCTGAAAGCAAATCTATGTTCATTTTTAGAGCCCAAATGAAATGTGTGATATGGAAAAGAAAGGCACTCAAGCTAGACACGTAAGATGTTCATTTTAATCCAAATTGAAATGTTATCAGTTGAGAAGGTTACCTTAATTCCTTGCAATGTGCTTAGTAGATGTTTACCTATTTTTAGCAATTCTTGCACTTTTTCCAATCAAAAACTAGTGAAAATCAATCAAAAATAGAGAATTTCAATTGTTAGGGTTAGCTGTTAGTCAAAATTTGAAAACCAAATCTGACAAACTACCTGAAAAAGTGAAATGACAATTGAACCCTAGCACTGAAACTCATATGACAGTGGGTTACCTCCCAGATGATAATCTAGAAGCTCGTACGACAATGGGTATTAGATCATACGACAATCGAGCTTCCAGATGACAGTAGATTTCTTCTTGTGTGATCCTCGATCAAATCCACTGTCGTATGACAATGGGTATCTCCTGGTATGAGTTTCTGACAAAACTCGTATGAAAATTGTATGGATAGAGAATAAAAATTGTAGCTTGGAAAAGAAAAAGATAAGAAAATGATAGAAATTGATAAAACTTGAAGGGAAACCCATTTCAGGGCCCCATGGTGGGTGCCAAAAATGTGTGTGTGAATTTTGTACCTGATCTATAGACACAACACTTCAGTAAAACATTAGAGGTTAGCTAAAATTGAAATCGTGCAATAAATGAAAAACTAAACTAACCAGGCAATTTACTACCTTCTAGTAGATGAGAGTATGTACTCTCAGATTATACCGAGATCAGTGACCTTGACGACACCTAAACGAAGGATTTAAATGCAAAATCTAGACATGGAATGAATGCAATTAATCTATTTTTTTGGTTTTTCTGTGCAATTATGATAATGAAAACTTGATATGAATCTATGCTAATATGAAAATTGATATGCTAAAATGATCTAACAATAATATTCTAAATGATATGGATACTATGCAAAAACAATGAAAATCTCACAACAACTCGAATTCTCAAGATCAATTCTTCAATCTCCAATTTGGCAGCGTGAGTGTGCAAACTTGTCAGATTAATTATGAAGAGCTAAGGCCTTAATTTATAGAAATCTAGGGCTTCGGAGGTGCATGAAAAAAAGTCATAAATCACTCAAATAACTCAGGTTGATTTTTGAGTTATTTTTAAATAAAAGATAATTAACTCACAAAAACATGCAAAAGAAGAGTTTAACTCAAAATAGAGTTTAAATTTAATTGATAATTGATAGTTGTCTGCTTTTTTGATTGTGCATGTTTTATTTATGAATTAATTTACTAATAAAGTGATTTATTTCCAACTTAACTAATTTTGAAAAATAAAACAATTGATTTATGGGTTAATCAATCATTTTTCAAACTTTATTCAAAAACAATATTATTAAAAATTGACAACTTGCTTTAATTAATTAAATAATAATTTAATCAATTATTCATAGGATTTTGGATTTATTGTCAACATTTAAATAATATAATTTAGGAATAAATAGAATTAACCTCAATTAAACAATTAAGTGGCAGGTATTAAATCTAATTAATTAAATATTGAGAATATTCAATTAATCAAACTTTAGGATAAATTGGATTTATCGCCAAATAATCATTAAATTAAAGATAATTATGATAAATAGGAATATTGCTAGGAATATTCCCCGATGCAGAATTTATGATGATCAATTAGAATTCGATGATGTTCAGATGTGCCTTAGGTTAGGACTTTGATGTCGATTTCATTCGAATTGATGATGTAGGAGTTAATGAACCTATAGCCCATTTTTGGGGTATTACACTTATGTTGTGTGATATTGTGGAGATAAATAGTTGTCATATATTGCTTGGTAGACCTTGGCAATATGAATGTAGAGCTATGTATGATTGTGTGAAGAATGTGTTTACTGTTGAGAAGGATGACAGGAAGTTTTCCCTGATACCTTTGCTGGATACAACACTCAATAGGAGAAGCCTGAGTATTGGTAGCCAAGTTGAGTTAGTGGATCCTGGAGATATGGTTGATCAATGTGAAGGACAAACCTATGTGTTGTCAAGGAAAGACTTGAAGAGACAGTGAAAGCTGAAGTGGAAAAGTATGAAAACTGAAAAGGTGGAGGACTTGTATGTGAAGAACCAATTCGGGGTTTATGTGTTAAATCCTGGAAGATGTTCTTCTCACATATGAACATCTTTTCAAACCTGGGGTGTCTGATGCAAGGGCATTCTAGGGTACTCGGTGGATTTGCATGGAGGTGTGTTATTTGGCTGGTATTACTCGATTGCAGCCTTGACCAATGGTCTCGGTCATTGAAGGAAGCTTGGTCACTGAAGGAACTCGATAATCTCTGGTGCTTGGTGAAAGTGTTACTCAGTGATGCCTACGGTGCTCAGTCGACACTGGTGCTCGGCAATGCTTGGCATGCTCGGTTATTTCACTGGTACTCGGTTGTTCCAGTTTACTGACTGGAGTTCTGTGTGATTTTTTGGGCTGACTTGGTGCATTTATTGTTAGTAGCTATTGTTACAGGCTGACATGTTGGATTTAATTATTATAAGGCTATTTGAGATCTAACTTGTATTGCAATTAATATTTGTTGTTAGGATGATTTAATGGTTTCATCTAGCCGACTTGTGGCTGATGATTAGTTTTTAAGAGATGTTTGGGGTAGTTGTTTAGGAGGACTTGGCAGATTTGGATGATCAGATAGGAGATTCTGATAGCAGATTTGAGAGGTGAAGTTGTGGAAAAGATCTTGCGAGATCTTGCAGATCAGATTGATTTATGATAGTTTGTTTGTAGCAGAACTAGTGGTTGAGGCTTGGAAACAAGGAGATTGCTTAGAGGCTTGCAAGCCCAAGTTTAGATTTTCCTTAGGGTTTTCATCAGTTGCTGATAGTTTTCAGAGCTAAACTAGCTAGAGTTGTATTGGATATTGTTAATCTTGCAGAGTTACTTCTGATTGTAATTGGCCCTAACCTGGAAGGCCTTACAGTCGGGCATGTTAATGAAAATTTGAGTTGAAAACATTTGTTGTGTTGAGTTATCCATTGTGTTGTTCTAAAGCTGCAAGGCTGGACTATCCTTAATTGGATCCACCATCCTTTGCCTGCATCACCAAGGCATTCCATTAAATTTATCTCAGCATGACAATATTCTTATGGCTGCATTGAAAATCTTGCCATCTTTTACAGTGGCGCTCAACACACTCACACCAAGGTCATCACACAATGACATAAAAAAGAATTATTAGCACACATCCACATAGGCTTCTTCTCATACAAGGGACATGCATAATATACCTCTTAGGTCACCGTATAGACTGAAAAATTATAAAACACTCATACATCACAAGGGTATGGTCATAATCCCAACATCATACAAGGTAAAATTGGTCTCTACAACCATTATGGCATCACTGCGCTCAATGCATAGTAGATATAATGCTATAATGAATAACATGATCAAAATACAATAAAACAAAATAGAATAATTTGTAGAAGATGCTTCACAAAAATAATCATATAACTCTCAAGAGATGAAAGTGTTAGATAACTGAGAAGGGGGGTGAATTAGTTAAATCAATTACCCTACAGTCCCAAACCCTTAGATGTACTTTTTCAAAATTCTTCAATAAAATAAAAAACTCGGTAAGATGTTAACAATAATCTTTTTATTTATTTACCAAATACCAGTAATTTCCAAACTATGTTTACCGATTAATCACATATGAGATATGTAAAGTACGATAGTAATCCAATTACAACAAATAACATATAACACAAAGATTTAACGTGGAAACCATGCTAAGGGAAAAACCACCTGGGACAGGTAACCCAAAATATTTCACTCTTTTGAAGTAGCTCATTTAGGAGCCAACCCTGTTAAAGGTTACAAATCACACTGTAAGGTGTGACCTTGTTAGAGGATTTATCACTAATAGTTCTCCTTCAACCAGCATTCACTATGGGGTCAACAAGAAGATTATTAAGATTACTTGAATGTAATATTGAAATACAAAAGACTGTTAAGTCCACTCGGTTAAGAGATTTAGTTGTAACAATGGTTAAACTGATACAGTAGTGATCTGATTCAAATACAACTCAATTTGCAAGTATCCATATCTATGCTAAGCTCAATATAATGCTTTTGATCAATAATCAATTCACTCCATTATATCCTCCAACTTACTTCACTCGATGTATATATCTCTTACGTTCGGTAATACATGTAGTTCAGCTCAGTTTTGTCTATAACCAATTTGATGAGTAGTGCATGAAAAATGTCTTCACATGAATTCTCGTGCAGTCTCTATTCATTCGACATGATTCAACAATGAATCTCATGTCTCTTAAATAGACATGTAAACTGTTTTCATATCATCCATTAGATTTTGCCTCTTAATCTCCATTGTCCATTTTTACGCTTCAAGCTTCCTCAGCAGATGTTTCATTAACATGTTTCAATCTCTTCCCTTCGATCATCTTTGAATTTTGTCAGTCATGGATCTTCATAAAAAACTTCATCTCTCTTACCTTGAAATCATAAGTAATTGCCAACTCATCAATTTCAATTGGTCATTATAAACATTTAATGTTTTCATCCAACTTGGTTAATACTGAATGCGTCGATGATAACTAACTTGGTTATTACTATTACTCTGTATACACAATACTAACTCGGTGTATACATAAATCTTCAATTACTGACCACATTAACTTGTTCAATTCTGATCTCTTCTTCATAATAGAATAATGCAAAATGCTCAAGTCAACAATATAATGTCATAGGCTCATCAATAAGTTATCCAATGTATACCTTATCCATATTTATCATATCCATCGTGTCCTTATGTAGATATCTCATTTCTTCACCATTTCTTCCTTCTATAGATATTCAGATGTTTGTAACTATCATGATAAGTATAGTCAAAACTAGTTGACATCAATGACAACATATTGACTGATTTAATCATCTTACATATCACTTTAACAACTCGGTGACCTCTAATCACTATCTCTTCAGTTCATCAAGTTATTCAATCAGTTGTAGGTTAAAAAAATCTCTCCCATTGGCATTGATGGAAACACAAACAATATGAAATATGTCATACCATACCAAATATTTGTTCTACAACTATATAGATAAATGTTGTAGCTCGGTAAGCTCTCCCTAGCTTGATATTTAATATGTTTAATCATTACAACAACATTTCATGCAAAATCTCCCTGTGGATTTCATCTTCTTCAGTTCTCTGATTCATTCTCTCCCTGTAGTGGATAGATGTTTCATTTGTCATTCTCTTTTTCATGTTCTTTCCAAGAGATATTTCATTGAAATATCTCTCCCTAACATTTCATAGAAATCTCTCTCCCTTTGACAACAATGCCAAAAGAAAATAAACAGCTCTTCAGTAGCCAAATAGTATTTTTGTTGTTCAATCCAGATCAAGTACCTTCATGTACTGATATGCAGTTCTCTGTTCCACCTTCTACAGTCTTCACTTCCTTCACAACTTTCACAACCTTAGGAATACTAAAGTGTGAGCTACATCCATCAACATTTTGATTTTTCTAATAAATTACAGGCTGATGCAACCTCTTGATCACCTTAGTGATTGATAGATAGGGGATGGACCTCTATTCTAGTCGTCAAGTACTCAAAAGTGTCCTTCGGTAAGGGCTTAGTAAATATGTCTGCAAGTTGTTCTTTAGACTTCACAAATTCTAGTTTCACTTGCTTTTCTTGAACTTGTTCCCTCAAATAGTGATACTTAATTGATATGTGCTTTTGTCTTTGCATGCATCACCATATTCTTTGAAATATTTATGGCACTTGTGTTATCACAATATATAATCACTGAATCGGCAATCTCCTCATTCATTCCTTGAAACAATAGTTTTATCCATGCAATAATCAAACAATTAGTAGCAACAACAACATACTCTGCTCCAGCATTGCTCCATCAGTAAACTGAGAAATACATGCTTGTTTCTTACTTATCCATGTCACAAGTCTTTCTCCCAAAAAGAATTCTTCACCAGTTGTACTCTTGTGGTCATTAATGTTTCTAGCCCAATCTGCATCAATGTAAACTTGTATTTCAAAATTGCCTTCTTTTTTGTACCATAAACCATAATCTTCAGTTTTCTTCAAATATCTCAAAATCCTTTTAATAGTAGTTATATGTGATTTCTTAGGATTAGCAGAAAATCTTGCTACAATCCTAACTGTATGTGCTATATCAGGTCTACTGTGTACAACATACATCAATTTTCCAATCATTGATCTATACAGTGTCTGATTTACCTCCGTTAATTCAACATCTTTAGTCAGTTTGCGTCTAGTAACCATAGGTGTTCCAACTGGTTTAGAATCTTCCATTCCAAATGTCTTCAATAGTTCCTTGATGTATTTTGATTATGTGATGAATATGCCTTCATTCTGTTGTAGTATTTCCAATCCAAGAAAGAATTTAATCTCTCCAAACATTGACATTTCAAACTCTTTTCTCATTTTAGCAGCAAAATATTTGCAAAGGTTATCATGTCCTCCAAATATTATATCATCAACAAAAATTTCAGCAATAAGTATATTATCATCAGTTCCATCTTTCAAGTATAAAATTCTATTGTCACTTGTTCTCACAAAGCCAATACTAATAAGATAAGCATGCAATCTTTCATACCATGCTCTCGGTGCTTGTTTTAGTCCATACAATGCTTTGTCCTATTTACATACCATGTTCTTCTTATCCCGATCAACAAAACCTTCAGGTTGTTCTATGTAAACCTCTTCCTCAAGTAGCCCATTTGGAAATACAGATTTAACATCCATTTGATAAACCTTAAATCCTTTATAAGTAGCATATGCAAGTAATATTATGAATCCATCAAGTCTTGAAACTGGTGCAAAAGTTTCACCATAGTCAATTCCTTCTTCTTGTGCATATCCCTTACAAACAAGTCTTGCTTTATTTCTAGTCACTTCACCATTCTCATTCAACTTGTTTCTAAATATCCACTTAGTACCAATCACATTTTTATCACTCGGTCTCAGAAACAATGTCCGTGTTTTGTTTTTCTCTATTTTTTCAATTTCTTCATTCATGGCCTTAATCCATTCTTCATTCTCAAGTGCATCTTTAACATTTTTAGGCTCAAATTCAAAAAATAAACATGTGTTATGTTTTAACTTACTTCGTGTCATCATGCCAGCTTTCTTGTCTCCAATAATCCAGCTCTGTGGATGGTGTCTTCTCACAAATCTCGCTAGTACTTGTTCTCTTCTTTGTTCCTCACTCGGTTTAGGTTCAATTTCTTCCTCGGTAGCATCTTCCTAGTTCTCAGTTTGCATTTGCTGATTGTCGGTAGCATTTTCCTGTTGCTCAGTAGACTCATCCTGTGGCTTGGGTAGATAGTCTAGATGCTCAATATATTTAAATCTACCATAGTCTTCTTGTTCCTTCCTATTTTCTTCATCATTTTTCTTAGCAAACTCATCAACTTTCACATTAGCACTTTCAATCATTTTATTACTAGTCTTGTTCAAACATTTGTATGCTTTTCTCTTAGTAGAATATCCTAGAAATATTCCTTCATCACCTTTAGAATCAAATTTACCATGTCTATCATCTTTCAGAATGTAACATCTTCTTCCAAAAATTCTGAAATAACTTACATTCAGTGTGTAGCCAAACCATAGCTCATAAGGTGTCTTATTTGTATCTTTCTTCAGTTGAACTCGGTTCAAGGTGTAGACAAAAGTGCTAACAGCTTCTCTCCACTACATTTGTGCAAAATCCTTTTCAATCATTAGTGTTCTGACACAGTCAACCATAGATCTATTCCTTCTTTCTGCAATACCATTTTGTTGTGGTGTCCTCGGTGCAGAAACCTATCTTTTAATTCTATTCTCATTATAAAAGTTAGTGAATTCATCTTAAATAAACTCACCTCCTCTATCAAATCTTAAGCATTTTAAATCTTTCCTAGTTTCCTTTTCAAATTTAGCTTTATACCACTTAAATAGTTTGAAAGCTTCAGATTTCTCTTTCAAAAACATAAATGTCATCATCCTAGATTAGTCATCAACAAATAAAATGAAATATTTGTCACCATAATAACTCTAAGTTCTCATAGGGCTATATAATTCAGTATGCACCAACTCCAAAATACCTTTAGAAGAATAGTCTTTTCTCTTAAAACTAGATTTAGTCATTTTCCCTTTTTGGCATTGATTACACATGACATGGTCAGGTTTAGTTAGACTCAGTAAACCTGTAACTCTTCTCTTCTTACTGATCTTAACCATGTTATCAAAATTCACATGATACAGTCTCTTATGCCACAACCACACATCTTCATTTCTAGCCAACAAACAAGAAGTTTCAGAATTATCAAGATAAAATAGATTACCTTTGGATTTTTCACCAGTACCAACCAACTTTCTAGTTTCATCATAGATCTTCACCTTTCTACTTTCAAATGCAACTCAGTGACCTAACTTATTCAATTGTGTTACACTCAATAGATTATAGTTAAGTCCTTTCACCCAATATACATTCTCACATCTAAGCTTATTGTTCAACAAGATAGATCCCTTTCCTTTCACTAAACAAGGTGTATCATTTCCCATTTTAACAGATCCTCCATTATAGCATTTAAGATATTCAAATTTTTCCTCATCACCAGTCATATGATGTGTACAGCCACTATCAATAATCCATGTATCATTCTTGATAACTTTAGATATAAGTGTTGTTTCAACATACCTCTCTTCTTCTTATGAATCTTCTTTCATAGCTACGAATACCACTTCAATGTCTTCATCAATGTCGGTGTCAATATCAACATCATCATCTCCAACTAGGTAACAAGCCTTCTTTCGTTTATCTTTGTAGTCTCAGTTGTTTCTTCTATCATACTATCAGTTTCCTCTGTGTTCTTGGTTATCTCTTCTGTCAAAATTTCTTTCACCAAATCAATCATTATCTTTATCTTCATCTTTCCTGTTAGAACATCTAGCTGCAATCTGGCCAATTTCTTTACAATTAAAATAGGCTAAAGGTAACTTTCCCTTATACCTTCCTTTACCTTTCTTAAGTCTCCTAGCCATAAGTGCTTCAAGCTCATCAAGTCCATCTTCACTGTCACTGTCACATTTATTTCTTATGTTATGCTTACTGCTAGACTTACCAATCTTCAATGATGACATAAAAGAAGACTCAACACTCGGTACAATACTGTTATCATAGTTATTCATCTCAAAAGTAGTCAATTTACCAATTAGACTATCAAGTGTAAGAACATTATCCGGTGCAGATCTCATTTCATGAATAGTATAGATTCTAATAGCATAGAAAGGAAACAAGGCTCTAAGAATTTTACTCACAATAGTGTCTTCATCAATAACACCTCCTTCTCCTTGGATAACATTGACCACCTCCTTGATTCAGTTAGAGTATTGTGTAATATTTTCACCTTCTTTCATCTTCATATCATCAAATCTACCTCTAAGGCTTTCAGCTCTGGTCCTCATTACATTTGCATCTCTTCCATGAACTAGTGAAAGCTTGTCCCACATTTCCTTAGTTGTAGTACATGTTTTGATATCTTCAAATTCTACATCAGATAGAGCAGCAACAATCTCTATCATTATCATGTTGTGTTCATGTCTGTCTCTTAGCTGATCAACTGTCAAGGGTCCAATAGTCGATTGTATGTAACCATTGTCTAGAAGATGTAGAGAAGATTATCCAATTCCATATATGTGTAGTCTCATCCTTCTTTTCCATGTTGAGAAGTTGTCTTTGTTCGTCTTAGGCACCTCCCTTTTATACATCTTATGATCTTTAGCTCAAGTCCTTGAAACTTTCCTCCAAGTAACCAATATGCTCTAATACCAATTATTAGATAACTAAGAGGGGGGGGAGTGAATTAGTTAAATTAGTTATCCTACAGTCCTAAACCCTTAGAAGTACTTTTTCAAACTTCTTCAATAAAACAAAAAACTTGGTAAGATGTTAACAATAATCTTTTTGTTCATTTTTTTTATTTTTTTTTGATAGGTAATAGGCCAAAGCCAAGATCAACAAGGGGCTCAAGAAGACTTGAACCCAAGACCTCCCAATTGAGAGGCTCACAACTTACTGTTGCGTTGTGGAGTCTTCCCCAATCTTTCTATTCATTTACCGAATATTGGTAATTTCCAAATTATGTTTACCAATTAATCAAATATGAAATATGTAAAGTATGATAGTAATCCAATCATAATAAATAACACATAACACAAAGATTTAACGTGGAAACCCTGCTAAGGGAAAAACCACCTGGGACCGGTAACCCAAAATATTTCACTCTTCTGAAGTGAGCTCAATTAGGAGCCAACCCTGTTAAAGGTTACAAAACACACTATAAGGTGTGAGCTTGTTAGAGTATTTATCACTAACAATTCTCCTTTGACCAACATTTACTATGGGGTCAACAAGAAAACAATTAACATTCCTTGAATGCCATATTGAAATACAAAAGACTGCTAAGTCCACTCGGTTAAGAGATTTAGCTGTAACAATGGTTAAACTGATACAATAGTGATTTGATTCAAATACAAATCAATTTGCAAGTATTTAGATCTATTCTAAGCTTAATATAACTCTTTTGATCAATAATCAATTCACTCCATTATATCCTCCAACTTACTTCACTTAGTGTATATATCTTTAACGCTCGGTAATACCTATAGTTCAGCTTGATTATGTCTATAACCAATTTGATCAGTAGTGCACGAAAAAGTCTTCACGCAAATTCTCCTACAGTCTCTATTCATCTGGCATGATTCAACAATGAATCTCATGTCTCTTAAATAGATGTGTAAACTATTTTCATATCATCCATTAGATTTTGCCTCTTAATCTCCATCATCCATTTTTCTGCTTCAAGCTTCCTCGACAAATGTATCATTAACATGTTTCAATCTCTTCCCTTCGATCATCTCTGAATTTTGTCAGCTATGGATCTTCATAAAAAACTTCATCTCTTACCTCGAAATCATAAGTGATTGCCAGCTCATTAATTTTAGTCGGCTATTATAAACATTTAATGTTTTCATCCAACTTGGTTAATACTAAATGTGTCGGTGATAACTAACTCAGTTATTACTGTCACTCGGTATACACAAGACTGACTCGGTGTATACAGAAATATTCAATTACCGACCGCATTAACTTGTTCAATTTTGATTTCTTCTTCATAATAGAATAATGCAACATGCTCAAGTCAACAATATAATGCTATAGGCTCATCAATAAGTTGTCCAATGTATACCTTATCCATATCTGTCATATCCATCTTGTCCTTACGTAGATATCTCATTTCCTCACCATTTCTTCCTTCTATAGATATTCAAATGTTTGTAACTATCATGATAAGTATAGTCAAAACTAGTTAACATCAATGACAACATATTGACTGATTTAATCATCTTACATATCACTTTAACAACTCGGTGACCTCTAATCACTATCTCTTCAGTTCATTAAGTTATTCAATCAGTTGTAGGTTAACAGAAAGAAACCATGTACTTTGGGGACATAAGTCATTAACCCTAATAATCTACAATATAATAATAATTTCACTCTCATAAAACAAGGTTGCATAACTGTCACTTACCAAAATGGAATACATTTACCATGCAATTAATAAGATGAAAACGTATATCAAACATGAATCATTTCATTTACTTTCACCTTTAATGTAACAATCACAAATTATAGTGCACCACACTCCATTGGGAGTCAATTAATAGGCACTCAAGGTGAAGCATGGACACCAATTGGTCTCCCTAACCAAGTAGGGTTACACAAGAAAATAAGCCACTCAAGGAATACCAAGCATCTAAGAACCAACATATACATAAAAGCTACCTTTCTATAACAAAGGGCAACACAACCACAGTTCCCAAGGAAATCATACACTCAAACCACATATGGGTCACCAAACACTCACAAACCAAGAGAAATGCACCAATCAACTAATTTGTAGCACTCTCCAAAGGTTCTTGTGTAGGGGTATTATCCATCCCTATTAGGTACATGGATCTAGGAGGTACTCTTCCTCCACTACATGCTACTTGGGTTGGTCCTTCCAAAACACTCAAGATTGCCACACCTAGGCACCCAATAAATAGCTAGATACCACTATCTCACAACACAACAAACACAAAAACATGTGCCAACAACACCAACTATGTTGGAAACGTATACCAAGAGATCCCAACGTATGAACATGGGCTCTGATACTAGATGTAATGCCCCACCAAGGAACCATAAAAATGAAGGGTCAAACATGCATGTAACATTTTATTTTGGAAATAAGAATATCATCAATGATTTAATTACAAATGAAATGACACTGCATCATCAATGAGAAATAAACAACAATTGCCAAGTGATTGATCACAAGTAAAAGAATTACAAGTACTTCTAAGGTCTCAGACACCTAGAACCACTCAAGTAGAATGACATGGACATGCTCCATGATCACATACTAATAGCCAAAACATCATGCCACTAGCCTAATTGAACCAAGCTGATCATTGACTCACAACTTCCCAAAGAGGAGACTAAATCAATCCTCAAAGAACTACTGCACTAAGTTCATTTTAAGCCCAAATGGAAAGAGAGTTAAACTAGATTATACCAACATGGAAAACAAGAAGTGAATACATGGAAATAATCCTAAGAATACAAGGAATTCAAAAGTAACACTCATCCTACACATACCCTGAGGAACTTTCCTTTGTTACAAATATGTAGGAATAGATCAGTTTGCTAGTATGAATGCATAAGAGATTTGAACATATGCATATAAGCAATTACATGTGCACAGGGGGAGTAAATCAATGCACAGTTATGCCCCAAAAGGTCAAAATTACATAGTTATAAGTATCATAATAATGTATGGCCTAGTAAATGCTATCTCCACACCGAGGAGTACTAGATACACTAAATTAAGGCCAATTACACTCGATTACATCAATAAACATCATATAAATGAAGTACAATAATTAGAAGCATAATATCAACACATAATCAGTAAAAGAGAGATCAAGGGAAGAAGGTGTGATCCACATCACACTAAATCTCTCGATCAAATCCATTACCTTTACATTAGTTCCCAACAACATGGCTAGTCACGCCACCTAATCATGTGGAACCATTAGGCCTACCTCACCGTGCTCGCGGAGGTAGTCACACAACCTAAAAAGGGAATCAAGAATACAATGGAATGTAGGTATACACTCACACCAATTAATGCATACAAATGTAGATAATCATAAACACATTGAGAACACTTAACATGCAAGAAAACATCCATAGTGAAATATTCATACAATGCAACCATAATCACCTTACACCAGGGTACTACTCACAACTACCAGACCTAAAAGTGAGAGTACTAAGCATAGGGAGTATCCTTACCTGGATGGTTCATATCTAACATCTATGGACTCCGTACCCACATGGGTCATGTTTGACATTCGGGGACTAAGTACCATCTACCACTTGCATGGGTCACTCATGAGATTTGGGGATTTGATGGTTTCTACTAACCGCACGAGTCAATCACTAACATTTATAGTTTCTAATATTTCTTGTTTAATATTTATACCCAAATTATTTTATTATATTATCACTTTTTAAGAACTCCTAGACATGTCTAATACAACCATTTTTGGGTCAAGGCACACGTTAGGAGCTAATTCCCATACCTACTCAACACACCTAGTCCTAAGGCTCAACATCACAAAGAAGGAAATAGTGACAATAAGCTCGTCCACTTAATCTACATCAAGGACATGAATAAAAGATAGCTTGTCCACTCAATCTACACTAAGGAGATGATGAACACTAACTTTTCTACTTAGTCTTCACCAAATACATAGATACAAGATATTTCTACTTGGTCTACACCAAGGATGTGAATAATATATATACCGTGTACTTGGTCTACACCAAGGACATAGATGAAAAAAGTACCAACAAGCAAGGAATGCAATAACATGAGGATAACTCAAATCCCAAAATACTCAAGGCATAAATCTAGTGAACACTCTCACACGTGAACACATAAATTTTTCTCAATTGGCCATGTTTCCAAGATCATGGATTCTAATAGGATACATCAAATATCTCATGAAAACATGAAGAAACATGCCCATGAAGGTAAGGTATGCAAGAGAAGAATAAAGAAAGGGAAAGGGGCTCAAAGCCATAAAACATAAGGGGATGAAGTAAAGTGAGCTCAATTGGTCTCCAACCATGAGAATGGGTCACCAAGATCCTATCGCAAGCATAGATCAACTATTTTTGAGGATGTGGTCTCAAATCAACATAAAGGAAAGAAAGAACAATACAAAAGCAATGTTTGCCAACACAAGCCAAAAGAAACAAGGGCAATGTGGTAGTGCATAAGTATGCTCAATTGGCCTCTTTCAAGAGAACAAATCCCTAGATGATCTGAGATGTGCCTCACACCCCACACTCAATCACAAGCTAAAAAAGGCCAAAATAAACTCAAAGGGAAACTAACTCTGGAAATTATTAGCTAGGCACCCCAACCATGAAATCAGTTAAAAACCCAAGGTTTGGATCATGGTAGTAAGCAAGATGTCTCCTATTCATTATAGCCACACAATCTCATCACAATCATGGGATAAACCAAGGCCCATCTATGAAACATGTCAGCATGGCAACAATCCCAAACAAGAGTTCACGCAAAATGATGAGCACGCAAAAATGCCCAAAAATAAAACCAAAAATATCATGATAAAATTAAAACCCATTGGTTCTCATAATCCCACTAATCCATAAATGTAATAAAATATCAAACCTGATATCATGGGAGAAAATAGATAGCCTAACGACAATAATTTTCCATTTTCAAAGACTCAATCTCATACAAGCCCAATCAGGCATCAAATCTAATAGAAAATATGAGGCAAACATAGATAATAATATCTCTACATGATTACAAAATAATAAACAATTGATAAAATGGAGAAATGGACTAAAACAAGAGGCCCTACCTCATAATTAGCGAAAAACCAAATTCAAAATGAGGAAATAAAAATTGATACTTGCTCTGTGTGGAGGAAACTCTCACCAAATCATAGGAATCTTGCCACAACTCCAATAAGCCAATGCCCACAAAAATCGAACACCCAAGTCGCTCCCAAAAAAAAGAATTTGAATTTCTCCAAATGAGGGTTGGAGCACATTCCCAAAACTCCATAATAGAAAGAATAAAAACACTTCACTTTCAAAATATAAAAGACCTTTTAAAAAAAGCAATACCCTAAATAATTAAATCAATTAAATTAATAAGTCACTTAAACTCCCAAAATCCTAGAGGAAATAATCAATTAAATTAAATTCCAATAGCAGGACTACGCCAAAAGTTGGTGATTAATTAATTATTAATTACTTAATATCACTCATCCTATATTATGATATCATATAATTGAGACTAAAATAGACTACCTAAATGCATAGACAGATATTGGTTAAAATACAAAGCATGAATCTAGGTTCTTGCCTACATAGCAGCTGGAAGGAAATAATGAAAATTGGACACATCATTCCATCCAAGAATGATATTGGCTAAGTATGAAAAATGGCCAATGTGGCTCTCCTGTAACCAGCATTGGGGATAAAGACACACTCAATATTATAGCTCAGGTTGAGACAATGCCTGGTACCTATTTATTAAAACATGCACATAGATGTATAGTTGAAGCACCCACATATAATAATCAAAGTATGTCTAATGGAAGAGGATGCTCTAGTAGCATAATCATTCATATGTACTATATTTTTACGACACTTGTCATTCCATATTTAATCCTTAATGTATAGCATAATTACACATTGCATTTAAAATATTAAATAATCATTTTACAACAATATGAGCATATAGCAGTGAAAGCTCCAAATACATTTTCATCAACATGATAAAGCATAATACCACTGAAAATATGAGATAACGTCAACATATATAATGCTCCATGATCTACATAACATCTAAAAATGATACACAATCATAATTTAGTAGCTACTGGCACATGCATTAGTGAAACCATCAAATCACATCATAAGCCATATAACCCAGATACCATCATAACCTCATCAGTAATCTTGAAAATGAACACAAGAATGGACTAACCTAGTTGTATCTCACAATGCTAGCATAAAATCATAACATGGGAACAATCACCAAATCACATAGGAGAATCAATCTCATGACCAAATCACCAAGAGCACAATGAGTCCACATACTCACAAAATAGGCTTAGTAGGTCTAGTATCCCAAATCAGGTATGCATCAATCCATAACACAATGGTTATCACAACCAAGCATAAGAATATAAGCAACCTGTCAAAGAAATAGAATAATACATATCATCAAGAAGGCACCTATACACCATGGATCCAACATGGTCATATAATACACACATATATCCATCCAAGCATAAGGTAAGCTCAAAAATACATATAAGGCAACAATAAAGTATCCAAAGCCAAAATAAGGCATCACAACGAGATCTCATCTAACTGCACAAAGGCACCACCACAACAGAACATCAAAGCCACATCCATCAGGATGTTGTGCAGCAAGAAAATGAGAGAGGCACTATAGGACAACAATTTGTTTGAGCTAGTTGTTTACAAATGGGTGGATGGATAACATTTGTTTTGGGGGTGCATGGTATTTTGGGGGATTGGCTAAGTGTGTGTAGGAAGGTTTTTGGGGAAAGAAGTTTTGGAGTTTTTGAGGTCTTAGAATAGACCATTAAAATAATTTTTTTTATATTGTCTTGTATTGAGAAGCCAATCCTTGGCTCTCTATTTTTTAAAGCCATTTCAACTTTCATTAAGAATTTCAAGAAGTTTTTGTGCACGACCTTATGTTTGAATCTATCTAATTCAATGTTGTAGATCGTATTGTTTGTGTGTTTGAAGAATGTTATAGGTGTGAGAATTGTTCTTCCATTGCATCAAAACTAAGTTATTCTCTCTCTGTATGAATTTACAAATGTTCTTAGAATTCATCCACTCAAAGTCTCATGTCCACTACTCACATTTGATCATAAGACTAAACATGCACTTTTGTTGATCTCTCAAAGCAAGTTGATTCCTCTATAAGATTTTACCTACCTTCTTATAATTCATCCGTAAAGAATTTCCACGAGAAATGATAGGAAAAGAAAAGCTACAAGTCTATCATCACCACAATACCCTCTCTCTCTCTCACACACACACACACAAATAAAAAAATAAAATTATTTATTTATCAAATTTTAAATTAAGTACACTAATCCTTCTATAATATTTAAAACTAAATTCTATTTAATCAAATTGAATACATAAATTTTATTTTTTAACAAATATTTAATCTCTTTCTATAGGTATTAACCAACACCAATTCGTATTCATCAAAAAACCAATTCAACCCATAAAGAAACAAGGACGCAAAGCATCAAAGTTTATGTTGAAGTTAAATGTAATTTGTTGAAAGTTAATTAGTAAGAAACTATAGCAATTGAAGTGTAAATTTTATATAGGAAATATGAATTATAGTAGCAAATATTGCAACATGACATTAATAAAATAAAATATTTTATTTTAATAAGAGTAGATGCGAATGAAGCATTTTATTTTAATAAGAGTAGATGTGAATGAAGCATCTACAATAATATGTAACATATACAATTGTAACATTCACTTTAAGGGAAACTATAGTGGGAGGAAATTAGTATATACTAGCATGAAGTACAAAGTAATATTGAGAAAGTGAGTCACTTTGGACCCAATATAATTTATATGAAATATGAATGTTCGCTTGTAGTTTGAATGCCACTTATGTCTGTTACAACCACCATCAGTTGTAACTTGATGCAGTAAGTAATAGTTTTTTCAATGATAGATATCCTCGAATTATGTTTCTGGTGTTGTCTGGTACCTACAAATGTTGTATCATGGATGTTGTTAGTGAACAAGAAATGGAGAAATTATTGAATGAAAAAAGGATTTGTAAGATTTTATGTTTACCTTTAGGTGGGAGCTATTTTTACTTTCCGTGTGTAATTAAAAAGAGGCCAAAAGAAAATATCTATCTTGCTCTTGACTAGGTATTTCCATATTATGCAAATATGCACACAGATTGTGCCTTCATACATTTGTGCTCACAAATGTTGACTTCTCTCTGTATAAATATTCATATAAGCATATTCATGTTGCCATATGTAACACTAATTTTCAACGATTATGCCACCATACAAATCTATTTGTGCACCCTAAAAATGATAAAAGTGTACTTATTGTTTACATTAGATTCCATAGTTTCTATAGGAAAAGAGATGCAGAACAATGCTTAGCGAATTTATTTTAATTTGAGTTGTAATAAGTGTAATGTCTTTTTTTAGGAAATTTAGGTTGTTGTCAAGGTTAATTTCTTTTGGTTTGAAAGAAACATACACATACACTTCATGGACTCTATAAAGGATTTTTTTCTTAAAATTAAGTTAACATCTCAAAACTTTTGGCCACATAATGACAATAAAATGAAGTTCACATCTCACAGCTTTTAGCCATGTAGTGACAATAAAATGAAGTTCGTGTGTCATAGCTCTTGGCTACATATATTATCATTTTGATAAATCAAATTTTACCTACAACATACATGAAAAGATGAAAATTAATAATAGAAGTCAAGTAGAGACACAATCACCATTGGAAGCATATGGTTAAACTCATTTCCACTACACCCATGAACATACAAAAACCATGACAACTGAAAAACTAGTACTAAAATGATAACCAAAAGAAGAAATGAAAGAAAACCACAACTCACATTGACATCGAAGACTTGTCCAGCCTCCTCAAACAACTCTCCAAGCATCTGAGCAATGACACTAAATGACACATTGGCAATACACAACTTTGCCTCTTGTTGAGGGTCGGTAAATTGATTTCCATCGAAGCTTTCCTCAAACCCACTTAATGTCTCTTCTACTTCCTCTACTAATTCTTCCACATCTTTTGATATGTTCATCATGATAGAAACTTTCTTTAAGCTCCCTTAACATATCAGTGATGCCCATAAGGAGGACAATTTTGATGACGCCCATAGAGCAAAGCTAGCTAGTTTTTTTTAAGAAAAAAATTATTCCCTAGCTAGATCAGAGCCTTTGAGAGGCTCCACTAAGAAAACCTTAAGGACAAAATAGATAAAATAGGTAAGAGCACCAACAAAAGACATTGTTGAGTTAGGAAACAATTGTATAGCTTACATACCTTGCAAAAGTTCTCACTTCTGTGCTAATTTCCAAGAGCTTTATGAGATATCTTTAGTCTATAGACTGAGAGAGGATTTGGAACACACATTGGATGAGCACAAGTCAATCAATTGCTTGATCAAAGGGAAAACTCCAAAAGGAAATGCCTTTAGAAACTTGAAGACTTCCATTACGAGGCTCTCTATGTGTTGGAGGACACATCTCACCAATAATTAAATGTCATTGTCTGTATTCAATTTCTATTCAATAGTGTAAAATTTGTGTAGATTTCTAAAGATTGTATAAACAAATGGTTGCATTGGATTGAGTTGCTTGTCTTTGAAGATAGATTTATACACTTTATGAAAAGAGGTGTCTTTCTTTTGTATAATGTTTGTTTTAAATTTTTGGGCTGCCTTCTTATTTACCCCCACCAAACTCTTCATTTGATGGAGACTTGCACTCAATGCATCTTGTGAAAGACATATGGGTAGTTTAATTGAAGACCCCACATTTGACATTTGATGTGATGTAATGAATTGAGTAGATTAAAAATGCAATTTGGAAAAAAATAAAATTGATTTTTGCACTAATTATTTGTTATATGAACCAATAAAATTACACTAAAATGGTATTTGTATAATAATTTAAAATAAAAAATAAATATAAACTATAGACTTTTTGTTCAAGTTTTTAAATTTAGTACTATGATTAGTTAAACTAATATCAAATTTGCATGAATGCAGAAATATGCTATGGAAGAACTAATAAAAGAACTTTAAAAACTATTTTAAACTAGAACATAAATAAATATGAGATGACCCGCTTATTATTGAAGTTAAAACATCTTTTCATTTGACACATCAAGCTACCAAACTTTAGTTCCTTTAATTAAAATTCTACAATAATTGAAGATTAACATTTACCTACTCCATGCCAACTCTAAATTTGATGGCTGACTCATAGTTGTATTCAAACGTCTTTATCATAAAATCTAATAAAATTATAAAATATTATTTTACATTAAGTAAGAGATTTTAAATAAATTATAAAAATATATACAAATTTATTATAAGAATAGATAGAATCAACTGTCAAATAAAAGCAATGGTCAAATTTAAGCCACACTTAGAAATTAATTTACATAAATAGACAGTTTCTATATAAAGAATAATAAGTAAAATCACAGATTCACATGACTTTAAATTACATCACTTTTAGTCCGAAGTGTCCATCAAATCCGTGACTTACCGAGCACAACAGAAATCAAACTGTGTATGAAAACATATTCTTCTGTTTGAGGATTCTTTACTTTAGAATCAGTTTTTGAGAATCTGATTTGAAAAAATAAATATTTTTAACTGGAAAAGAAGAGACTAGACTGGTAAACATATTTATCTGTCACCAATTAAACATATTGATATCAGATTAACGCAATAAATATGTCATACAAACAGTAAACCATTTTAATATGATTGTATATACACACTGTGTATGTTTTCCGTAATGGAGGGCAAATTAGGACATGCTATAGCTCGCTCAAACCCAATTTTGTAGGACTGAAATTTGATCTTATTTGATCAAATAAGATCAAATTTCAACTTTCTGTTCTTTTTCTTCTGCAAATTTATAAAGTTGGACTGATATGATGGGTACACAGAGGAATGCATTGGTGCAAACGAAGCATAGATAAGCACGTTCAATTCCTGTGCCGGCCACATTCCTGCACACGCCAATTCCAGCGTTGAAACCCACTCTGAATCCGCCAATCAAGACAATTATGGAACGGAAACCATATAAATGCAATGCCCCCACATCCGCAATCTTACACATTAACACACCCACACCTTTTTTTCTCAGAATCCAGTACTCTTTTGTCTTCATCCCTCCAAGTCCAGGTAAGTAAGTTGTCTATTTTCTTCACCTGTCATCTTGCAATGTTAAAGTCAAGTTTTAACCTTAGATCTTTTTTATTCGCAGTAACGATTTCTTTCATACATTATCTTACTGTGGACCTGTTTTTCTTGTCGGGTTGTAGCCTAAAATATCATATATTCATGGTTTCAGAGCTTGCCTCGGTACCCTTCACGATTTACAAGGAAGTTGCATATCCACAAGTTGGGGAGATTTTTTCTTTTATTGTAATTCTCTGAGTTAACCCTTTGTCATTTGAGCAGTAAACCAATCTTAGATTAAAGGGACCTTGTTGTGAAGCAGCTTAAAACATATTTTATATGTAAAAAGTCTGTTGCAGAGTTGTCTTGGCCTAAGCCATTGTTTGTCTGGGCTCTATATTATTGTTGAAGCCATTTTTTAATTCCTCTGTTTGTTTATTACTGATAATTTGCACTGTTAAAGCTAGATCAGTATATAATAAGGACCTTATAGCTTATCTAGACTATAAAAGCACGCACCACCTAGGACTCAGAACTCAAGACCTGCTGAGGATGCTCTGCCTCTGAGCTACTGGCTCCTGACAGGGTTTGATTTTCTTGGTGGGTGAGTTAATCTTCATGCAGTATGATTTACTGAGTTTACTGGGTATGATACCATGTTGGGTACACACTTTTTGTTTTTGTTTTTTTGTCTGTGACATCTGCACTGTTGAATTATGTTTACCCTCTGGTTTGTTAACATGTTGTAGCTAATATGAGATAGTAGATTTCCACAGTCTATAATCATTATATTTAGTTTCTAGATTTACTGTATAAAATTTATATTGCATCAACGTTTCAGATTATACTCCGTGATCCATCATCAGAATGATAAGAGAGTATAAGAGTGTGATCCAAAACTTCGATAATAGATCACAGAATGTAATCCCAAACATTGATGCAATCTAACTCCAGAAGCTAAATATAATCTTGTAGCTATTTGTTGCTGTAAACAGTGGACCAGCAAGGGCTCAGAGATCCTGGGGCCTTGGATCAATATTTGGGGTTGGTTTACTACTGACTGGAAATAGGTTCTTTTTTTAGTGTAACGTGACTTAACCTTCCAACACTCTATTCAGTATAATTTATTCTGGCTTTACTTGTCCTAATCCTTTTTGTTAGCATAGTTTGTGCAAGCTTGTATTGCCAAACAGGGTTTTAATCTAGGACATTGTTGATTCGACTACTAGTCAGATCACAGTTTAGTTTTGAAGAAGCATGTAGCTTGATCTTGTGTAAGAGTTTGTCTACAGCTCGAACCCCTTTTTATGGGCATCAGTAGAGTAGGTTTTGATGCATATAGGAGGCCTTTGGCCTGGGTCATTCCTATAGACATTACTCTACTTTCTCGTGGCTGAGTTGAATTCGAGCATCAGTTTTTTCTGAGATTTCTCCTAGGATAGTATATTGAATCATTGCCTGAATTGGGCCGCTTTTTTTATTTTCAATTGTTTGAGTTATGTCATGCTCCCCTGTTTTATGAAAGTTTGGGTTATTATAATTGTTATCGTCAATTAGGGTTTTATCAGACATATGATATCTTAATCTGACTCAAATTACCATGCTTCTCTTCTTGGTTTCAAATAGTTGATTTGTAGCAAGTAAGGTTCAGGTTTCATACATGATAATTAATTTTTATTCAAGTTCTTTTTGCTGGATACTGTTATGTAAACCAGATTGTGGAATATTATGTAGCTTTATCCATTTGATTATCCGGTTCAATTTTTTGATTTGTTGAAATTGTGTATTGATTTGAAGCAGGATACAGTGTGACCAGGCACAATGGACAAACAAGTGATGGAACCCGATCCAGACGAGAAAGAGGTGGAGGATCAACCTCCAATAGAAGAAGTGGCACTGGTGGTGCCCGTTACTGACGACCCTAGTTTGCCTGTCTTTACATTCCGTGTATGGACACTGGGTTGTTTGTCATGTGTAGTGCTCATGTTTTTAAACACCTTCTTCACCTACAGAACACAGCCCTTAGTCATATCTGCTATTTTAGCCCAGATTTTGGCCTTGCCACTTGGAAGATTTATGGCAACAATCCTTCCCACCACGAAAATGCAGATTTTCGGATTTCAGTATAGCCTGAATCCCGGCCCCTTCAATATGAAAGAGCATGTACTCATAACAATATTTGCCAGCAACGCAGTTTCATCTGGGGGTGGAGATGCATATTCAATTGGGGCAATTACTGTTATGAAAGCTTATTACAAGCAGACTATCAGCTTCGTTGCAGCTCTGATCATCGTAATCTCATCACAGGCAAGATTTCATATATCCCATTTCATATTTTGATGTATTAATGCTTTGTGCAGAATATTGGATCAAACAGGCTTCCATGGCTTTGAATTTTTCATGTAAAATAGATTTATGATCTTTGAAAATGGTATGCGAAGTGCCTGACAAAGTTACCTACATACCAATATAAAATTTAATCCTTGCATGCATTGAAAGAATTCTTTAGTTCAGTTCTCATGCGTTTGTGGTGTGTACATTGGAGAGGGACCATGTGCCTCCTAGCTTAATATTTGTAAAAACATTTGGACAGTTTGTGTCACCCCCAAAATGCCGAGGATGCATCCTGTTTAAATGTGCAGGGAATGAATTATTAATAATTGACACTGCCATTCTTATTTGATTACAATCTCCACTCATTTTACCTTATCTCTTGGTCTCAACGATTATCAGTAACAGAAACTTTGACATCTTTTTCTTTTTGCACATGTTATGAGGCTCTCACTGACAAATGCTTATATCTCACCATGTATGGTGCCTTCCAGATCTTGGGATACGGTTGGGCTGGTTTGCTGAGGAAATATCTAGTTGAACCTGCAGATATGTGGTGGCCTTCCAATTTGGCGCAGGTCTCTCTCTTTAGGTAAGCTGATCCTGATGCCTTGTAATTTCTTCCTCCAAAAAAGAAAAAGAGAAAATGTTTATATTTTCTTAAAACTTGTGGGAGAATGAGTCATACCAGAACCAAAGAGGGACCGGCCAAGAGGGCTGGTAGTTCAGTGGCAGAGCACCCCAGCAGAAAATGGGAGGCTGCAGGTTCAATTCCTAGCTGGTTGATGAAAAGTTTTACTTGGTATCAGAGCTCAGCTTGACAGATCCAGGCCAAGCCAGGAGCCCCAAGAACTTGTACTTTGGTTTAAGGGGGTGTTGGAAAATGAGTCACATCAGAACTGAAGATGGACAGTCGCCAAGAAGGCAAGTAGCTCAATAGTAGAGCGCTCCAGAAACAAATAGGAGGAATCCTAGGTTCAACTCCTAGCTGATTTATGAAAAGTTTAACACAACTAACACAAACACATATGCTAACTCTGATATGCAGGCATAAAATGTAAATATTCATTGTAGTTGAAATAAAATTCTTTACCTGTATCTGCTAGTGAGAATAATTTCCCTAACAATTAATTGAAATTCAGTTTGTATTACTTCTTGTTGGCTGGGAAAGCAGTATGGTCCAAATGCTTAGTGAAGTTGAATTTTTTATATTTAAAGAATTAGTTATCCACTGTGATTAAAACATCGATAAGGGGAAAACAGAATCTCTTTCCACCTGAAAGTTTTAACAAATCCTTGATAAAAAAAGAGTTAGACAAGTTTAATCTTATTTAATTATATGATTTCAAGTTTCCATTCTATCCCTTCAAAAATTTTCTATCACAATAAATTTTACAAGGATATAATCCATTATTATCTGTCTGATACGAATACCTTTTTGAATGTGAATCAGGGCACTTCATGAAAAGGACAATTCTGGGAAGAGACTTTCACGCATGCAATTTTTCCTAATATGTACTTTGTCCAGCTTTGCATATTACACATTACCTGGATATATGTTCACTATGTTGACATTTTTCTCTTGGATTTGTTGGATTTGGCCAAACAATATCACTGCACAGCAAATTGGATCAGGGTACAAGGGTTTGGGTGTTGGAGCCTTATCCTTTGATTGGGCTGGAATTTCAGCATATCATGGAAGTCCACTTGTGACACCATGGTTTTCAATCTTGAATGTCGCTGTTGGGTTTATAATGTTTATTTACATAATTATTCCTATATGTTACTGGAAATACAACGTGTTTGATTCGAGAACATATCCAATCTTCTCTAATCAGTTGTTTAAATCTACTGGTCAAAAATATGATACCACAAAGATCTTGAAACCGGGTAATGAATTGGATATAAGGGCCTATGATGACTATGGAAAGCTATATCTCAGCCCTCTTTTTGCACTGTCGATTGGATCAGGTTTTGCAAGGATTGCAGCAACAATTACCCATGTGCTCCTGTTTAATGGGCGGTGAGTCCCATTTGCTTCTTTCTATTATTCATTATTTGACAAAATTATTAGGAGTTTGGTGCCAGTGACTTGAACAACGATATTCAGTGAATTTTGTGTCTACAGTGACATGTTAAAGCGGAGCAGATCTGCTGTCAATGCTAAATTGGATGTACATGGACGCATGATGAAGCGCTATAAGGAAGTTCCAGAATGGTGGTTCCTTATTTTGTTGGCCGGCAGCATGGCATTCTCTCTTTTATTGTCATTTGTATGGAAAGACGAAGTTCAAATTCCATGGTGGGGCATGATCCTGGCCTGTGCACTGTCATGGTTCTTAACTCTGCCAATTGGAGTGATTCAAGCTACCACCAACCAGGTTTGATGTCTATCATTTCTTATTAAATAATGACTGTTGATAAACGTTGTTAAAAAATACTCTATTTACAATGCAAGTCCTCTCAACAGGTTTAGTTAAATTATAATATCATCTTCAAATGTTATAATACTAATATTTGATCTCAAGTCACATAAGATTTTGCATCCTCCCACCATCTGTTGTATCATCATTTCATTGTTTCCCTGTTGACCTTGTATTAAGTCTAGGAGCACAGCTCATTCACTGCAGAAATTTTCCAGCAGCATATAAATGTTTCTAAGCAAGCACAGCTGATTTTCGTGGTTTTCCTTTACATTAACTCTTATAGTTGAAGCTAATCAAAATCCCAAGTTTGTGATTTTTATTATTTTGTTTTAAAAGCGGAACAGATCTGCCTTTACTTCTGCTGAACGTCTTTGGTAATGGAAATATTTGTCTGATGTTATACATAAAAACAGCAACCAGGTTATGATATTATAGCACAGTTCATGTTTGGTTACATTTTACCCGGGAAGCCCATAGCAAATCTACTTTTCAAGATCTATGGCAGGATCAGCAGCACACATGCACTTAATTTTCTTCAAGACTTGAAACTTGGCCAATACATGAAAATTCCTCCGCGTTGTATGTATACTGCCCAGGTATGGTTTCTATTGCTCTAATTGAGTTCCTTTGAATCAATTTGTTTACAACTAATATCAGTTTTAGCTGTCTTCAAGTTTTTGTTTTTTGAAAAGGGGATATTCACCCTTATCCTGAAATTACTATTTTTTCCCCTGCAGCTGGCATCTACAGTCTTGGCAGGACTAGTAAATCTTGCTGTTGCATGGTGGATGCTGGAAACAATAGATAACATCTGTGATACCGATGTTTTATCCTCTGACAGCGCTTGGACATGTCCGAAGTACAGAGTCACATTTGATCAATCTGTTATATGGGGTCTTGTGGGTCCAGAGCGCCTGTTTGGACACAAAGGGCTGTACAGAAATCTGATATGGCTTTTCTTGGTTGGTGCACTTCTTCCTGTTCCCGTTTGGGTTCTGAGCAAACTATTTCCCACTAAAAAGTGGATTCCACTGATAAATATACCAGTCATTACATATGGGTTCGCTGGCTTGCCTCCTGCCACGCCTGCCAACATTGCTTCCTGGATCATAACAGGTACCATCTTCAACTACTTTGTCTTCCGCTTCAGGAAGCAGTGGTGGCAGCGATACAACTATGTTCTTTCTGCAGCCCTGGATTGTGGTACAGCATTCATGGGTGTTCTACTTTACTTCGCACTAGGCTCTCAGAATCACAATCTGAGCTGGTGGGGAACTCAGCTGGATCACTGCCCACTTGCTTCATGCCCAACTGCCCCGGGTGTTAATGTTACGGACTGTCCAGTGTTTTAATTTCCAAACCACATCGGCCCATCTTTTAACTTGATCAACATTTGGGCGAAAAGCTAAAAACTTACCAGTTAAATAGATTTTATGCTCTTCTATCATACCATCCATCAGTTCATCCAGAATGATCACCTCCAAACTTTGGGGATTCGCCCCCCACCAATTTCTCCACAAAGGAGACTGGATCTTCATTACCAAAGAAAGAGTCCAAACCAAGCAGCTGTGAGGCCAAGGGGGAGACCAAACCATAGGATGGAGGATCTTCCTTCAAAGTTGTTTCCTTGTGTTGTAAAGAACCAAGGACAATATTTTTGGGTCGGGGAGACCCTTGGGGCTCCCACTTGACATTCTCATCACGTGCGAAGAGTGTCAGAAATTCAAAAAAGGGAAGGCAGGAAAGTTGCAGAGCTACAGATTGGAGGTTCCTAACAATGTTTGTACAAATTTATTTTTTTCCATCATCTACTTCTGTTTACAATTTTCTCTCGTGTTATTTCTATTTGCTTAGTGTTCTTGACTCTCTCTCACATGTATCAAAGCTCTTTCATAGTGCAATAGAGATTCAATCAATTTAAAAGCAAGCTCTTCATAAAGAGTTGGAGGGATGCAATTTCTGCATGGGTGTGAGAATTGAGAACAAATCTGCTGAAGTTTGGTGAAATCTGACTAATATTTGAAAATCAATTTGTTTTTTAAATATTTACTAAATTTATGTTCAAAACTTTATAGGCATCAGATATTTTGAAATGAACATTTACAGTTAATTGCAATTTAGAAGCAAAAATTTATAGATCCGTGGAAAATTTGCAGTTATTTGCAAGATCTTTGTTGTACTTGGTTCATATTGGTTATCTTTTCAAATTAACCTACAATTTTAACGACTGGAAGTAAAATTTGTTGACAACGTGTTATTTAGCATCTAAATTATGTGGTTTCAGACTGGAATTTGACTATCAACCTGCAAAATTTCTTCAAATCTTCATTATTCCGGACTTTCTATCCGACATTTCCTGAATCGCCTCCTAAAAATTCTGTGAGCTTCTCTGGAATTTGAGTCTTCCAGCGCTTTGTGTTTCTGTGGTTTGACATTTAAAGCTTGCACATTATCCCTCCATATGTTGATCTTTGACAAAGGACCAGATTTGGCATGGAAAATGGCTGTAAAGCATTGAATTTTATTTTTTATTGCAAATAGCAGTCCATGCAATTTCATGAGCAAGGCATGGAAAACATCTTAAGGCGCTGAAATTTTTCTCAAATTTTACCATTCACATCATGGTGTGAATTTGTGGTGACATTCACTTTTTAACTTATGTTTAGACCATCGGGTATGAAATGTCTGCAACTTCTATTGAGGCTTTGGTCCATCAAATTTCAACAATTTCAAGTCATGGTTTGAGTATCAATTATAGCAAGGCTGGGCACATCAAATTTCTTCTATTTAAATTCACAGTTTATGTATCAATTATAATAAGACTTGGCACATCATATTTTTTCTTTTTGAACTTACAATTTGTGTATCAATTACAACCAGGCTTATCAAATTTGTTTTACTTGAACTCACACTTTGTATATCAATTACAATAAGGCTTGGGAAACTTTTTGTGCAACAAGGGTGGAAATAATGTCATCAAATGCTTTAGGGTGCATGTTATCAAATATTCTAAGGCAAGTCATCAAGGGGGGAGAGCTTCCACTTAAGTCAAGCCCTAGGTCATATGGATGTTTAGCCCGTGGTACTTTTTAATTGAAGGGGTTTATTCTTTTTTTCATTTTTATTTCAAATAGGCATTATAAAGCGTCATTGATAAGGGGTCTCTAAAACTTAATCAAGGGGGGTCTATCATGCATTGTAACTTCTATTCTTCTACATTTCTTACATTTCTTCAATTTTAAAATAATTGAGATATCATGGGGATCATGTATGTAATCGCAAACTTAAAATAAAGTTTTGGTTTTTTGGAGAAAGGTGATTATTATTGTAAGAGACGTGGGTAGTATTATATTGTGTTTGGAATCTCTTGGAGATATAGCGTGGGGTGGCTTCTTCCTTAAGAAGTATCGTATGGCGTTACCCTACCTCAAGGGTTTAGTATATTCGATATATATTGGATATGGGGGCATATTGGCCCACATACATCTCTTATGTCTTATAAGATGCATCTTTTGCAATTTATTATTTCTATTATTATATGTGAAGTTCTTAACGAGTGGTATTAGAGCATGGTCTTGGCATCGAGAAGACGAGGCATTTTCCTTCAAATTTGGAGGTCATTCTAAAAAATGTATACTTGCAAATTTGAGTGATTTAATGTTTTTAAAGATTTTTTTAAGAACATATTGAAGTATTTTCAATCCATTTTTAGAACAATTGACAAAGAATTGAGTGAGTTATTACACAAGTAGGGTTTCTTACCTAGATTTATGTAAGTATGGCACATTTCACAAATCAGAGTGATTTTTTTCCAAATTCTCAAAGGGTTTTTTGGAGATCATTGGAGAGTCTATAGTCCAACACTTGATTTTTGTATCATTTATATTTTTAGAGTTATTATAATTTCATTATTTGCATAAATACGTCTTCCAAGTTGTAAATCAATTATTTTTTCTAAAATACTTACATTTTTAGAAAGCTCATGAAAATCAATCTGGGAATTCAAATTTTCAATTTGACGCTGACTTATACATCATGTTTTGGTCAGATCAAAATTGGGTCAATTCGATTAAGTGGAATGGTAATGTATTAATAGAAACAAAAAACCTACTTCCAAAGGATCTTCCTAATTTTGATGGAAGTGGAGATGCATTAGAATGATGACATAAAGGTGAAGTTCAGAAATGGTATGCACCATTAGATGATAATAGTTCCTCTTTGGATCCATCAAATTAGAACTCGTCTTCTTAGATAGATGGGCTCCAAATAGCAAAGAAGAGGAAGAGGAAGAAAGTGAAGAAGAGAATAAAGAGGAGGAAGAAAATGAAGAAGAAGATGAGGAGGAGGAGGAGGAGGAAACTAAAGAAAAGAAAGAAGAGGAGGAAGGAAATGGAGAAGACAAAGATGGGGAAGAAATTGAAGATGAGGAGGAAGAAAAAGAAGATGGAGAAGTAGAACACTTAGAAGAAGAGGAGATAGATGATATAGGCACATGCACTTTACCTTTGAAGAAGGAAGATTTAATCATTCTTTTCCATAGATGCATTCAAAAGAAAAAATTTATTGTCTCTATAAATCCTAGCAACAAGTGTAATAAAGAATTAGCAAAGAAGATACATAAGCAAAAAACATCAAGGAAAGTACAATATTAAACTTATGGATATTCAAATATATGAAAATCTAAAGCTCTTTCTAGATAAATATATTTTACAATCAAACTTTCATGCTTTAGATATGTATGGAATGGATATTGTTCTTAGTTAATTGTGGTTAGAATCTTTGGAACAATAAATATCAATGTGCAAAAAGAGTTCATGGAGCTTTGGTATAGAAGAAAATAAATTAAATTACAAGATATTACATATGAAGAAGTCCAAAGGAAGGTCAAGGAAGAGGAAGTTCAAGAATCTCATTGTAAAAATGAATTAGAGTAAAAGCAAGAGGATTGCAATGTTGAGAAAAATGAAGAGACAAGTAATTCTACTAAGGAATCACTAAAACAAGTGGTAGGAATTTGTGAATAATCAAAGAAGGTTCCAATGATAGCACAAGGTATAGTGTATAGGTGTCCACATCATTGTGAGAGCCAAGAATCATGGAGGAAACCTTCAAGGATACATGAAAGTATATGGAATCAACAAGGAAACCACTATGGACATACATGGAATCAATGACAATTATACCAATCAGTGAATCACAAAACAATGGCTACACATGGAAACAAAGCAAGACTTACTATGATAAGGAATGGAACAAATTATGGCTCACAAATGGGATATAAGAATTATCTAGAAAAATATAGAAGGGTCAACTATAATTAGTGATGGCATCATGTTTGTAATAATTAGCGATATTCGCACTCTTCGACTTCTTCTCATGTTTTAGGCAAGAAACATGTCAAGAAGGGATGAAATGGTATCTAACTAGGGATATGTATTATAAGGTTTTTAGGTGGATGGATATGTTGACATGTGGCAAAAATCCTTTAAGTTAGTCATATTGGGTCATGGGGTAACTGCATAAAGATAAGGGACCAAAAAGGGGGTATAAGATGCCATTATTTTTCTAAAATTAGAAAAATCTGAACTTCAGTGAGAAATTAAAGATAATTAGACTCAAAATTTCAAGATGCGACAAGAACAAGAGTTGTAGTACTTTGAATCTAGTTTCTAAACTACTAAATTATTTTGAAAATGATGGATATTAAGGCCGTCAAAAAGGGGTAGCACAAAAAGTGGTCCTATTTTTTGTGAAAAAAATATAATATAGTGGCTGGTGTGCTCCCCCTAAAACTTTAACATTATTTTGAATTTTTCTAATCACTCCATTGAGAGTTTAGCTAACACCACATAGTTCATCTCGTATTTTCCTGTTAATTTTTTTATGAATGTATGATTTTTTTAATAATTTTCCAAAGTGGACACATCCTAAAAATGTGACATTTGTGTGTGCCCCCTAGAAATCATTGAAAGCTAATCGGAAATCAAAACTTCTTTTCTTTAAAGTGTGTAAAATGGAGTCTAGTTTCTAAAAAAGGAATTTGTTTCAAAATTTGATGAACAAGCCAAAATCTATGCCCAAAATACTACACATTGGTTTTTAATAAAAATCAAACATACTTACAAAAGAAATTAGAGATGAAAATCTTAACATAATCAGAGTTCAAAATAAATCATATGGTTAGATAGCTAATAAAGAGATCTAGAACATCATGTCATCTAATTTTGTCATTATTGAACCATGTGCAAACCTGATGGGGAGAACACACATAAAAAGTGTGATTTTTGTGTATGTTTACTGGAAAACATATTTGAGACCTATTTGAATCCTCCAAGCCTTTGGGTTGGATGCCCAAGGCAAATCCAAGCCTTAGGCTTGGTGGATCCCAATGGAGTTAAATGGTGCATGCCCTATATATGTGAAAATGTTGTGCAATGTTGCATTTGGTGCAATATTTTACTTTTAGTTGGTTCTTTGTTGTTATTTGGAATTATTAATAATGTTTCATTAGTGTGTGTGTGTGTGTGTGTCTATATATATATATATATATATATATATATATATATATATATATATATATATATATATATATATATATATATATATATATATATATATATATATATATATATATATATATATATATATATATATATATATATATATATATATATATATATATATATATATATATATATATATATATATATATATATATATATATATAGGTGTGCGGACACACACATTGTTGTATATTGACATATAGCACACACCATAAATGGAGTACACTGAATGTCAATATGAAACAATGTAATATTACACCTCTATCTCTCTCTCTCTCTCTCACACAGAGTCTCTTTGTCTCTCTAACCCTCTCCCTCTCCTACCATTGTAGAGGGAGAGAGGCGATGAAAAGTGGAGAAAGAGAGAAGGGTAGAGAGAGGGAGAGAGAGAGAGAGAGAGAGAGAGAGAGAGAGAGAGAGAGAGAGAGAAGAGGGAGAGAGAGAGAGAGAGAGTGTGTGTGAGAAGTGGAGAGAGATCTAGAGAGAAGGGGATAGGAAGATAGATAGAGGGGGAGTGAGAGAGAGTCTTAAGGTGTCCTAATGGGTCTTAAGAGGTCTTAAGGGATCCTAGGATACATTAAAGTATCTTAAGACCACTTATAACCCCTTATGACTCCTTACCATATACACAAATGTATAGTAAGGCATACTAAGAGGTCATGTAACGTGTCATAGGAGACAATAATGTGTCCTAGAACCCCTTAACAAACCTTATGATACCTAAGATGTATGGTAAGGGGTCCTAAAGGGTCATAAGGGGTCCTATAACACATTAATGTGTCTTAAGACACCTTAAAACTCCTTATGACCCCTTACCATACACCAATGTATGGTAAGGTGTACTAAGGGGTCTTAAGGGGTCCTAGAACACATTAATATGTCCTAGGACCCCTTATGACATCATACAACCACTTACCATACACTAATGTATGCCAAGGTCTCCTAAGGGATTGTAAGGGGTCTTAAGGAGTCCAAGGACACATTCATGTGTCCTATGACTACTTAAGATCCATTAGGAACCCTTATCATACACTAATATATGATAATAGGTCCTAAGGGGTCTTAAGGGGTCCTAGGACACATTAATGTGTCCCAGGGATTGTTAAAATCCCTTACGAACCCTTACCATACATTAGTGATGCAGGAGCATCTCGGGTCCTTGGCAATTCTGTGTCACCAAAAATATTTGGAGTTTGTCTATGTTGCTCTGTTCCTTCTTTGACCGAGTTGGTCGGTATTTGGTCGGTTTGCTTTGGTTATTGAGTGTGGTCAGTTATCTCCTAGGCGGTCGGTTGTTTCACTGGCACTCGGTGATGCTTGTATGTTTCTCTATCATCCTTGCTTACCAAGTAGTTTCTTTTTCTTTTTCTTTTTTTTTGTTGAGGCCGACTTGTGCATTTATGTTGGGTCACAGATTTAATGCTAGAATCAATCATTGGGAAGCATGTGGTCCTAGATCTGACTGTTCCTTCCGTTGATTGTGGATCTAAAGGCAGACTTAGTTTGATAGATTCTTGTATAAATGTAGGTGTTTAGTTGTCGTTGAGGGGCAATTTTGGATAGAAGATAGAAGATATTAGAATTAAGATTAGAGATCATTGGTAGATCCTCACATGTTTGAGGACTTATGTAATTCATTGTAATAGCTGGCCCTAACTGGGAAGGCCTTACAACCCGACATGTATAATTCTATTTGATGAAAATTAATGAAAGATCCTGCATTCTCTCTCTCACTGTTGTTGTTCATTGCTTATGTGTGTTGTTGAGCAGGCTGGATCATTAGGGTGTGCCATTGTTTGGCCCCTCTTGACCCTACCTTGTGCCAAGTGGTATTAGAGCGAGGTTAGATCTGGATCTAGGTCTGTGGATCTATGTTTGTAGGTTCCTCTTGAGAAGGCCTGGTTGATTTTTGTGGGGTAGCAGATTGCGATCTGACCTACAATTGCAAAGGGTTGTCAAGATGGTTCATGGGAGGCGAGATGCAGATCCAGGATTGGCAGATATGCTAAGGCAAATTGTTGCTAGATTAGAAGCTGTTGAAAAAGCCCAAAGAAGAGGCAGACATCTTGAAGATATTAGTGATGATGAAGTTGAGGAAGAACAGGCGAGTGCAGAACCTGCACCTGTTATGGATCAAGGTGAAGAAATATTTTTGAAGGCTTTGACAAGTCTGAAGTCTACACCACATTTCAATCCTCTTGAGTATGGTGGAAAGCTAGATTCTGATGAATTGGTGGACTGGATCACCGAGATGGAAAAGTATTTTGAGTATGAAAACATTCCTGAAGACAAGAAGGTGAAGATTGCAAGCACAAAGTTGAAAAGTCATGCATCCTTACAGTGGGAACATCTGCATTAAAAGAACAAAGTTGAAAAGGCAAAGAAAAAATCAAGGTATGGAATAAAATGGTGAATAAATTAAAAGGAAAGTTCTTACCTTGTGATTATCAGATTAATCTAGTTCGGCAAATGCAAAGTTTGAGGCAGAAAGATAGCTCGATAAAAGAGTATATTGAGGAATTCTATAGATTAGATATTAGATCTGGACATGATGAAGATGATGTGGAAAGAATTGGTAGACACTTGAATGGTTTGAGAGTTTCCATCCAAGAGGAAATTAGTTTGGTCAAGTTGGAGAGCATTGAAGAGGCTTATCAATTTGCATTGAAGGCCGAGGAGAAATTGAACAAAAGAAATGAGCAAAGACAAAGAGGTCGAGGTGGATTCCCTAGAGGAAGAGGTAGGTCTAATGGTGAAAATGGTAGATCTGAACCTAAAAAGACAAATCTAGATAAAGGCAAGACCGAGTGGAAAGGTGAAAGTTCATCTAGAGGTAAAGGCAGTAACTACCAAGGTGGTTATAGCAGAGGAAGTTTTTGAGGAACTTGTTACAATTGTGGAGAAGAAGGACATAGATCTTTTGAATGTACACATGCTAGTAAGAAGGCTGGTAGCAGTAGAAATATTTTGGTGCAAGAAGAGTCACCGAATGGACCTGAGAAAGAAAATAACTTGATGGTAAGGAGAGCACTATGGAATGAAAGCAAAAAGGAAGATCTAGTAAGGAAAAGTTTGTTCAAGACTAGATGTAGAGTTTCTGATAAAGTTTGGAAGGTAATCATTGACAGTGGTAGCTCAGAGAATCTGGCATCTAAGGAAATGGTCACAAAGTTGCAGTTGGAAAGGTTGGAACATCTGAAGCCCTATCAGATTTCATGGATCAAAGATGATCATACACTCCTGGTAAGTAAACAATGTTATGTGAATTTGAAGATTGGAAAGTACTATGATAAGGTGTTATGTGATATCATGCCTATGGATTGTTGTCATATTTTTTTGGGTAGACCTTGGCAATATGATAGACATGCTATATATGATGGGAGATTGCATAAGTATACTATTGTGGCTGATGGAAAGAAACAAATCTTGTTACCATTGATGGAAGAACTTGTTAGTAATGTTTGCACATCTGTGAAAGTTTGTTTGATGGAGGGAAGAAAGTTTTTTAACTCTTTGAAAAAGAATGATGTATGTTTTGTTGTGATTCCTAACAAACCGAGTAAGAAAATAGAGGATAGTGTTCCTGAGGAGATTGATAAATTACTCACCGAGTACAGTGATTGTGTACTCTAAAATAGTGCACTTCTATGGATCATTACAATCAAGAACACTCAAGAATGAGGTCTCAAAAATTGATCCATAGCTCTCTATGTATGGAGTTGCAAGATTGTAAAATTGCTCTCAGCTAGAGCTAATAAGCTTAATGACCTTGCTAGTCAACCACACAATGAGAGATTCAAGTGAAGACAAGGGTAAGAATGCCAATATCTCCAAGAATAAAATGAAATGCAATGCAAGTAAACTAAGAATGAAGATGAAAATATGCAAGCTATGCTATGAAGATGAAAGTACAAGCTAAACTATGAAATGGAAATAGCAAGTGTTACAATCCTTCCTATTAAACTAGATGAGTTATTCTAAAGCATGAAAGGAAATCTAAACTATAAAGCATGAAATATGAAGTTACTATGCAAGGAAGAAAACTAAATTATGAAGCAATGAAGAAAGCCAAGATATGATGCAACAATGATCTCCAAAAAGCTTCAAAGTCTTCAAGAATTCCTACAGCATAAAGTTAGCATAAAAGTGAATGACCTAGAATGAGGAAGAGAGCTCTTTTTTTATAGGAAATGAGGAGAAATGGACCATGGAGATTAAGAGGCAAAATTCTTAATCAACGGTGGAGCATCATAGAGGAGCAATCCATGTGCATAAATATCCTCCAATGGGAAAATAAGAGTTGACTTTTGTGTCCATATGAGACAAAAAAGTCCTTTTTCCCTTTTTATAAAATAGGAATAATGCTTTATTTGTGCAACTTACGATAAGATAAAAAGTGGGGGATTTTTATTTATTAAAAGGGGAGGAAATATTCCTTTCAACAAATAAAGACTTAGGATAAAATGGTTAGCCCAAGGAAAATAATCGAAAATGATAAAATAGAACTTGATCAAAAAAATTGATATAATTGATAAAATGCTAATTTTTGAAAATATTGATTCAGGGATTTAATAAATTGCTGAATGGGGGCCCAAAGTCTAGGCGACCATTTTAGGGTGCATACATTTGCCCCTCTTTGACTAATGTGTGATCACTCTGGGAACACATGTGGTCAAAGAAGAATTGAAATGTGAGTTCATTTTGGGAACACAACCGGACAAAAATAAACAAAAGATTCTAGACATGAGTTCATTTTGGGATCACATCCAAAATAAGAGATAAAAGTCTCAAGCTGAGAGAAAGCTCATAAAAAGATAGCTGAATCAAGGATTAAATCCAATAGGTACTGCCCCCTCGAAATCAAAATCAAAATCAGGTAGAGGAGATCAGTAGATTGATAAAAGATGATCAAATCATAATGAAATCATAATCAAAGATGATAGGATAACCATTAGGTAGTGAAAACATGCCCCAGTTTGACTAGGTTTGACCGAGAAAGATATAAGATAAAAATGAAGTCAAACCTCAGAGAGACGAATCGAATGAAAGGGAATGAAAGACTAGGAGTTTGAAAGAGATGGGGGTGAAGAAATGAACGTGCCCCAACAAAGATCGAAGGGTTAGGCCTCAAATGGTCAGCCAATTGCGCAGAAGAAGGGGAAGATTTGAAATGTGATTTTGACTATCAAGATTAACTCAAATTTCAATTTCGAGTCCGAAAAAGGATCCAGGATGTCAAAATTAGCTAGGGGTGCAATTTTTGCGCAATTCTGAGGTGTTTTGAAAATTAGGTCAAAAAGTCAAAATGTTATATAAGGGGCAAAAAGTGTCATTTTCAAAATCATTTGACTTTTATTGATTTGAGAATTTCAAGAGCTTAGAGAGAGAAAATGGCCCAGCAAGCAGCAGTTCCCATCCACAGACACCGATTTGAGCACACCCGGTTGCACAACCGGCCTCCACACTATGCTGCCCCAGTATGTTTTTGGGAAAACTCGCTTTGTTGGGTTATTTATGAGCATTTAATATATTACAACATGTTTTTTAATTGTTTTCAAATTTTAAATTTTAAATTTAGGTGAAAAGTCGCACGACACTTTACAAGTGTCGCACCCTTTGAGGAGAAGTGTCGTGCGACACTTCGTGGGTCAAAATAGTGTCGCACGAGCATTGAGTCTAGTGTCACATGACACGGGATGAAATGTCACGCGACACTATGCGAAGTGTCACCCAAATAGGAACCGTCGCACTACTATAGGACAAAGTGTCACATGACACTTAATCAAAAAGCAGTGTCACCTAGTATAAAAAGTTGACATGTTTTAATGTTTTTGAGAAAAATAACATGGGTCCTGACAATGTTTGATTTTAAAATACTTTGTACTGATTTCATACATCCTTCATGATATGTTTTGACATCCGGCTTGGTTTAAATGACTTGTAGGAGCACTTCCCTGCGCTTCATATCAGAGCACCCCAGGTGACTGGATTGCGATTTGTCCGAGATCTGGATGATCCGGGCAAGGTCGATGTGAGGGCTAAGGGCTTTTGGTATTTACTGCAGATGCCCCATATCCGAGCTGACCATGGGTTGTTGACTACTCTTGCCGAGAGATGGCATAGTGAGCACAACACCTTCCATCTGCCTACTGGAGAGGTGTCGATCACACTAGAGGATGTCTATCGGATCCTACGGGTTTCGTACCATGGAGAGCCTGTAAGTATAATCATGTTTATAGATAGTCATAGTTGTAAAGTTTTCATATGATAGAAACTGACATGATTATTTGTTGGCATAGGTATACTATGATCAGGATCCAACAAAGGGGAGACAGGTTATCCAGGGTATGTTCTAGGATGTCACCATCCTAGACTGACACGTCAGCTGGGATCGATTGATGGATGACTTTGGTAGGGACTTCCCAGTGTCTTGTATTGTTGCATCTTTTATTGCTCAGGCCCTCATGACTAACAGGAGTCGGAAGGGGTTTCCACTGGGATGGGGTAGGTTGCTAGTAGATCTAGTGGCACGTCCATGACGGATGGCATGGGGTCCGGCCATATTGGCTGAGATGTACTATGACTTACATGAGATCATCTACTAAGATGGCAAGACTTGGGTGTGTGGAGCCATACTTGCTCAGATATGGGCATGGGAGCACATTGTTGTAGTGCATCCTCGAGTGCAGCCTAGGGACCATAGGTATCCCTATATGTATAGGTATACAAGTTTCATCTCTCAGGCTCATACTGGGGATGTCTCTTATTATCGAAGGGTGTTGGATGAGCTCACCTCATTCACCTGGAGACCTTACAGGTCATGTGAGCAGTGGGATGACAAAGGGGAGCTAGATTATATGCTTTGCAGTTGGCCACTGGTAGGTCGGTCTTTTGATATTGTGGAGAGATTCATTATTACTCAGGTCTGGAGACAGTTCGGATGCCAGCAGAGGGTGTCTATGGAGATCACTACACATGCTCAGTTCTAGGATGAGGAGGGGCATGGTTGGCTGCCAATGCTGGATTACCAGTAGGCTATACAGGATATAGCTGCTATACATCAAGATCCATGGGAGTACCTGTCAGACATGGTGGATGCGGGTGCAAACATAGCTTACAGAGTAGAGAGGTGTAGGGCTCCATTTCCCAGATTCACAGTGCCAGATGTACAACTGGCTGCTTAGGGGGATGATGGGGGAGATGACGGAGATGGAAGAGGTGGAGGGGACGGAGGGGATGGAGGGAGAGGGAGAGGGAGAGTGATGGGGAGAGGTGAGGGATCTAGATCAAGTGGATGGAAATAGTCACGAGGATAGAGATTAGTTACTCCTAAGGATGAGGCGAGACCTACTCACCAACAAGCATAGGTGCAACAGGATCAGCCTGCTGGAGGAGAGGACCTGAGAGCCAGGATACAGGTTCTCGAGGCAGAGATGCAACAACTTAGGATCACTATAGCTATCAGGGAGCAGCAACTCATAGATCAGAGGGCTGAGATAGAGTGCCGAGAGAGGCAGCTACAGGTTGCCCTTGCAGAGAGGCAAAGAGAGGCAGCGCGAGCTGCATATTACCATGGTCTCTACATATAGGCAGTACCAGTGCATTAGAGAGTGCCTTCTTACTCAGTAGTAGTGGGCAGATCGGATGTAGTACCAGATGTGGCACCACCTCCTCCACCACCAAGTCCTCAAGATGGTGGCAGCAAGTCCTAGGTTTAGGGCTTAGGTTTAGATGTTTGGACATATCATGAGACTTTGTGATCCAAATTTTGGGATCTCATATTGTATATTATATGATGACATTGTTATATGTATGAGATTACTGGATGTTCAATATATCTTTTGTTTACGTCTCACTTGTGATGGATGTATCAGTTTATGTATTATCTTGTCATTTTGCTCAAAATGTTTATAAATGCTCATGTATATTCTCTCTCATAGATGTATGTTTGATTCTCATGTGTGTGATGTAGACTCATGTTCCTGAAAATGACATTTTTGAGATATAGATATGATGATAAGATTAACCCCTTGTGATGACAGGAACAGGTCGTAATGTGAAAGACAAGGAGTGAAAGATATGATTGAGAAAAGGAAAGATGAGCGCAGTTGACCAATAGATCCACGAAAGATAAAAGGAGAGCTCTCTCCATATGCAAGATGCAAAACTAACTATCATGAACCTAAAAATGCAAGCTACTATGAAAAAGTGATTGACTTGCAAGGTCACAACGCTTATAGACATCTAATTATCATCATTGAGCGTTATTGGTAGCGTCATAAGATCATACAATACACACTAGTATGACTATGGGTATATGAATATGATCTATATCAGATAGAATGTGGGAATCCCACCTAGGCACCAAAGACATGTAGGTCAAGATGACTAGTGTGGTGAGATTACCTAAGTTTGATATGGCAAGATTATACTCACATCAAGACACAAGGAAAGTCAAGATGACTATAAGTATGCACTTGCACAAACAATCAAGGATAATAATTTGTAGATCCTAGGTGTCAAGTGGATCAAGCATAAATGCTAATGACAATTAGGACCAACAAAATATACCCACAAGCAGAAAAAGAAATAAAACATGTCCTCATGCCCTCAGTCTTCTAGCTATGCATCATCAAAAACTATCATAGGGAGAGAACACTCATCAAAGAAATCGACATAGAGAGCACACAAGAAAACAAAGTCAAACAAGTCTCAATGAGTCAAGTGTTTAAGTGCATGTGTGTAGGTCATACAATCAATCTTTGAGTATCACATCTGCTAGTGAGCGATATCGCATCATACTTAGACTGGTGGGTAAGACATCTGATAAGTGTTGAGAAACACTCGACGCTAGGGTAGTGTTGAAAAACACAGTTTGGGGTGGTGTTGAAAAACACATGTTTGTGAAATGCCCTAAGAGACAAATGCACCTAAAGGACCTATGCTAACAGGTATGCCCCCTAGACAAAAATAAAGACCAATTCCAAACCAAGTCAAATAAGGTCAAGGTATGATGGAGAATGGCTAAGTGTCGAGGACGCATGCCAAAAGACAAGGGTCAAAGGCCTCAAGTAGCGCTTGTTTCCAGGTTTTCACCACTTGGCAGATTTTTTTGATTTTTTCAATTTTTTTCTTTTTTTGTATTTTTGCTACCAAGGCTCCTATTTCCAGGTTTTCACCAAGGCAATTTTTCTATTTTTTAAAAAAAATTTAAATTTTTTAAATTTTTTTTGTATTTTTTAAGGACTTTTTATGCTTTTTAGGTTTTTTTTTCAGCATCATATATGAATTTTTTTGGAATTTTTTCAGGATCAATAAATATGTACAAAGGATGCCCCCAGACTGAATAGGCATCATGGATAGAACTTCTTGAGGTGCAAAACATTGATGGGATCAGGGAGTTGTTCTCCATCCTCATCAGATAACAAGTAAGCACCTATTCCAAAAGCAGCTGTGATGACATATGGCCCAAGCCAATTAGGTTCGAACTTACCCTTTTGCTCTTTATTTTGTTGGTTCTTAGGATTCTCTTGCAAAACAAGATCACCTACTTGAAACTCTCTAGGGAGAACCTTCTTGTTGAATGCCTTTGACATACGCTTCTAATATACCCTCATATGATCAAATGAGGCCTTGTGCTTCTCATCTAGAAGTTCTAAGTCTTGTAACCTCATGGCACAATAATCATCATCTATTATCAAACCTTTGAGAGAGACTCTAAGTGAAGGGATCTCTACTTCTAAAGGTAATACTGCTTCAGCGCCATAAGTGAGGGCAAAAGGAGTAGCCCCTGTGGGAGTACGTATACTCATTCTATAAGCCCATAAGGCTAGATTGATCTGTAAGTGCCAGTCTCGACCATTTTTGTGAATTGTTCTGTGGAGAATCTTGAGAATGGTCTTATTAGAAGCCTCTGCTTGTCCATTTCCTTGCGGGAAGTAAATGGCGGATCAATGCTATTTTATCTTAAATTTCTTGCAGAGGTGTGTAAGGTCCTTGTTTTTGAACTGACCTCCATTGTCAATGATTATCTCAAAAGGTATCCCAAACTGACAAATGATGTGATTCAATATGAACAAAGAGATTGTCTTTCCTGAAGCAATAGATAGTGGAACGACTTCTACCCATTTGGTAAAGTAGTCATTAGCAGTAATAATGAATTTATGTCCACCTGATGAGTCGGGATGAATCTACCCAATAAGGTCAAAGGCCCAGCACTGAAATGGCCAATGAGAAATAGAAGGAATAAGCTCCCTACCCGGAGCATGAATTAGGTTTCCATGTTTCTAACACTTTTCACATGATTTGGCAAAATCTATAACATCCATCTGCACTGTGGGCCAATAATACCCTACCCTAAGCAACCTTCGGGCCATGACAAGACCATTAGAATGTCCTCCACAAATACCCTCGTGAATGTCAACTAACGCTCGGTCAGACTCATCCTTTTCCAAGCATCTAAGAAGTGTCCCATCTAAACCCATCCTATATAGATCACCAGAGATAAGGGTATGGCGCTAGGCGTTACGGACAAGGTTTCTTCTTTCAGAGCAGTTAAATGTATCAGGGATGATGCCATCATGGAGGTATGATTAAATAGCACCATAGCGGGATGAGTCATGGCTAACCAAGGTACAAATGACATGGTTGTCAAAGGAGTAAAAAATGGGGTGACGTAGCTCTTCCACCCGGAATTCAAATCTTGATTCATGTTGTTCCAATTGAAGGAGTGAAGCTAGTGTAGCCATAGCATCTACTGCCTTGTTTTATGCTCTAGGAATCTGTTGAAATGTCACAAATGTGAAGTAACGTCATAATGAATCAACCATCTTTTTGTAAGGTATCAGCTTATCATCCTTAGTTTGGTACTCTTCATTTACTTGGTTGATAATTAATTGTGAATCCCCAAAGACATGTAACTCTATTATATTCCACTCTATAGCCATCTTTAGTCCATTGGTTAGAGCCTCATATTTTGCAATATTATTTGTGCATGGAAAAAAAAGTTTGTAAGACTTAGGTATGTTGTACCCATGAGGAGAAATAAACAATACTCCAGCTCCTGATCCATTTTGCATATTTGAACCATCAAAGAACATTTTCCAAGTACACGTGGTCACGTACATGATATGCTTATCTGGGAATTCTACTTGAATAGGCATGCTATCTTTGACGAGGAAATCAGCAATTTGATCTGCAATAGCTTGCCCTTTTATAGCCTTACGCTCAATGTACTCTATATCAAATTCTGACAAAACCATCATCCACTTAGCAAGTCTACCCATGAGAGCAGCCTTACTAAGAAAATACTTAAAAGGATCAATTTTTGCAACAAGATGTATAGTATGGGTAAGCATGTAGTGTCACAACTTTTGGGAAGCAAACACTACCGCAAGACAAGACTTCTCAATGCTATTATAATTGATCTCATAAGATACTAGAGTACAACTAATGTAGTAGATGGCTCTTTCCTTCCCAGTATAATCAAGTTGAGCCAACAATGCCCCCAAGGAAGATTCTATCGCTAAGATGTAAAAAATTAATGGTTTTCTTGGGATAGGAGCCATTAAAATTGGAGGATTGGCCAAGTATTGCTTTATTTGATCTAGGCTCTTTTGGCAATCCTCATTCCAAGAACATGTGGCTCCCTTATGCAATGTCTTGTTGAATGGTTGTGCTCTGTCTGCAAGTTGTGAAATAAACCTCCATATGGATTGGAGTCGTCCTTGAAGACTTCTCATCTAACTAATGTTCTTAGGAGGCAGCATATCTAATATAGCTTGAACCTTTTCGGGATCCACCTCTATTCCTTTGGTTGAAATTATGAATCCCAGAAATTTACTTGAGGTAACCCCAAATGCACACTTTTTTAGATTTAATCTTAACTGAAATTGCTCCATTCGATCTAGAATTACTTCCAAATCTTCTAGGTGTGCATCCCTTTGCTTAGACTTGGCCAAAGTATCGTCCACATAATCCTCCATGTTTTTATGCATCATGTCATGAAATATTGTGGTCATAGCTCTTTGGTATGTGGCTCCTGCATTTTTTAATCCAAATGGCATGATGTTCCAACAATAGGTTCCCCATGCACATGTGAAGGCTGTCTTTTCTTGATCCTCAGGAGCTATTTTTATTTGGTTATAACTAGAAAAACCATCCATTAAAGAGTATATCTCATAGCCCGCAGTCATATCCACTATCATGTCTATGTTAGGGAGTGGAAAGTCATCCTTTGGGCAAGCTTTGTTGAGATCTCTGAAGTCTGTGCATAAACAAATGGACCCATCATGTTTTGAAACTGGAACAATATTTGAGATCCACTCGGCATAGTCGATAGCTCTAATGAATCCTGCTCCTAAGAGCTTTTCTAATTTAGCCTTAACAAGGAGAGCTATGTGAGGCTGCATTTTCCTCAACTTCTATTTTACTGGTTTAATTCCTGGAGCTATAGATAAGTGATGCAAAATGAGATTAGTGTCAAGCCCTGGCATGTCTAAATATGTCCAAGCAAAATTGATTTTCTTCTTTTGTAAGAACTTTGTGTATGCCTCCTTTTCTTGCACTGATAGAGATTGAGCTAGATGTATCACTTATGGAGCCTCTTCTGTATTCAAATTTACTAGTTGTGTAGGCTCAATAAGAACTGATGACCTGTCCTAGAAATAACTCGGTAGGTTATTAAGTACCCCATCCTTAGGTGCCTCAAAGAGGTTTTCACCTTCGGATACGTCTTTTATTTTTACTATTTTGGGTTCTGACACTGCCACAAAGTTGTTTTCACCATCAAAACCATTTCTCTTTTGTTTTTTTTCTTTTATTTTTCAACTAAGGTACTTAATATCCAGCTCTATCATACTCGTTGTAGGTTCCCTGGTGGAAGAGACTACGGGTTCAAGAGCATTCAAGTAGCAGGCTATCTCATAGTCATTGTGAAAAGTGAGGAGCTGAGGCTCTTGACAAAGTTGTGACCAATCAATCAAATAATGGTTTACAAGGGGTAGGTCAATGACTGGTTCAACATTATTGATATGAAAGGCATTATCTCTGGTGATCACGCAATTAGGATCTGTCAAGTCTCCTTCTAAGGTACTTGAATTAGGACTCATCCTACCAAACAAAGCGTCGTCCACTAAGGCAATTCAAGGAGTCCAATCTTCTAGTCCTACACTAGGCTCATTGGTCACATTAGGTTGAGTACTATAGGTATGGACAACATCCATGTCCAAATCAACTGTTTCATCTGAAAGAGAGTCCCACTCGAACTCATGCGAATCTATTTTTGAATCTCTGCTGGGATGTTTACACCAAGAAGGCTTGGGATGCATTGATGTAGAAGCTTCGAGATTGTGAAGGGTATCACCTTCTCTAGTGTCTGTATTTTCAGCTGCTGAATCATCTGAATCTCCCCAAAGAAGATTGGTGGAAGGCACCCAATCATCAATCATGTCTTGCTGGTTTTGAAGATTGGGTGTATAATCGGAGTCACTGTCACTATCCGCCGCAGCTAGGATAGGGACACTTGTCTTCTTTTCATGATCAAAGCCTGGGCCGACTGTTGACTTAGTCCTACAACCAAAAAGACCATGGTTGAGTGGTTCATCCTTGGCATCTAACCTGTGATTGAGAGGGCCATGACCTGGGTAGCCCATGTTTTTAACCAAAGTATACCCTCTCCCGTAGGTTTTAGGGGATGGCACAAAATTCTCATTGTGTTGATACTTTTTCTCTCTATAAATCCAATCTCTGATGGCTACCTCCTCTTTCTCCTCATGAATAGGTACTGAGGACTCTACAAACTTTCCAAACAAGGTCATAGCTGAGGATGAAGGTTTCCTCTCAGATGAAGGTTTTCCATAAGACCTAGGTGAGATTGGCATTTTTATGAATGAATCCATTTGGTAGTCTCCCATGCCAAGGTCTATGGACTTAAACTTACTCTTACACTACTCAAGAGAAGCATCAAAATTATCAGCCTCTCTATTCAAAGGGACATGAGAGCCAGCTGAAATCACATTAACAGATAATGTGATATCCCTTGGTATGCATACTTCAACTCCATTGTAAGGGAACTTAACACATTGGTGGTAGGTAGATGGCACCGCTTGCATGTCATGAATCCATGGCCTACCCAACAAGATATTATATGCCAAAGGCCCGACATCAACAATCTGGAACAAAATGTCCTTTTCCACAGGACCGATCCTAACAGGAAGAACAACCAATCCCTTAGAGCTTCACTCTGCTTCATCATAGGCTTTAATTGTGATCTTCTTTCTAGTGTCAATTATTTGATCAGAATATCCCAAAGCCTTCAATAGACTCAAAGAGAAAATATTAAGCCCAACACCCCCAATCTATTAACACGCGCCTAACACGGGTTTTGTGGATCATGACCTTGATATGAAGGGCCAAATTGTGTGGATGACTTAATGCTTTATCATCCTCTTCTAAAAATGTGAGGTAATGAGGGCTAGCAAGGTGATTGACCATGTTTTGGAATTGATCAACATCTATGTCATTAGGAACATTAGCGGCTCGCAAGGCATCCTTAAGGACACTCCTATGTCTAGGAGACAATTCTAAGAGCTCAAAAATGGAAATCTGTGCTGGCGTTCGTTGTAGCTGATCAACAAGGTTTTAATTCATATCAGGACCAACTGTAGACGTGGAAGGAACACTTTTGGACACTGGTTGCTTGGATTTGTTAGAATTAGGACCTTTAATGACAATAGGACCTTGGGACTAACTCCTAGTAACAACATTGAGAGGCTGAGATGACCTTCGAGATTTAGGACCCCTAAGCACAACAACGGGTTCTTCATCAAATATGGGAGGTGAGTTCACATCATAACCATAGGGATCTTTCCCTCTCATCATGTTGACATCATTGTCCACAACTTCAAGCATATTGATGACATTTTCTACAACTGTATAGGTATAATTGATTGCGGCCTTGCCATTCTTGTTTTTAGAAGTCTCCCCCTTTTCATACTTAGGCAAGGGCTCCTTAAAGGCCTTGTGGTCTGCATTTGTAGTCAACCCATCAACCTGTAATTTCCCAGTCTCAATAAGGTCTTGAACAAGATGTTTAAGTTTAAAACAATTTTCAATGTCATGTCCAATCCCATTGTGGTATACATAGTAAGCTTTCTCATCCCACCAATAAGGTTTAGGATCTGGTATGCAAAACTTTGTAGGATCCTAAGGTTGTGCCAAATTATGAGCAATCAAGGTCTTGAAAATATTTGCATAAGAGTCTCCAAGCTTAGTGAATTGCCTCTTTCCTGACTTAGGTTTATCTTGATACTTGGGCTTGTGTTCTCGATGATCTAAGGATGTTTGTAGCTTCATAGCTTGAACTACATTAGACAGATTAAGAACTCCTTGTTCCTTAGGTTATGGAGAGTCAATAACTCCATCATTGACTACTTGCTTATTTTTGTTCCAATATGAGTTCTTCTTATCCTTATTGTTGTTGTTATTGTTTGGGCCATTGTTGTTGTTACTTTGTTTGGCCAAAATACCTTGTTCTTTTAGAACGTCCTCGATGCGACATGCAGTTTCTACCATAGTGTAAAAAGAATTAAAGACCATTTTTTTTAACTTCATATCTTAATTCTGGCACTAGATTTCTCACAATTATATCAATCCTTTCTTCCTTAGGGATGGTCCTAGAATATTTGGAGCATAAGCATCTCCACATTTGTAAAAATGTCACAAAGGGTTCCCCCTTATTTTGTTTTAGCTTGCACAAATCAAGCATGGTGACCAACCTTGATAGATTATATGCAAAGTGCTGCACAAACCTTTAGACAAGTTCTTTGAATGTTTTAATAGGAGGGGTAAGGTTAGTAAACCACTCCATAGCTTGGCCTTTAAGGCTCCTCGGGAATAATCTCATAAGGTAGGAGTCCTCATGATGAAATTCAAAGCTCATGATATAGAACTATCGTACATGGTCATGGGGGTCACCACTACCATCATATTTGTCATATGTGGGGATTTCAACCTTTCTAGGAAAATCTACCATAACCACACTCTTGTCAATGGGATTGGGGCATATGGAGTCCAAGTTGAAGGTATTCTTTGGAGCCATCATTTTCTCCATAGTCTTTTGCATCTGCTTAATCACCTCGTCAGTTGAAGGGTTTTGCTTCTTAATTTTTTTGTCCACATCAAAGTTGTATGGGACCCTTGCACCCTTGTTGATCAAGCTTCCCAAGAATTGATCCTTATTTTTCTCAACATATTTTTCCACATATTGTTGAAATAGTGGTTCTTGTTGCATTCTCATAAAATCATGAGTATCAAAGTTGGCACTACTTCCTCCATGTTGAGAGCCATGATGTGCTCATTGGGAGGGATCTCTTAATAGTATAGGAGGTGTGTGTCTCCTATAATGTGCATGTTGAGAAGCCCTTCTTCCTCTAGGACTAGGTGATCTTGAAGGGTTCCTTGACCTCCTTCTACTTCTTGGGGTTGCTGAGGGAGTTGATGGTGGAGAGTTGGTTCCTGTTGGTACCCCTATTGTTGGATTGATTGTTGAGTTGTTGGGCCAATATCCTATCTTGTTCCTCTTGGAATGCTTTTCTCTCTATGTCCAACAAGGCTCGTTGTTCCTCTTCTAGGAGCCTAAATTTTTCTTCTTTTGCAGCTCATTCATTTTCTGCAGCCTATTTTTCCCGCTCAATTCTTTTTAGTCTCTCACTTGTATATCTTGAAGTTGTGTTTAGCAGGGAACTAGATCTTGAATGTTTGTACCAATCATTGGCATGTGCTGCGTTGACATGAGCTTCACTAGATGCGTTGTTTTGGTCCTCATGTTGTGACCATGCATGTTGATGAGCTTGTGCATAATGTCTTTTGGCTCGTTGATGAGCAGCTAGATATCTGGAATTAATAGGAGGTGAGTCAGGTTGATTGCCATCTTCAAATGACATGTTTCTCCTATGCCTCTGAAAAATGTCACCAAGTGATTGATCTATTATTTCTCTTTGTTGTTTGGTCAAGGTATAACTCATATCCATATTCGATGAAAAATGTGCTACAGAGGTACTCAATTCTCTAGGATTACTCTTTGGGTCAAAACAAACCTCAAACTCACTCTTAGGAGATTGATAAAAAATGGGCTCTTTTCCCTTTCACTGTTGATGAGTCTTAACTAAGGGTAATTGATTAAAGGCAATCGGGGGTCATTTCCCTTGATTCACTTGGTACCTTGTTGTAACTGACATGAAAGAAAAAAAGATTCTTGATGATAGGGTGACCTCTCAAAGTGTCAACACCAAACTAGGATAATCAAAGTTCTCTAATGTCCAAAAAAGAGATGGTAAGATAGAAATTGCAAAAGGCGTTACCAACACTGTCAAAGAGGTGCTTAAATCAAAGGATCAATATCCTTGCACATTTGAACCAGGAGGATGGACTTAGCCAAATTGCATAATTAAAATTGAATTTGAATGGAAATGATTTGGACAAAAAGAGTACTAAAATTGTCCAAGAATGTTACTAACAATTCTAGAGATGTACTTTTCTCAACAGGAATAATCTTCTAACCTGACAATTCTTCCTGAGGTGACTTGGTAAATCAAATGACACTACCCCTAGAGGGATAAAAATAGAAATTTAGAGTAAAGATAGGCTTCCAGTGGCAAGATAAGTTACCCACCTAAAGACCTAGCCAACTAAAAGCAACTGTGAAATGACTGAAACCAGGTATACAACAAAAAAAATTTAGGCGACACTTTCCAGGCAAACAGTGCCCCCACTTTAAGACCAAGCGCCACTTCACGCCACACCAGGTGACACTTTTCAAGCTAGTAGTGTGCCACTTTTTGGGTAAGCAAGGTGACCATCGTGCATGGGCAAACTGTCGCATGATAGTTCTCAGAACAAGGTGCAACAACTCTTTAGTGTTCTGTGACTCTTTGACCAGTGAAATGCAAATTCTCAATTTTTGGGATTGTTTGTTCAAAATAGTGCACTTCTATGGATCATTACAATCAAGAACACTCAAGAATGAGGTCTCAAAAATTGATCCATAGCTCTCTATGTATGGAGTTGCAAGATTGTAAAATTGCTCTTAGCTAGAGATAATAAGCTTAATGACCTTGCTAGTCAACCACACAATGAGAGATTCAAGTGAAGACAAGGGCAAGAATGCCAATATCTCTAAGAATCAAATGAAATGCAATGCAAGTAAACTAAGAATGAAGATGAAAATATGCAAGCTATGCTATGAAGATGAAAGTACAAGCTAAACTATGAAATGGAAATAGAAAGTGTTACAATTCTTCCTATTAAACTAGATGAGTTATTCTAAAGCATGAAAGGAAATCTAAAATATTAAAGCATGAAATATGAAGCTACTATGCAAGGTAGAAAACTAAATTATGAAGAAATTAAGAAAGCCAAGATATGATGCAACAATGATCTCCAAAAAGCTTCAAAGTCTTCAAGAATTCCTGCAGCATAAAGTTAGCATAAAAGTGAATGACCTAGAATGAGGAAGAGAGCTCTTTTTTTTATAGGAAATGAGGAGAAATGGACCATGGAGATTAAGAGGCAAAAGTCTTAATCAATAGTGGAGCATCATAGAGGAGCAATCCATGTGCATAAATATCCTCCAATGGGAAAATAAGAGTTGACTTTTGTGTCCATATGAGACAAAAAGTGCTTTTTCCCTTTTTATAAAATAGGAATAATGCTTTATTTGTGCAACTTACGATAAGATGAAAAGTGGGGGCTTTTTATTTATTAAAAGGGGAGGAAATATTCCTTTCAACAAATAAAGACTTAGGATAAAATGGTTAGCCCAAGGCAAATAATCAAAAATGATAAAATAGGACTTGATCAAGGAAATTGATATAATTGATAAAATGCTGATTTTTGAAAATATTGATTCGGGGATTTGATAAATTGCTGAATAGGGGCCCAAAGTCTAGGCAACCATTTTAGGGTGCATACAATGATATCAATTCTAATAATGTACCTGATGGTTTTCCACTGAAGAGAAGCATTGATCATTGCATGGATCTAATCCCTGGAGCTAGTTTACCGAAAAAGGCACCTCATCGGTTAACACCTACCAAGAATTAGGAATTGAACTGACAGATTCAAGAGTTGCTGGAGAAAAGTTTGAGTCCTTGTGCAGTACCTGTTGTATTGGCACTGAAAAAGAATGGAGAATGGAGAATGTGTACTGATTCTAGAGCAATCAATAAGATAACAGTGAAGTATAGGTTTCCTAAACTGAGAATGGATGACATAATGGACAGTTTGACTAGAGCAAAGTATTTCACCAAAATTGATTTGAAAAGTGGGTATCATCAGATCATAATTAGAGAAGGTGATGAATGGAAGACTGCTTTCAAGACAAAAGAAGGTCTGTATGAGGGGTTGGTTATGCCTTTTGGTTTAACTAATGCACCGAGTACTTTTATGAGGTTGATGAATGAAGTTTTGAAGAAATTCTTGGGTAAGTTTGTGATTGTATATCTTGATGACATTCTAATATTCAGTAAGACCAGAGAAGAACATTTTTTTCATGTTAGAAAAGTTTTGCAGAGATTGAAAGAAGAAAAGTTGTTGATAAATCTAAAAAAGTGTTCATTCATGAAAGAGGAGATTGTGTATTTGTGATTTGTGATCTCAACTGATGGTTTGAAGATGGATCCTGAAAAGGTTGAAGCTATTTTGAATTGACCTACACCTATGAATGCTAGTGAGGTAAGATCATTTCATGGTTTGGCAAGTGTTTACCGAAAGTTCATAAGGAATTTCAGTTCTATTTGTAATGCTATGACTGAGACTATGAGAGGATATAAAAGGGAATTCAAGTGGACACATGGAGCTGATAAAAGTTTTGAGACTTTGAAGTAGAAGGTTGTTGAATTACCTATTTTTCCATTACCTGATTTTAGTAAGGTATTTCAAGTGGAATGTGATGCAAGTGGAAGTGAAATTGGAGCTATGTTGAGTCAAGAAGGTAAACATGTTGCTTTCTTTAGTGAAAAGTTGAATGATGCTAGAAGGAAATATTATGTGTATGATCAAGAATTCTATGCTATTGTTCAATCACTGAAAAAATGGAGACATTATTTGATACCGAGTGAATTTGTGTTGTATACTGATCATAAGGCTTTACAATATTTGGGTAGTCAGAATAAGTTTAATTAGAGACATATGAAATGGGTTGAGTATTTGCAGAGTTATACATTTGTGATAAAGCATAAGAGTGGAGTCACTAACTGAGTTGCTGATGCATTGAGTAGAAGAAGATATTTGATGACCGAGATGAAAATTGAAGTTCTTGGTTTTGATGAGATGAAAGATTCTTATGAGTTTGATCCTAATTTTTCTGAGCCATGGAGAAAGTGTAGGGCACCTATTCAAGATCAACAAGATACTAAATGGGATGAATATTTCATTCAAGAAGGTATGTTGTTTAAAGGTATTCAATTATGTATACCAAGAGGAATAATGAGAACTAATTTGATAAAGGAGAAACATAGTAGTGGTTTGGCTGGACATTTTGGTATTGATAAAACATAGAATTTGCTTAAGGAAAAGTACTTTTGGCCGCAATTGTATAAAGATGTTCAAAAATTTGTGAAAAGTTGTGGAATTTGTCAAGTTGCAAAAGGAGTAAGTCAGAATACTGAATTATATACACCGATTGTTGTACCTGAGAAACCTTGGACTGACATCAGTATGGATTTTGTTCTTGGCTTACCAAAGACTGTAAGAGGTAATGATTCTATATTTGTTGTGGTAGATAGATTTTCAAAGATGACACATTTTATACCCTATAGAAAGACATGAGATGCAGTACATGTAGTAGATCTTTTCTTTAAGGAAATTGTCAAATTGCATGGATTACTGAGGAGTATTATCTCTGACCGAGACAGTAAATTTGTTGGATACTTTTGGAAGACCCTTTGGAAGAAATTTGGCACTGAGTTGAAATATAGTTCTACATTTCACCCACAAACCGATGGACAGACAGAGGCTGTGGACAAAAGTTTGGGAAATCTTTTGAGATGTTTAGTTGGAAACACGCTGAGTAATTGGGATTTTGTGTTGGCACAAGCAGAGTTTGCATACAATAATTTAGTGAATAGGACTACTAGGAAAACACCATTTGAGATTGTGAATGGGCACACAACTAAGAGGTATATCTGATTTAAGAGACATTGTTGATGAAGGTAAGAGAAGTGTTGAAGGAGTAAAATTTGCTGAGTACATGAAGACATTGCATGAAGATGTGAAAATCAAGCTGGAAGAGAGTAATCAAAAGTACAAAAGATAGAGTTGATAGATCAAAGAGACACAAAAATTTTGATGTTGGTGATCAAGTGATGGTTCAGTTAAAGAAAGGTTGATTTCCTATTGGAAAATATGGGAAGCTAAAGATGAAGAAGTTTGGACCTTGCAAGATTTTGAAGAAATTTGACAATGGGAATGCATATGAGATTGAGTTACCTGATGACATGGACATATCACCGATTTTCAACATTGTTGATTTGTATGAGTATCATGAACCTGATGAAGAAGTGACAGTACCGACAGAGTATCCTAAGAAGCAGAATGAAGAAGTTGAGCAGATCCTGAAGCAAAGAGTTGGCAAAAGTACAAGAGGAAAACAATATATGGAATATTTGGTAAAATGGAAAAATAGACCGATGGAAAATAGTTCATAGATTTCGTAGTCTAAGTTGGATGTAGCTCGGATCATACCTACCAAATGATTTAGAGAATCATTTCAAAATAACCCTAGGTGTCTGATGCAGGAGCATCTCGGGTCCTTGGCAATCCTGTGTCACCAAAAACATTTGGAGTTTGTCTATGTTGCTTGATTTCTTATTTGACCGAGTTGGTCGGTATTTGGTTAGTTTCCTTTGGTTACCGAGTGTAGTTAGTTATCTCCTGGGTGGTCGATTATTTCACTGGCGCTCAGTGATGGTTGTATGTTGCTCAGTCATCCTTGCTTACTGAGTAGTTTCTTTTTGTTTTTGTTGAGGCTGACTTGTGCATTTATGTTGGGTCATGGATTTAATGCTAGAATCAATCATTGGGAAGCGTTTGGTCCCCGATCTGACTGTTCCTTCCATTGATTGTGGATTTGAAGGTCGACTCAGTTCGGTAGACTCTTGTATAAATGTAGTTGTTTAGTTGTAGTTGAGGGGCTATTTTGGATAGAAGATAGAAGATAGAAGATATTAGAATTAAGATTAGAGATCATTGGCAGATCCTCGCATGTTTGAGGACTTTTGTAATTCATTGTAATATCTGGCCCTAACCGAGAAGGCCTTATAGCTTGGCATGTATAATTCTATTTGATGAAAATTAATGAAAGATCCTACATTCTCTCTCTCACTGTTGTTGTTCATTGTTTTCACGTGTTGTTGAGAAGGCTGGATCATTAGGGTGTGGCATTGTTTGGCCCCTCTTGACCCTACCTTGCACCAATTAGTGTATGATCAAGGGTCATAAGAGGTCATAAGGGGTCCTAGGACACAATAATGTGTCCTAGGACCGCTTAAGACCCCTAAGATGTATGGTAAGAGATCCTAAAGGGTCATAAGTGGTCATAAGGGGCTCTATGACACATTAATATATCCTAGGACCCCTTACCATACATTAGTGTATATGGTAATGTGTTTGAGACCCATTAAGACCCCTTATGACCCCTTACCATAAACTAATGTATGGAAAGTGGATGTAAGGGGTCCTAGGATACCTTATCGTGTCCTAAGACCCCTTAAGATCCCTTACATTAGTATCATAGTTAGAGTTACATTTAGGGTTAGGGTTAGGGTTAGGGTTAGTATTAGGGTAAGATTAAGGTCATGGTTAGGGTTAGGATGTAGGGTTTAAAATTATAAGGATTATTATTATAGTTAGGGTTAGGGTTAGGGTTAGTATTAAGGTCAAGGTTAGTAAGATTAGGGTTATAGATAGGGTTACAATCTAGGGTTTAGAGGTAGGATTAGTATCATAGTTAGTGTTACATTTAGGGTTAGTATTCGGGTCAAAGTTAGAGTAAGATTAGGGTTGTGGTTAGCAATGGGATGTGGGGTTCAGATTTATGATTAGTATTAGGGTTAAGGTTAGCATTACGATTAGGATCAATAGTCTAATTAGGGTTAGTGTTAGGGTGTATAATTTATAGTTAGGAGTAGTATTATCTTAACAATTAAGGGTAGAAATAGTTGGTTAGGATTAGGGTTAGGGTTAGGGTTAGGGTAAGATTAAGGTCTTGGTTAGGGTTAGGATGTAGATTTTAGAGTTAGGATTAGTATCATAGTGTTACATTTAGGGTTGTGGTTGGGGTTGTTAGATCTCTATTTTTTTGCAAAATTTAGAATTTCATATAAGGTAAAAACCTTTATAATGACCTCTAAAATCTCATGATCCATAAGAGAATCTACTATTTCATTGTGAAGATATGTGTACCTTCATTTTTTGGCCCCATTAAAATAAAAAATGATTAATTGTGAAGATATCAAATATCAACTTCTACATGGTTATATATTGCATGTAGTTATCTTAAGAGGGCACTTTGGAAATAAATATTCTCTTATCTATGATCCATCAAGCTAAACTAATAACTTACCTAAATTTTATTATAGTTATGTAACCCTGTGCCTATTTCCAAGACCTTGTTACCCCGTTTGATATTTTTCCCAAACCCATACCATTTACAATTTATCCAAAATATTTTATGCATATTACAAAGTTAGTCAAAATGGCCCTTTGCATCTAGGTCATCCACATATCAAACTAATTGATCCATGAAATTATTTATATAATAAAGAAGACCTGTGCAAAATCCCAAGGCTCCATGAGTTTGTTTGATATTTTTCCTTAGCTAAAACCAATTGTAATTTATGTAGACTTTTCAAATTGTGCAGTGACAAAATCAGTCAGAGGCCCACTTAGACAATTTATATCTTCCAGCTAGATCAATATCACATGAAATGACCTAGTTCCTCAAATTCTCTATATGAAGTTGCACTAGTGTGCCAGATCACAAGGCTTCATTAGTTGATTTGATATGTTTTCAGGAAGGAAAGAAAGGGAAGTTTTTCAACAGCCTATCAGTTTAATTTTTAGAAAATAGATGAAGGATTTCTTTGATAATGAATATCTATGTCTCAGGATGAACTTCTCAAAAGCCATTTATTGTGGAGAACTCTTTGATCAAATGACTAGAGGCATGCCAATTTTCAGGGTTTTATGAACAGTTATGTTCAGTTCTCAGAAATGATTTCAGATGTAAATTGGTGAGATTTAAAAGTGGAGAAGTTTATTTCATTTGATTTAATACAGAGAGAAAAAATGCAAATTAAAATATGAATTCATTTGAGAAATTCATTTTTCACATTTCACTCGAGGTGGTGGGCCCACTTGTTTTATCTCCAATATGTCATCGACCAAGCTATTAAAACTGGAAAGGGTTTAAAACTTGCAGCTAATACACTATGTTAGGTTGTTGAGCATTGGAAGAACTCAAAGATATTCATTGACCAGACCTCTATTGTCGGGTGGGCTCTGAAATTTCTCCCCCAATGAAGCATGTTACACCGATGAGAATGATGTAGCCCTTATTTTATTTACCATCGAAGTTAGGTTTTGCCTACTACCTTATTGAGCTCCAGTCAAGGCATTACACATAAGACTTTTTATCAAATGTTATCATTTCAATTTCCCTGATAAAGTTATATGAAAAATATGGAGACACAACAAGGCACATAAATTGTTTGATAGATTGTCCCTCAAAATAAATGATATCTCATAGCTACAATAATCAAAGGATACACAAAAAAATAAGTTTGTTGAAAGAACTTTAGAAAATTTCAACAAAATGCAAATGTCGCATTGCTGGATATGGACACAATGAAATTAGAATTGGTGAAGTAAGACTCAACCCATGAAAATAGTTTGGGTAGTATTTTGGGGCTGAATATGAGTAATAAATGATGATTTTCATCTCTAAATTGTTGTCCAGACCTTTTTCCTTGCCTTGGGGGCATTTTGGCAACATTTTAAATGTTTTTGGAGTGTTGATAAGCTAAAGAACAGTGCAGATTTGTGAATCACGTTTTTCTATTTGGCGAAAAATTTGAAGTCATTTTTTAGATACAAATGATTGTTTCTACATCTAGAACAATTCCCATGCCTTTTCCTGTGTATGGAGAACAATTGTTTTTCAATTTTATGTGTCTTCGATATGTTGACAAGCTAAAAATGCCCATATATTTTCAAAAATGCTTAGACAAACAATTGGCATATATAAAGCCAATATGTAGCAGTGATAAGATATATAAATAGTATGACAATGTGCCTCATCGAAATGTGGTCACATGGTTTGTGAACACTGCAGAATATGCACAAAATTGATACAATGGAAGGTGTTCTCAATTACAACTAGTAGATATGTTTCCATTAAATTGTACTGGTGGACATGTGTACAAAATATGGAAGTCTAGACAAAGGACACATTAAACATTTGGTGAAGTTCCTCACAATGTCCTGAAAAGGCTTTCCAAATTTTTGAGAGCAGAAAAAATTTGCAAGTGTAGTGTGGTGTATGATGTTTCCCATTTGAGAATGAGAGTTTTGAAATATTGTAATTATTAGTGCCAAAAATATGTTGCTTCTCCAATATCAGCAAGACTTCGACTGTCAAGAATGAAAAATAGAATTCCACCAAAGCGGATTGTTACCCCCAAATGGTTGGTGAGAGCTACTTTGCATTTCATACACTGGTATTTATATGAATTTATTAATATATCACCAAGAGATAATTTAATAAAGGCGTATTCTTGACGATATCTTGAAAAAATTATTCGATGCTAACATCTCACAAGAAAATTGAATTTAAAAACTATATGCATCAGATATTATAGTTGGGGGCTATGATGTTGCAATGTCAATTACAAGGAAAAGAGTTGTTAAAAAATGTAGGAACTTTAGGTCAAACACAAGTTGTTTAATAGTTTCTCTACAACTTTTCCTGCCTAAAAGTTTTCAAATTCTTATCCATGGTGGGTGTTGCTGGGGAGGGCCTAGCACTATTTTCAAATTCTTTTCCTAGATTGAGCTTTGGTTTTAGGCTCCCAAGACACAGGTTGGGGACTCATTGCTGACAATCCTGGTGGGGATTTAAAAAATTTGGATTCTAATGTTGACGAGACTACTACAGGTCAAGTGTAGATTCTCTCTGAGACTTCTCAGGGTGGAAGCACGAGGGAGATGGCAATACATGACGAGTCTAGTTTATGGGATGTTTTGTTTATGATTTTCTGAGTCCAAACTTAAATATCTTATGGTTTTTCATAAACATTATGCAGAATTTTATGTTTCTATGCTTTAACCATATGTATATTTGATATTTTTGAAACTAAGGACAAGACTGCATATATATATATATATATATATATATATATATATATATATATATATATATATATATATATATATATATATATATATATATATATATAATGATAAAATCTGGTATTTCTCTTCTCTAGTTTTAATGGGTAGTGTTCCTACAGCCATGTGACAAGGATACGTTAAAATAGGAAAACTTATTATAATCTTTGCCTTGGATTTGTGTTGCAGATTTTGGTATGCTAACCTTTTGCAGGAGAAGAATAAGTCAACAAGGAGCACGGATTCAAGGATGAGTGGGTCTTTTAAGGCGAGTAACTATTTCAGATTTTATCATGGCTCCACTACTTCCATAACTTCACGGTTGCTGGTTCAGACCAAGTCAATCTAGTTACTGAGTGTTCCTATATTCTTGAAGCACTAAATATGGCTTATCCTCTTGCATAAATGATGTTGTCATTCTTATAATTGAAGTTGTTATGCTATGTAATGAAGGACCTAGTTTTTAGGTGTTCTATTTTTCCCAGTTGCTTTTAAATATGCTGGAACTTATGATTTCGAGCTAGTTAGACGTTTTGAGGAATTCATACTGTAATCTAGCAACAAAGTGAAATACTTTGATATTCCATATTGTACTTATGTTTTGATAAATGAATATATGATAGTTTCAGATTTCAATCTCTAAGTTGTAAATCATTCACACTTCTGTGGGGGCCCATGTGGGAGGTGAATTCCATGTTTATGTTCAAGTAGGATTCAGTTAAGTTTCTTTGAAGTTGATAAGCATTGTTGCTCCTACAGCCACTGGTAATAGAACCACTGACTATTTCCTGCAGCATAGGTTTACTTTTGAAGCATTATCTATTTACTGCTAAACTTGTCCTTTAAGTTGTGAGTCAATCTGTAGTTTCAGTTTCTAAGTATAAATCCCCTGTAGCAATAGCTTTTACTTTAGTAGTGATGACTCTTGAAAAGAACTAAAGCATAAACTTTGCAGCCATCATCTCAAGTTCACGTTCCCGGATTGATACATTTAATGAAGTCTAGCATGATGTTCTAAGTAGATATGTGATAATTTTAAGCAATGAATCACTGTCAAAGGATGTCCAATCCTTGAGTTACTAGGATATTATTTTGACCAGTCATTATATGATAATGCCAACCCTAAGGATGGTAAAACTGAGGAAGTAATGGGGAAAACTGACCCAAAACTACAAAGTGGGGCATGGAAAAATGCTCTGGTGGGTCAACCCACTAACTTGGAGGAACTGGTGCAGCCTAATGTGTCACATGGTGAAAATAGCAAAAAAACCAACCTCCCAATAATGATCATGGATAATATTGCCTCTTCTCTACATCTATTTTTGGTTGGGAGGTTCTTGGCTTTCAAACCCATGATTGATATGGTGAGACATTGGGTAAGTTCAAGGTGGAAACTTAAAGGGAGTGTTATTGTCTCTTCCATGCTAGGGGGCTTATTCGTATTTAAGTTCACTACAGAGGAGGACTTAATTTTTTTCATCTCCAGTTCATGAAGCTATGGGAAGCATAGTCTCACTTCTCTAAATAGAAGCTAGGATTTGACCCTAGTGTCAAACTCAACCAATTGGCCCTGGTCTAGGTTTGCTTGCTTGGGGTGCTATTGGATTTTTGGGATGAAAGAGTGTTTAGATGGATTGGCAGCTCATTTGGTCACTACATTGTAGCTGATAATGTCACAATCCAAAGATCCAGGTTAGTCTTTGTGCGGTTTTGTGTGAATGTTTCTATCAATAAGTCTCTCTCCAACTTCATCTCCCTTAAGTCTAAGTGGGGAAATTGGACCTAGGTTGATGCAGGGTTATTCTTGGGTCCTCGGTGAATTTGCATGGTGGTGTGTTACTTGGTCGGTGTTACTCAATTGTAGCCTTAACCAATGGTCTCGATTATTGAAGGAAGTTCGGTCACTGAAGGAACTCGGTGAGACTTCTTGTGCTCGATGGAACTGGTGCTCAGTGATACGTATGTTTCTTGATGTTGCTTGGCTTGGTCAGTTGTTTCACTAGTGCTTGATTATTTCTCTGGCACTCAGTAGTTCTAGTTTACCGACTGGAGTTCTTGGTGATTTGGTTGGCCAACTTGGTGCATTTAATGTTGATATCTTTTGTTGGATTCTCCTATGTGGATCTAGAGGTTGACATGTTGAATTTAATAATTGTAAGGCAATTTGAGAGCAGACTTGTATTGCATTTAATATTTATTTGTAGGAGTTAATTATTTCATCCACCTGACTTGTGGCTGATGATTAGTATTTATAGGACGTTTGGGTAGATGTTTGAGGTAGGAGATTGGAAGTTCTGACAACAGATCTAGGGGTAGCAGATAAGTGAAGTTGTGGAAAAGATCCTGCGAGATCTTGCAGATCAGATTATTATATGATAGTTTGTAATAGTAGAGCTAGTGGTTGAGGCTTGGAGACAAGGAGATTTCTTGGTGGTTTGCAAGCACAAGTTTAGATCTGCATTAGGTTTTCCATCAGTTTCTGATAGTTTTCAGAATTGAACTAGCTGGATTTGTATTGGATCTTGTTGATCTTGCAAAATTACTATTGTTTTTAATTGGCCCTAACTCGAAAGGCCTTACAATCAGGCATGTTAATGGAAAATATGTTTTGAAACATCTCTTGTTGTGTTGTTTCCGCTATGTTTTTCTGAACCTGCAAGGTTGGACTGTCCTTAATTGGATCCACCATCCTTGACCTATGTCAGGTGGTATTAGAGCTGAGTTGATCTTGTTGAGCGAAGGTTGACCTATCAAGGCTAATCTTGTGAAGTTGATCTTCTTGTCGAAGAGATCGTATGATCTAAGTTGCAGATCCTCGGCACTGAACTTGTGGAATCTTGCCCTAGTTGTTCATGCAAGGTGGCAGGCTGATATGAATTTCATACAACTTGGAGATTGTCAGAAGGTGTCAGTGTAGGATTTTGTTGTAGAGGGTTTTCTTATCTTTAAGGATGCCTTCAAGAATATTGGACCCTAGAGTAATTGTGGATCTCTGTGATACTATGGAATCTAGGATTATAGAGAAGGTGAAATTTGATTTCAAATCAGAGATGGAGTTGATGAAGAATGACATGGTCACTGAGATCATGAGAGCTATTGCTGGTGTACATCATAATATTGGTACTGAGAATGGTTATGAGGAAGCTATTGAAGACTTTGAAGTTGCTAGATCTAGTGGTGATGATGGGAGGGATAGATCTGGTGAAGATAGAACTACTCGGTTACATAGATCTAGAGCTCAGTTAAGTAATAGTTACTGAATGGAAGTCTCTACTTTCTCTAGTACTTTGAAGCCTGAGAACTTGATTGACTAGATTGGTGAACTTGAAGATTTATTTGTCATGGAAGAAATTGAAGATCCTCTTCAGGTAAGATTAGCACAGACAAAATTGAAAGGACATGCTGCTCTTTGGTGGAAAGAATTACAAAGAGATAGAGAAGATGAAGGTGAAATGAAGATCAATCGGCGGAGGTTGATGGTGACTAAGTTGAAAGCTAAGTTCATACCTGCTAACTATGAGCTTCACTTGTTTAAGAAGTTGTAGAGTCTGAAACAAAAGGATTTGACTGTTGAAGATTATACCAAGGAGTTCTACAAACTTACTATTCAGTCTAGACATAGAGAAATTGGTAAGGAAAAGGTATCTCAGTATGTGAATGGTTTAAGATTCAATATTCAGGATGAGCTTGGTATGCTGAAGATTGATTCTATTAAAGATGCTTATCAGTATGCTTTGAAGGTAGAAGATAAGTTGAAGAGGAAACAACATGGTAATCCCCAAGGGAAGGAAAAGATTGATCACTTGGTGAAGGATAAACCAACTGTAGAAGATGAATAGAAACTTGTAGAACTAAAGAAGATAGGTAGAGTTATCTTTAAGGCTACTTGATATAATTGTGGTGAAGAAGGACACCATTCTTTTGAGTGTACACAGAAGAAGCTTGATGACTGACGAACTGTTGTGGTGAATGAGAACATTCAGAATGAACCTGAATTTGAGAACTTGCTAATTCGGCAAATATTTCTTGGTACAAAGGAGGAACCTTGTCAGAGGAGTAACTTGTTCAGGACTCAGTGCAAGTCTGGAGGTAAACTTTGTGATGTTATTGTTGACAGTGGTAGTACTAAAAAACTTGTTGTTGAGGACATGGTTCAGAAACTTGGTTTGAATAGAATGAGACATCCACATCCTTATAAGATTGGCTGGTTGCAAGATGATCATGCTCTAGAAGTAAGATAACAATGGTTTGTTGATGTTTAGATTGGCCAATATAAGGATCTTGTGTTATGTGATATTGTGGAGATGAATAGTTGTCATATATTGCTCAGTAGACCTTGGCAATATGATTTCAGAGCTATGTATGATTGTGTCAAGAATGTGTTTACTATTGAGAAGGATGACATGAAGTTTTCCCTGATGCCTTTGTTGGATAAACCACTCGGTAGGAGAAGTCTAAGTATTGGTAGTTGAGGAGTTGGTAGATCCTGAAGGTATGGATGACCAGTTTAGAGAGCAGACCTGTGTGTCATCAAGGAAAGACTTTAAGAAATAGAGGAAGCTAAAGTGGAGGAGTATGCAAAGTGAAAAGATGGAGGACATGTATGTGAAGAACCAGTTCGGGGTTTATGTGTTGAATCTTGAAAGATGTTCTTCTCATATATGAACATCTTTTCAAACCTGGGGTGTTTGATGTAGGGGAATTCTTGGGTCCTCATTGAATCTGCATAGCGGTGTGTTACTTGGCCAGTGTTACTCAGTTGTAGCCTTAACCGATGGTCTTAGTTATTGAAGGAATTTTGGTCATTGAAGGAACTCAGTGAGACTTCTTGTTCTTGGTGGAACTAGTGCTCGGTGATACCTGTGTTTCTTGGTGTTGCTTGGCTTGGTCGGTTGTTTCACTAGTACTCGGTTGTTTCTCTAGCACTCGGTAATTCTGGTTTATCGACTAGAGTTCTTGGTGATTTGGTTGGCTGACTTGGTGCATTTAATGTTGATATCTTTTGTTGGATTCTCCTATGTGGATTTGGAGGCCAACATGTTGAATTTAATAATTGTAAGGCTATTTGAGAGCCGAATTGTATTGCATTTAATATTTATTTGTAGGAGTTAATTATTTCATCCAGCTGACTTGTGGTTGATGATTAGTATTTATATGATGTTTGGGTAGATGTTTGAGGTAGGAGATTGGAAGTTCTGATAGCAGATCTGGGGGTAGAAAATAAGTGAAGTTGTGGAAAAGATCCTGAGAGATCTTGCAGATCAGATTATTATCTGATAGTTTGCAATAGTAGAGCTAGTGGTTGAGGCTTGGAGATAAGGAGATTGCTTGGTGGCTTGCAAGCACAAGTTTAGATCTGCCTTAGGGTTTCCATTAGTTTCTAATAGTTTTTAGAACTGAACTAGCTAGAGTTGTATTGGATCTTGTTGATCTTGCAGAATTACTATTGTTTGTAATTGGCCCTAACATAGAAGGCCTTACAGTCGGGCATGTTAATGGAAAATATGTTTTGAAACATCTCTTGTTGTGTTATTTCTATTTTTTTTTTCTGAAGCTACAAGGTTGGACTATCCTTAATTGGATCTGCTATCCTTGACCTGTGTCATAGGTCATTACCTATAAGAATGCCTCCTTATTTTGTCATAGGTGTTTCAAACATGGGCATGCAATCTCTGATTGCAAAGCCCCGCAACCTAAAGACCCAAAGAACAAAGATAAGGTCTCCACCCTGGGTATTGGAAATAATACTCAAGTTGCAACATCCTCCTCAAAATTTGTAACTAGAATTGGTTGGGAGGTTCTTGGCTTTCAGACCCACAATTTATATGGTGATATGTTGGGTAAGTTCAAGGTGGAAACTTAAAGGGAGAATTATTGTCTCTATCATTCCAGAGGGCTTATTCCTATTCAAAGTTCACTATGGAGGAAGACTTCATTCTTGTCACCTATGGTTCATGGATCTATGAGAAGCACAACCTCACCCTCTCTAAATAGAAGTCGGGCTTTGACCCCAGCGCCCAACTCAACTGGATGGCCCAGATTTGGGTTCTCTTGCTTGGGGTGCCATTGGATTTTTGGGATGAAAGCTTGTTCAGATGGATTGGAAACTCATTTGGTCACTACGTTGTAGCTGATAATGTCACACTCCAAAGATCCAAGTTAGTCTTTGTGCGGCTATGTGTGAATGGTGCTATTAATAAGTCTCTCCCCAACTACATCTCCCTTAAGTCTAAGTGGGGAAATTAGACCCAAGCCATTGTCTATGAGAACACCTCATTATTCTACCAGACACGTGCCAAACATAGGCATGTAATCTCTAATTTAAAATCTCCACAACGTAAAGACCACAAGCAAAAAGATAAGGTCTCCACCTTGTGTATTGGAAAGAATACTCAAGGCGCAACATCCTCCCTGAAATTTGTAACTAGCATTGGTGATGTGGATGTTTATATTTTGAAGGATATAGACTCTCTAGAGGTTGACAATAAGAATGGTAATTCAAAGATAGAGGAATACCCCTTTACTGAAGCTATCTTTAATATCATGAAGACCTTGAAGCCTAAACAAAAATATTCCCCTCAAATAGTCAGGGAGGTGACGTCTTTGGAAGAAGGTGAGATTTAGTAAAATGTGGATTGTACTAATATAATGAAAGGGAAGGTGAGAAGCCTAGTGGTGGGACTAATAATTACCTCTCTAGGTTCTAATGGGGGTTCAGTGGGGGAGGCTATCTTCAGTGCCATGTAACAACACTTTTTGTAATAGAAGAATGAGTAGATGGGGGATCTCCCATTCTCTAATCCTAGCAAGATTAATAATGTTGGCCAAACCATACCGCTCACCTCCATAACCAATGACATCACTATGGAGGCCACTAAGACTATAATCTTCTCCCCAAATTGTAAGTATATTTCATCCTGTCCTTCTCAGGCAAACAAAGGGGAATGGGAGGTCTCGAAGAGGTGAACAAGAGGGGGTAAAAAAGATGATGTTGTGATGGAATCTAAGCTAGAAAAACTATATGAGAAAACTATTAGGATGAAGGCGATGGCCAAAGAAATTTCTAATGGAGGCAATTGACTTTGGAGGTATCTCAAAATCCTAAAAAATGAAGTTCCTATCTTGGAACTTGAGGGGCTTAAATAGCCATAAAAAATAATATGCCCTAAAGTAGTGCATATTTGACCTTAGGGTGGATGTTTTACTTATTCAAGAGGTTAAAATGACATCTCAAAATTTTAGGGATCTTGTTGACCGTATATGGTTGAGAGCAGTATTTTACTACAGTGAGGCTGATGATGCATCTAGCAATGTTGTGATGCTCTGGAACCCGAGAAAGTTCTATGGAGAAGCATGTTCTTTTTCCCATAAAATTTTCTATGTATTATTTAAAATGAGTAATTTCTCTTGGTATATGTTCAACATTTATGCTCCCAACACTAAGAGTGGATGATTCCAAGTCTAGGAGACTATTTTGTCCTTCATCTCTGATAACGAGGAAGCTCTTTTTATGGTTGACGGTGACTTTAATTCTCCTCTATACACTTCGGAGAAGTTGAAGAGGTTTATTGACTACAATGAGAGAATGAATGATATTTCTAAGTTCATTAGTAAAAATGATCTCCTCAACTTTGAAATCCAAGGTAACCCCTTTACCCAGTCCAATAATGGGAAGGGACAACATTTGATTCAAGTCAGGTTAGACAAATTCCTAGAGTTGACATGTTGGGATTTGGGTTTTAATTCTACCCTCATTGCCCTTCCTAGAACGGTCTCAGACCACGCCCCCATTATCCTATGCTTGGAGAAAAAAAACTATTTCTAGGCCCTTCCCCTATCATTATGAGATTATGTTTCACTCTCACCCTGAATTCAAAGACTACATCCAGAGGTGGTGGAGCATCCCTGTAAGGGGAACAACTATGTTTAGGATTTCAAAAAAAATAGAGAATATAAGGAGGGAGGTCAAACAATAGAGTAAATCATCATTCGGTGACATCTTTAAACAAAAAAAATAAATTGAGGCAAAATTGGACCAATTATAGAAAGCCATGGCTATCAAGGATCAATATCATAGTATCATCGAGGATGAGGAAAACTGGAGGAAGAAATGGAAGGACAACTTATCCAATGAGGAAATTTATTGGAAGAAAAGGTCCAGGATTCAATGGCTTGTTGAGAGGGACATGAACATGACCTTCTTCCATAGATCTACATCCAAACATAAAAAAATGAAACACTGTAAAATCTCTATTGAATGATAATAATGAAGAAATTGTGGAAGTGGACAAAATTGGTGGGTGGGCTTCGCAATTTTTCCAGCATCTCTATTCTAAAAATATGAGGGAGGACCCCACTAGGATCAGAGATAGCCTCCTCAACCATATTCCTATAGTTTTACATGATGAGGATAATGATGTGCTTTTGGGCATGATGTCTGAAAATGAGGTGGTGGAGGTTGTGTTTTCCATGTGCACTTTTAAAGCTCCAGGGATGAATGGTTTCCCATTTGCCTTCTTCTAGGATTTTTGGGAGGTGGTGAAATATGATATCACTAGGACTGCTAAAGACTTGATCAGAATTGGAAATCTTCTTAGAAAATTGAACAACACCTATATTGACCTTGTCCATAAAGTCCCGTGACCCAAGCATATGACTGACTTCCGCCCCATCAGTTTTTGTAATATTGTTTATAAGATCTTTTCCAAGGTGGTGGTGAACAGATTTAAGCCTCTTCTTGAAAAAATTATCAGTCCATCTCAGAAAGGGTTCTTCCCTGGCTGACATATTCTATATGTTTCTATCACCACTCATGAGATAATTCACTCGATGGACAGGAACAAAAACCTAGGTATGGCGCTTAAAGTTGATATTTCTAAAGCTTATGATAAATTCAATTGGAAATTCCTTTATGATGTCCTATTGAAGATGGGTTTTGATTGGAGATTCATAAGAATCATTAAAGAAATTGTTGAGACTATTCAGTACTTCATCCTTGTTAATGAGACCCCTTGGGGTTTGTTCAAAGCAAGAAAAGGGCTAAGACAGGGGTACCCCTTATCCCCATATCTTTTTATTATGATTGTTAAAGTCCTTAGCAATAAATTCTCCCTCCTTTCTAGATGTGCGAAAATTAAAGGGTTTAAGGCATCTTCTTCCATCCCCCTAGAGATACTACAATAGTTTATCAATGAAACCTTCTTGTTTGGTTTATCTTCTTTTATTAAGGCTAGAGAATGGAAAAATCTCCTGATTGATTATGTGACTGCCTCTGGGTAGCAAATCAACTATGAAAAAAGAAAATTTTATTTTTTTAACACTAACCTACAACTTTAAAGAAAAATCATTAGCATGTTGGGTTGTTAGTTCTCTGAGCTTCAAGACACCTATTTGGGTTTTCCTCTTAGGGCAAGGAGGTGACCCCCATTTTCTAGAAATTAATATTGGGAAGGATACAAAAGAAATTAGCTTGGTGGAAAGGTAAAATTATCAATAGTGTTGGAAAATTACAAATCTTATCTACTTCCCTTAAAGGTATCCCAGTTTATTTTCTATCACTTTTTAAGATCTCCAATGGCATGGCTAATAAAATAGAGAAAAATCAATGAAACTTCCTTTGGACCAGAATGGAGGAGAAGGAAAGATTAAATCTGGTAAACTGGGACATTGTCTGCAAACCCAAAGATATGGGAGGTTTGGGGATAAGAAGATATTTGACCTTAACAAGGCTTTGTTAACCAAAGTGGGTTGGCTTCTTTCAATAAAATATGCAGACTAGTGCAAGATTATGAGAGAAAAATAATTTAGAAATTCTCACTTCTCTAAGTTGTTATTCTCCTATGACCTCCCTACTGGTTCAAAAGGAACAATATTGTAAAATATAGAGGTCTCCTAAGAGATGGATTAAAATGGAAAATTGGAAATACCTAGGAAAGGATTTATTTCTAGGAAGATACCTAGATTGGGGATAATCCTTTAGCCTTGGGGCATTTGAACCATCTAATGAGGTACCTCAAGCCCTTTTTTGGTTCCTTTGTGGATGACTATATCACCCCACAAAAGAGGTAGAAAATTATAGTTGAAAGCTTTGTAAATGACCGTAACTTGGTCCCTTGGGTGTAGGATCTTCAGAGGCTTTTAAAAGACATTCATATTCCATTATTTCCTAGGGAGGATAGGATTTTCTGGGCCAAGGGTCTATCAGGGTAATTCTCTATTGAGTTAGCTTACCTACATCTGGTTAGTTCCTCTAACAACCCAAAGTGTTGGAGACAGGTGTGGAACTCTCAACTTCTACCCAAGATTAACTACTTCTAGTGGAAAGTCCTACATGGTAAGATCCTCACTATAGACAACCTCAAAAGAAGAGGCTTTCAATTGGTCAACTAGTGTGCATTATGAAAATAGGATGAGGAAAGTATCAACCAGCTCCCTATCTACTGCCCTTTTACCTCAACAATCTAGTAAAAATTTATAGAAAGATTCAACATGACATGGATATTTAGGGAAGATTTGTAGCAATGCATTTAAAACTAGGAATGTCCATCTTGCCACCCTCTAATTAAAAAACTTTGGAAGATAATCCCTCCTCACATATTTGGTGCCTATGGAGAGAGAGGAACAACCACATCTTTAGGGATTGCAAAAATGTGAAGAACACTATGTTGACAATCCTTGTGAAATCAGTTTTGGAAAACATCTCATTCTACAAGTGGAAACCCCTAAAGGATTCATTGTCAATTATTGATTGTAACCTGGATAGAGAATGGAAACTACCAAATACTTTATATGTCTTTGACAACTCTAAGAGATGGGTAGGGTTAAACACGAGATGGTCAGCACCTACCCCCCATGGTACAAGATAAATTTTGATGGGGCTGCTAGAAATGAGAAAGTGGCAAGAGGTGGTATTATAAGGGACCAAAAGGGAGGCTTGATGTTAGCTTTCACTAAAAATTTGGGCGTTGATTCCAGTAACCAGGATGAAGTCATGGATCTTTTATGGGGGCTTAAATTCACCCTCTCAATTAGGATTAAATAGTTGATCATAGAAGGGGAATCCATGCTAATTATTGAAGCCATTAAAGGTAAGAGGGAAGCCAATTAGAGGATTGGAAGCATCCTTATGGACATAAGGGCTATGTTGATGAGGTTGGAGGAATTCAGAATACAACACATTTTTAGAGAGGGAAATATTGTGGTAGATTCCTTGGTTGTTGTTGGTATTGAGAGGGTGGGATTTCTTTATTGGAGGTAACTGGTGAACCTCCCAGAAGCTAAAAAATCCCTTAAAATTAGAGAGAAACAAGATGATTGGATGAAACTAGTGTTTTCAAAGCTAGAGGAGAACAAGGATAAGAATAATTGATGTGGTATGTCTTCTCAGTGCAAGTGGAGGTGTACATTAGTGTTCCTAGTTTGTAGAACTTTCCTAGGGTTAGGTCTTTTGTATTTTCTATTAGTAAACTTTGGTTGATCCTTAGGGATCATCTTTTTTGGTATGGCCTTGTATGACTTTTAAATCATGTTTGTAATTACTCTATGGACTATATGCTCTATAACTACCCTTATGGTTGTAGGATTATAAGCATGACTTTTAGACTCTTATGGTTAACTGCTATATTTTATTTCATGCTTTTCTTTATTAAGACTTTTGATAAGGGGATAGATGTTTCTATGATTTTTTTTCCAACCTCCAGCTTCTAGGAGGAGTTTTTGATATTAAGGGAAGGGATGTTAACAATCTGTTGATTTTTTGTTGTTAATGTGTTATCTGGTTCTTTCACTGTGTATGTGTTGTAAGTGCTAATATGTGGCCTGGCCACGTTTGGTGTTTGTATCAAGGGTCAACCCCCTCATTTTGGTTTCTTTAATATAAAAAACACAAGTTGTTTATAATACTTTAAAGCAGGTAGGGCCGTCAAAGTTTTGATAAGATACTCAAAATCAAGAGGACATTAATTGTTGAAAATACTTTAGAAATTGCCAACACCATAATGAGATGATTTTTCTACAAATATTAAATATTTTACATTAAAGATAAGATGAATAATGGTGATGTTCATATATGTTGAAATAAATTTACTAGAAAAGTAAAATATTTTCATCAAAGAAGGGAAAACACAAAGTGAATATTTTATGGGAAAAGTCACAATGACAGTGGAAATCATCTCATGAAGTAAATATATTTAGTGAATTTTACTTATAAAGTAAAGATATTTTACAGAGAAATGATTGAATTTGAATTTTTACAGAAAGATTTATCTGTTAAAACTATAGAAGTGGAAATGCCTCATCAGGTAAGATATTGTTTTTTCACCATCGAATGGATTAAGTGAAAATGGAAAATGCAAGATTCAATAAAGATAAAGTAAAGCTAAAATAGATACGAGGCATATGATATTACAAGAGAAAGGGTGAAATTATTTTTTCACTAAAGGAGTATGATTTTATGTTGGTGAAAGTGAAAAATCAAAGCCCTAAGAAAATTATTTAAATGAAGGGGAAAGATTTTTGCAAATATTATTCACAAGAGAAAAAGATTAACAAGATGGTAACAATGTGATTAACTATCTTATAGGGAAAAAGGAAAGACCAAAGGCTTGTTAATTAATTAATTTTTTATTTTGGAAAAGCATGAGTAAATATGACCTAAAAGATGTAATGGTTTGAAAAATCTCCTTAATGTTATCAAAGGAGAAATCAAAACCAAGAATAAATAATTGTTGGATTACTAAGAGGGGGGTGAATTAGTAATCAATGATTCTTTAAACCTCAAAAAATTAATTCTAATTCAACTTGGTAAGACAAACTTCAGTATTAACTAATAATAGCAATAACTTTAAGTAATCAACAAGTAACATGCACAATAAACATTCAATACATTTGACACTAGTATTTAACATAGAAACCCAATTTGGGAAAAACCACTGTGCGAATTTTCACCCACTAATCATAAATACTCTTCTGAAGTATACTCGCTTAAGAGTCAATCATGTTAAAGATTACAATGCACATTGTTAAATCTGATCCTATTAGGGGATTTGCCTCAGATCTATTAGGATCTTCACCCTGTTAGGAGTGTCCTGGTTAAAGGTCTTTAAACACTCTTCTAGAAAGTCACCTTTCTCAAGGATTTACAATAAGACTGTTAATTCCACTCAGTTAAGAGATTTTCCTTCTTCAAATACTAATAAGCAACAATATAAAATTGATCTATAAATCTACAACTACCTCTTGCTTAGTCAGATCCCGTATGCACTCTTTGTCTTCACACTATTCACTGGCCTCGACACTTCATCAATCTCTGCTATAGACTCGGATTTCCACCTTTTTCTTCTTCACTACCTCACTTAGTTACTCATCCACACTTCAAATAGCCAACTCATTTTAGATACAATTTCATCCTTTATATAGACTATGTTTTGCCTCTTAATCTCCTTGATTAGGTTTTCCTCTTTTTATTCTAAACTATCAAATCATCCTCTTGAACTAATTCAATGAACTTGGCACTTGGTAAGATGTGTTATCATCACCTCAAAACTTGAACTTTTCTTAGAACTTGTACCTTCACTTTTTTCCTCTTGAATATTTACCATAGATCATCACCTTGAATTTTCCTAATTGTACATCTCTTTAACTAACTCTTCTTCATCCTTGGAATCTTCCAGATCACGGTGGCTCTTCATTAAATATAATTCTGGTCCTTGTCTTTAATTTATGTTCCATGTTCAGTGCCCTTCCTTTTCCTTCAACCGAAATTATGTTTGCTTCACTCGATAACTAAATCCTTATACTTGGTGTCTTGGCTTCCTTTCTCTTTACCAAAAATTACTTTCCTTTTATCGAATGATTTCCTCTTGATTGGTAACTAAAAATTTTCTTTCCTTGTCAACTTTCTAACCTTGCTCACTTGTCCAATCTCCTTTACTGACTTGATAACATCAAATGTAAAGTAGAAAAAAATTAAACCATTACAACCTTATCATTGTTTGATCTGTATTAGCTACCCAATTAAGTTCTTCAACCTCACTAACTTCTTCACAACTTTTTACTTCCTCATTTTCCTTAACTCGCTGAAATTATATCATACTCTAAATGATATGGAAACTCAATATAAATCAGATATCAATTGATTGACATCAATGAAAAAATAACAACTGATCTAATCCTTCTAGAATCTTGTATACCTCTTATCTCGGTCTTCATCATCATCACCATCAGTTGGGGTTAATAATATCCCTCTTTAGCATTGATGGAAATACTATCAATTGATGATGGAAATACTCTGATATCTTTGTTCTATTCTTTAATATATATTCTCCCTCTTAGCTTCTTATTCTTACTCTCCATCTTTCTTTTCTTCTCCATCTTCTCCCTTCTTTGTTTTCATCAGCAATAGCTTATTCTCCCTCTTTCTTTGTAATCATCAATAGCTTATTCTCCCTCTTTGACAAGAATGCCAAAGATCCATCCTCCTAAAAAATTTATTCAGGTAGTGGATCATACCTAACATGTACTAATATCTCATTGCATACATAATCACTTTTCACAACTTCAGGCATCACCTAAAAAGTGAACACGAGCATCAACTCACAAAATAGATACTCTAATGAATCCTTGAATTGATACAACATGCATCTTTCTTTAGTGAATATTGGATAGGGGAAGGACCCCTAATTTGCCTCTGAGATACTGAAAATATTCCTTTGGTAGTGGCTTGGTGAATATATCTTCTATTTTCTCCTTTGGATTCACATACTCGAATATCACATGTTTGTCTTGAAATTGTTCTCTCAAGTAATGATACTTGATAGGAATGTTCTTGGTCTTGGAATGCATCACCAGATTCTTTGATATATTGATAGCACTTCTATTGTCATAGTAAATAGTAACCGGATCAGTAATCTCATCTTGTGTATCTTCAAGTAGTTGTTTGATCTATATAATGTATGAACAATTCATAGATGCTACTACATACTCTACCTCAGTTGTAGATTGTGATATAAAAATTTGTTTATTACTCAGCCATGTCACTAATCTTTCTCCTAAAAAAAATATCATCCACTTGTACTTTTCCTATCATCAATGTTTCCAGCCCAATCAACATCAGTGTAGACCTTTTGATCAAAATATCCTCCTTTCTTGTATAGTAAACCGAAGTCTTTAGTACCTTTCAGATATCTAAATATTCTCTTAACTACAAACATGTGTGATTCCTTTGGATTGGTAGAAAATGTTGCATCAACACCTACTACATGAGAAATATTAGGTATGTTGTGTATAACATATTGTAGCTTACCAATCATTGATCGGTAGTCTCATTCACTTCCTTTGACTCATCTTCTTTTGACAATTTGCAACCAGTAGCCATTGGTTTTTCAACTGCTCTTGAATCTTCCATACCAAATGTCTTTAGGATCTCCTTGATGTACTTAGACTATATGATGTAGATCCCCATCTCTGACTTGTTGAATCTATAGTCCAATAAAGATTTTTATTTCTCCTATCATGGACATCTCAAATTCCTTTCTCATCTCCTTAGAAAAATATCTTCTCAATGTGTTATTTTCTCCAAAAATAATGTCATCAACAAATAAAATGAAATATCTATCACCATAATAACTTTGTGTTCTCATAAGTCCGCATAGGTCAATGTGCACTAACTCCAAAATTCCTTATGTAGTGTAATATTTTCCTATAAAACTTGACTTTTTCATCTTACCAACTTGACATCCTTTGTACATGACATTTTCAGGTTTGTCCAATCTCAGTAGACCTCTTACTCTATTCTTTTTTCTCACCTTAATTAAGTTGTCAAAATTCACATGACATAATCTCTTATGCCATAACCATGCATCTTTAACTTTATAAAATAAACAACTCTTTGTAGTAGTATCAAGGTAGAATAAGTTACCTTTTAAGTGTTCACCAGTGGAAATCAGACCTTTATTCTGATCAAATACTTTTGCCTTTCCATTATGAAATTCTAGTCGGTGACCTGTGTTGTTTAGTTCTGCCACACTCAATAGATTATACTTTAGTCCTTCAACCCAATAGAAATCATCACATTGTGTGTTATGCAATAGAATTATAGAACCTTTACCTTTCACAGGATATGGAGCATCAATACCAAATATAACATAACCTCCATCATGATCTTCCATATTAATGAACTTATGTGTGTCACCAATCATATGGTATGAACATCCACTATCAGTTATCCATGTATCATTCTTACTAACATGAGAAATTAGGGATTTTGATTCTCCATACCTTTCTTCATCAGAATCATCCTTGATAGAAACATACACAACCTCTTCACCTCATCATTATCTGAATCACCATCGGTTAGTCCTTCTTCAACAATGTAGTATGACTTCTTACCTTTGTTCTTGAAATCTTGGTATCTCTTGAATCTGTTATCTCTTTTGTTATTATCTTGGTTGTCTTTCTTCTCATCATTGTTTTTGTCAAGACATCTAGATTCAATATGACCAATATTGTTGCAATTGAAACATTTCAAAGGTAGTTTACCTCGGTATTTCCCTTTTCCTCTCGATTTTCTCCTAGCTAGTAAAGCTTCAAACTCTTCTTGTTTTCTTTCCTCTTCAAACAAACTTTCTAAATCACTCTTGCAACTTTAAAATCTTTCACTTGCACTGCTTGCATAACCATCACTAGATCTAGACTCTCTAGGATTTCCAATGTTCAAAGATGACTTGAATGTAGACTCAATCTTAGTAGTGGTAGGTAAACTATTGTCAAAATCATTCAGCTCAAAAGAAAGCAACTTACCAATTGTAGCATCTAGTGAAACAGACATTTGAGGAATGAATCTCAGTTCTTATATTGCAGACACTCGGATGGCATATATAGGAAAAAATGTCCTCAAAAGTTTTCTTGTTACATCTTCTTCTTCAATATGTCCTCTAGCACCTCTAATAACACTCACAACTTCCTTCAGTCTTGTACTATACTGTGTAACATCTTCACCTTCTTTCATTTTCATAGAATCAAATTTTCCTTTCAGACTTTCAACTTTTTCCTTCTAAACATGCTAATCTCCACCATATACCAATGCAAGCTTGTCCCACATCTGTTTAGCTAAATAACATTCTTTAAGATCATTGAACTCCAAGTTGGTGAGAGTAGAATATATCTGAATCATAAATTGTGTGTGATATTTCCTTTCTCTTACTTGTTCAACTGGCATAGGCCCGAATGGAGGTGATGAATACTCATTGTCAAGATAGTATAATGCCTACTCTCCAATTCCAGATATGTGCAACCTCATCCTACTTCGCCATGTAGAGAAGTTATCCCTATTCAAATTTTGTGCCTCCCTCTTATACATCTTTGGATAATTATTCAAGTATCTTAAACTTATCCCTTTAGAGTACCTTTTCTTTGATACCAATTGTTGGATTACTAAGAGGGGGGGGTGAATCAGCAATCAGTGATTCTTTAAACCTTAAAACTTTAATTATGATTCAACTTGGTAAGATAAACTTCACTATTAATCGATAATAACAATAAATTTAAGTAATCAACAAATAACATGCATAATAAACATTCAATATATTTGATACTAGTATTTAATGTGGAAACCCAATTTGAGAAAAACCACTGTGGAAATTGTCACCCACTAATAAAAAATACTCTTTTGAAGTATACTCAATTAAGAGTCAATCTTGTTAAAGATTACAATGCACATTGTTAAATGTGACCTTGTTAGGGGATTTGCCTCAGATCTATTACAATCTTCACCCTGTTAGGAGTGGTCTGGTTAAAGTTCTTTAAACACTCTTCTATAATGTCACCTTTCTCAAGTATTTACAATAAGACTGTTAAGTCCACTCGGTTAAGATATTTTCCTTCTACAAATATTAATAACCGTATCATTGAAAAATGGAATCAATTCCATTTAGGACTGGTTTAGCCCTCTGAGTAAGTGGTTTGGGGTCATGTCAAATGCCTTGAATAGGTCTCTGACTTATTTCTATCTTTTTCCCCTGTTCTACCCCATTCTCCAATTCTTTTCTGCATTATTCTAGCATCCTGACCTGAAACCTTGAGATTCTTGACCTCAGGGACAATGTTGACCTTCTAGGTCAAGGTTGACCTCGACCCTAACCTAGGTTAAGGTTGACATTGACCTTGACCCAGGGTCCAAAATTCAAGATTTCAAAGTTTCCAGATGTCGGGTTTCAGAAAGATTTATTTCCCACTTCCAAGTTAGCTGTTTCGGGTTTCAGAATGGTAAACTCTTAAGTTATATTTAATTTAGGTCTATTTCTAGGGTTAAAGGTTTAAATGGGAATTTAATTCTCCTATGTAGGCCTCTCTAGAATTTTTTCCCTAGACTAGTATAAAAGGAAGCCTTCCGCTCTCATTTCAATCCATCTTTTTTTCATATCTCCATCAAGTATCAAGTTATCAATCTTTCATCTCTCTTTAGAATTCTCAATCAAGGAAGCATTCAAGAAATCATCTACATTCAAGCATTCAATTTCTCCATTTAAGATCAAGGATTCAAGCATTCAAGCCTTTGGAGGGATTTGTTTCAAGCATTCAAGATTCATCATTCAAACCCTAGATCTAGCCATTATGGTGGTGTGATCTTCCTTCAAGATCCTTTGTTCATCTTCAAGAATTATTCATTCTCCCTTAAAGGTGTATTCCAAGCATACAATCATGGAGGTTTTGATTTATATTTGTTAGTGTTGAGTCCAAGCTTTCATATCAACATACTTGTTTACATTTCAAATATAATTGCATATCTATTGAATATCATAGCTTCATTGTTAGATCTACTTCTACTACTTGCTAGCATTCTATATTTCAATTCAATTTTTAAGGTTGATTCCAAATGGGAGTTTGACCAAGGAAAACCCCTAATCCAAACAAAAAAACCATTATTCTTGCAAGAATAGGTACGGAACATGGAATTACAATGTAGATCTGGATACCCTTTTTGGCAAACTTTTGAGATCTGCGAACAGAATTTCCGTCGGAGCAGCGCAGGTCAAGGTCGACATTAAAGGGGAAAGATTGTGCCCTGGGGCAAGATTGTACCCCCTTATTTAGGTCAAGTTTGACCTATCTCAAAAAAGAAGAAGGTTTATGGGTTTTCTTTGTCTCTATGTTTTCAGGCCAGATCCAATTGTAGAAATTCTTGAAACCGAGTACAGGCACCAGAAAATAGTGATTTCTAAATCTGCTACCTTTCAAGATAAGTGTTTATATTTTATTAATTTTTGTATGTCCACAACATTTTCCATCACACACCCTCAACAAAACATAGATAAAAAAATATATATCTTTATATATATTTTTTTATCTTACATTTTGGTGAACCTGCGATAGACAACTCTTTCTTTTTGGTGTTAGATGCTTGGGTTTCTTTCCTTAAGATTAGCTTTCTTTTATGCTCTTGCATTTTAAATTCAAAAAAACAAAAAAATCTATATGCTTTACAAAATACAAAAATATTTCTTGCATTTCATTTATTATGAATAGCTTTAAGATGCTTTGGTGTGTGGCTATTTTCTTTATTATTCTCCTCTTAGCATCTCTTTATCATACTTATGATGTTTATGAGAGTATCATCCAGTTCATTATGTTTGACACTCTTCATGTTTCACTTGCCTATGCTATTATGAGATTGACTAATACTAGTCTTCCTACTTTCAAAATTTTCATTAAAGATTTATGTGGCAGACTTATTGCTCTTTTGGATTATGTGAAGAATTTGGTAGATGATACACCATCTCCTAATCTTCCTAATCCTAATCCTATCCTTCCTAATCTGATTCCTAACATTCCTAACATGCCTAATTCTCCATCATCTATTCCTAGTTCTTCCCATACTTATGATGAGGCTCAAACTATGGTTCATGATGCAGATATGTAGAAATTATCAAATTTACCTTCCCCTTATTATCCGATCCATGATGATATTAAAGGGAAGAGAAAATAAACTTCTTCTAAACCTATCATCCCACCATATACAACCTTTTCTCATGATCACAATAAACAATCACCTCCTGCAGAAGCTTTACAAGATATGTACACTACATGATATATTATGATGGCTAAACAAGGTTATAATAGTTTAGGGCTTGGTGTTAATGAACATGGTATTAAGTATCCTATTCATATATCCCCTAAGCAAGATATGTGTGGACTTGGCTTCCCACTATCTCAATTTAAGTTGGTTGATTTTGATCATCACTCACCTCTTCGTGTTCTTCTTCCAACACCTACCTTAGATTACCCTGATACTCCTCAAGATGTGGCTAAGAAGGTGTATGTTCAGTTAATGAATTCCAAAAAAGAAATCTTTAAACCTATGCCGAAAGATGCTCTCTCTAAGTATAAATGTCCTTTGCATTATAGTAATACACATTTACTTGCTGATTGTGTACATTTCAAGTTATATGTTAGAGAAAGAGCTGCTTTAGGAATTATATCCCACTCGCATGCGGTGTTACAATTCCTTCATAATTTTGATAAGGGGTATCCCCTTGACTCTTCCATAATGTAGATCTTTTCTCCTCTTGTCTTTTGACTGGGGGGAAAGAGGTATTTCTTCCAGTTCTTTAGGATCCATTATTCTCTTAGCATGTCCTTTGTTTTGAGCTTAATTGGTTATCCTTTCTATCCCTATAGTTTTGTATTATGTTCATAATAATGCATAGTTATCTCATTCAAGATATCTTTTCTAAATAAATTTGTTTTGCAAAGGTATCTCTTGCTTTCATCCCTGGGGGGAAAGGTTCTTCCTTCTTTCTCTTTGTCTAGGGATCTACTTTCCTTAGCTTAGTGGCATTTTTTTATTCTGCAACATTATTTCATTTTATTGACTAAGATTTTGGCTATGGATATCCTTTTATGTGAGAGGTTGTTGTCTTAGGTCATCACCTCTTCTCTATTTTGCAAATTATGTTATTTATAAACTCTTTCCCTTTCTGTAGGGTTAGAGTTTGATTCCTTTGTTCTAAGATTCCTCTTTCTCTTGTTTACAGGGGGCTTGATTATTGAATCTTTGGTCCCTCTTTGTTTCTCTTTAAAAGATAATATTTTATCTAAAGCACTCCTCTATGGTGGGGGTCTTGTTGATAAGATCTCTTTCTTTGAGGGTCCTTTTTCCATAAGTGACATTTCCTTTTCACAGTTATCTATGCTCTTGGATGTAAGGGTCAATACCCTTCGCTAAGAATATCTCCTTACTTTGTGAAGTAGGTATCCTCCTTCTCTTCCTTATCATGTCTAGTAGACAACCATGATAAGGAGGGGGACATACATAGGGTCTCCCTTATGCCGTATTTTGAATTTTCAAATATGCTAAATCCTTAGAAGGTAATGCACATAAGTTGCTAAGTCCTGAAGAGACATGCATTTTCAATTTTCAAATATGCTAAATCCTCGGAAGGTAACACACATAAGTTGCTAAATCCTAAAGAGACACGCATTTTCAATTTTCAAATATGCTAAATCCTCGGAAGGTAATGCACATAAGTTGCTAAATCCTAAAGAGATGCACATTTTCAATTTTCAAATATGCTAAATCCTTGGAAGGTAACTCACATAAGTTGCTAAATCCTGAAGAGACATGCATTTTATATTCATAGTGATACAAGAATGTGGATCTATGGGTATTCAAAAAGCTGTCAAAAGATGCATTACACCTACAAAGTGTAGTTTTTACATGAACTATTAGGTTTTTCTACCTATTGGGCTCTCCCTCCTTGGTGATTCATGGTAAGGTGGGTATCTTACTGGGTAAGGTAATCACTTTCTCTTTTCTCTCTTTTCACTTTCATGCTATTAGGATTAGATCATGAAGCTATGTGGTGTGATCTTCCTTCATGGTAGTGATCTTCCTTCATGGTGGTGTGATCTTCCTTCAAGATCCTTTGTTCATCTTCAAGATCTATTCATTCTCCCTTCAAGGTGGATTCCAAGGATTCAATCATGGAGGTTTTGATTTACATTTTTTAGTGTTGAGTCCAAGCTTTCATATCAACATACTTGTTTACATTTCAAATATAATTGTATATCTATTGAATATCATAGCTTCATTGTTAGATCTACTTCTACTACTTGCTAGCATTCTCTATTTCAATTCCATTTTTAAGGTTGATTCCAAACTGGGGTTTGACTAAGGCAAACCCCTCATCCAAACAACAAAACCATTTTTCTTGCAGGAACAGGTATGGAACAGTGAATTACAATGCAGATCTGGATACCCTTTTTGACAAACTTTCAGGATCCACGAATAGAATTTCTGTCAGAGTAGAGAAAGTCAAGGTCGACATAAAGGGGCAATATTGTGCCTCAGGGAAAGATTGTATCCCCGTATTTAGGTCAAGGTTGGCGTGTCTCAGAAAAGTAGAAGGTTTTTGGGTTTTCTCTATCTCTGTGTTTCCAAGCCAAATCTGGTTGCAGAAATTCCTGAAGCTGAGTACAGACACTAGAAAATAGTGAAATCTGAATCTTCTACCTTTCAAGATAAGTGTTTATGTTTTATTAAGTTTTGTATGTCCACAACATTTTCCATCACACACCCCCAACAATACGTAGATATTAAAATATATATTTTTATATCTTACAATAACCAACAGTATAAGATTGATGTGTAAATCTGCAACTACCTCTTTCTTAGTTAGATCCCTTATGCGCTCTTTGTTTTTAGACTATTCACTAGCCTCAACACTTCATCAATCTCTGCTATAGACTTATATGTCTACCTTTTTATTCTTCACTGCATCACTCGATTACACATCCACACTTCAACTAGCTAGCTCCTTTTACATACAATTTCATCATGTATATAGAATATGTTTTGCCTCTTAATCTCCTTGATGAGGTTTTCCTCTGTTTATTCTAAATCATCAATCATCCTCTTGAATTGATTCAATGAACTTGGCACTCAATAAAACATGTTATCATTACCTCAGAAATTGAACTTTTCTTGTAACTTGACCTTCTCTTTTTTCTGCTTGAATCTTTACCATAAATCATCACCTTGAATTTTCCTGATCGCAGATCTCTTTAACTAGCTCTTCTTCATCCTTGAACCTTCCATATCACTGTGGCTCTTCATTAAATGTCGCTCTGATCATTGTCTTTAATTTTTGTTCCATGCTCAGTCCCTTCCTTTTCTTTCAACCAAAATTATTTTCTTTGCTTGGTAATTAAATCCCTATACTCAGTGTCTTGGATTCCTTTCTCTTTATTGAAAATTACTTTCCTTTTACCGAATGACTTCCTCTTTCTAAGTAGAAAAAATTTTCGTTCCTTGTCAACTTTCTAACCTTACTCACTTAGCTAATCTCCTTTACCAACTTGATATTATCAAATGTAAAGTAGAAAATAATTAAACCATTATAACCTTATCATTGTCTAATCTGTATTAGCTGCCCAATTAAGTTCTTCAACTTCACTAACTTCTTCACAAATTTTTACTTCCTCTTTTTCCTTAACTCACTCAACTTATATCATACTCCGAATGATATGGAAACTCAATATAAACCATAAATCAATTGGTTGACATCAATGAAAAAATAACAACTGATCTAATCCTTCTACAATCTTGTATACCTCTGATCTCAGTCTTCCTCATCATCACCATCAGTTGAGGTTAACAATCTCCTTAACAATAATATCATAAAAATCACAATGTAACATATTTTTATCAGAAGTTAATACAATATTCTAGTTCTTTTATTTTCAATCAAGTTGTGGATGAAATATTTAAGTTGCTTAATTCCCTTGTGATTTCTATTTCAAGAAAATAGAAGGTATCTTGAGTCTTTGTGCAGAGAGATTGTTTATTTGCATTAAATTTTGATCATCAAGATTTGTGTATGAAGCTGTTGTCCACATGAATTTTGTCTTATTGATCTTTTCAAACAAAAGTTAAACTCAATAGGACTGATTATGATGTTATCTAATGATTGAAGGCATTGAAGATCAAATAAGTTGATAGGTTCATCCAAGTGGTGGTCTTAAAAATTATCTCATAAGGGTTATACATTAAGGTTGAGGAGAATAATGACTCTTCAACCCAATAGAAAGAATGCACTAGTTTATCAATATAAATTATATATAAAAATTTCAGTCAAAAGAATAACATTAAAAGCTAATTAAGGAAAAACAACAAAGTGATGAGATACAAAGTAGTTAGAGGATCTAAACCAAAATAACAAAACCAAGTAATTGAATATAATAAGCAATAGTTGTGAAATACACATTTGGATGTCTCAAGACATTAATTCCATCTTGAGAGATCATATAACAATCATAATAGAAATAAGGTGCAATCTTCTATAAAAGGCATCAACTTGGAGAGCCAATTGGTGACAAGGTCTACCTGCCTAGGTCCTCCAGAGCTTGAAGAATAGGAGAATCTAACCTTAATTTTATTGATCTCATTAGTTGACCAAATTGCTTGGAAGAATTGAGCATTGAATCATGCATACTCATAGAATTTTCCAATCTATTGATTTGGGAACGAATAGGGGTAAGGGATTAGGGTTAGGGTTATAATTAGGGTTAGAATTCAATATAGTTTTATTATTTTTATTAGGGTTAGGGTTAAGAGTATAATTATGGTAAGGATTTGGTTATGGTTTATGATTATTTTTAGGGTTAGGGTTTAGACTTATGGTCGTGAATAATAGTTGGGCTAGGGTTTAGTGTTATAAGCTAGCAAAAGTCATATAATTACCTAGTAAGGGTTAGGATTAGAATTAGCATTAATTTTATTAAAATGATAGTTACGGTAGGTTTAAGTTCAAGGTTTGGATTAGTATTAATGTTATTCAAATAATGGTTAGGTTTAGGATTTATACTATGGTTAGGATTATGCTTACAATTAGGATTTGGGTTTGAGACACATTTAGTGTTTAATATATTTGTGACATGTCCAATGTAATTAATTTTTCACATATATTTGCTACATCCATTTAAAGGATCCTTTTAATGCCACACATTTTAGAAAGCCATGAATACTACAAATAAATATTAGAACAAAATATGTTGCAAATTGTTAAAATATACTACTACACATCACTTTGATATTTAAAATAATTTATTTTTATCTTGTTATACATCAAACCTACATAAATGAAAGGGAAAATATTGTTTCACTAGAACCATTTTGAATAACTAAGAAGTATCAAAGGTAAAATAAGAACTAACTATATGTAAAACACTTCGTTCTAATGATGTAAATACATGACATATTCTTCAATGATGAGATTGGTACTGTGACCTTTATTTACACAATGATCATAATATACTTCTTTTATCATTGATGGAAATGCACCTACTTTTAGAGATGTCTCGCAAACTACTTTTGCAACATCTTCCATTTTCAATATTTCAATTTATTCAACAAAGTCAATCATTAACGTTGTGTGTTGAATAGCTTTGACGATGTTTCTACGGGAATAACAAATTAATCTTGCACATTTGTAACAATGATTTGTGACTCATTATTTGAAACATCCCAAGCTTGAATTGTTTGCTGCAAATTTTAAAAAAAGATTAGTATTTAAAAATTATGAGAATAAAAGTATCCATAATTTGTGATAAAAAAAATTAGAAAAGAATAATGTTTACTAATATATAATGTGAAAAAAATAATGAAGACACTTAGAATAAGATATTAGTTGACTTATTATGGTGAAATCTCACAAAAATCATTTGAAATACCCAAAAAAATATAAAATAATGAGGAAATCGGATTACATAGATAAATTTGAACTTTACATTTTAGTTATATTGGAATAGCAATCATGAATCTGTCCATTTTATTTTTTAATCAAAATATATAGATACAATATCATATGGTTTTGACAATTGATACACATTGAAGCAAAAGTGAACATAATTTGCAAATATCATCTAATAATTTATTGCTTAACAATCATAGAGAGAAGGAATGTAGGAAGAATATTGTTGATGGTAGTCAAAAGACCATCATGGATATTTGTTCCCCATCTGAAAAATGAAGATAATCTCTTGGAACATAAGGGGGCTTAATGCCTCCATAAATAAGATATTTTTAGGAATATTGTCAAGGATCATAAACTGAATATTGTTCTAATCCAAGAAACTAAAATGTCAAAAGAAAAAGTGGATAAAATAAAAGTGTTTAAAAATTATGGAGTGGTCGGTAGTAGCTTAGATGGTGCTTCTGGAGGAGCAATTTTCTTCTAGAATCTAAACCATATAAAAGGTGAGCCTCTTATTGTTGATGTTAATATTCTTTCAATCAGATTCCACCACATTAGAGATGGATTTATATGGATTTTATCTAATATCTATGCCCCTGACACTAAGGTGATTAAAAGTGAGTTTTGGAGAAGGTTAGCCTCTTGTAGAATGACTTTTTTGCAAGATAGCTAGTTGGTTATGGGAGGCTTCAATACTCCTTTTCTAGAGAATAATAAAATTGGAGGCTTTAAGATTCAAATGAAAAGAAAATTGGATCTAATGGAGTTTATCAATAGCCAGGCCCTGCTTGATGTTGTTCTCAAGGGGGCTAATTATACTTGGAAAAATATGAGGAATGGTAATGAGGTAATACAAGTTCATTTCGATCATGCTCTTATCTCCAATGATTGGTTGGTCAAGTTCTTATGTTCTAATAATGCTATTTCCAAGATTGGATCATATTATTTCTCAATCTCCTTTATTGTTGATGCTTATCAGAGTAAGAGAAAATTTCCTTTTAGGTTTGAAAATATGTGGTTGTATCATCCTAATTTGGAGGAGAGTATAAGGGACTGGTGGACTATTTTTGTTGAAGTTTTTTCTATGTTCTAGGTGGCTAAGAAATTAATGTTTGTCAAGGATAGGGTTAAGCAATGGAATAAAGAGGTGTTTGGGGATATTTTTCTGCCAAGTCTACTTTGAAAATTGATCTTAAAGCTATCCAGGACAAGATCTAGATGAGTGGATATGACACTAACATTCTACACTTGGAAACTGAGATTCTTCTCAAATATCACGATATTATTGTGAAAGAGGAGGTCTTTTGGAAGAAAAGATTGTGCACACTTTGGCTTGCTAAAGGGGGAAAAAATACTCGGTTCTTCCACATGACAAAAATCAAAGACAAGGTAGCTAATATAATTTCTTTGTTAGAATTCTTAAAACAAAAATAGTTTCGATTATTGACAGAGGAGAAACACAGCTCTAGACTTAAAACAAAGGAAAAGAAACTCAAATCAATCTACAGTGAATATTCACCAGGAATTCCATAAAATGAATAGTTATATCAATGATTTTTAAGAAACGCATGCAAAAAAAATGTAAGGACAAAAATAGCAATTATAATGATTTCTAAAAAATGCATGCAAAGCAGGATTACAAAGCAAAAATTAAAAGAACATAAATTTAGAAACAAAATAATGAGTAAAATATTATAATATTAAAAGTATTATAATATTAGATTTTGATTATAATATTAAGATTGATATATAGTTTTAAAAGTAATACAATATTAAATTACCATGAAAGATATATAAAAAAATTTAACTAAGGAGAAGAGAATCAATACTCTCTAAACAATGTCTCCGAATTTGGAGTGCACCAAGATATGGTAGCTCCTTTACCTACACACTCAAAACATGATTAAACCAACCCGCTCTGATACCATGTTAAAATAATAACAAAATATAGAGAGATAGGAAATTGTTTAATCAATGAGAAAGGAAAAGAATATTTACCATGAATAATCACAAAACTAGGAGCATTCACCAAAGAGAAAAGCAACAAAGGAGACAATATTTTGAAGGGGGAGAAGCATAAAAAAAACCCCGTGATATAATGAAAGTGGAAAAAATGCCTAAGAATGAGAGAGAGAGATAGAGTGAGAGCTTAGCTCATACAATGTTCAAGAAGAAGAAGAATCTCATATAGAGAGAAGGAGAGCCATCTCTTTCAATAGAGATGTGAGAAAGGAGTTACATTGTAACTCCCATTTCTATGTATGCCACATATCACTAGTGTGTGAGACAAGTGTAGGATTCCTCATAAGGAGGAATATCTATTTTCCTTAATAAAGCAATTACAAATATGACATGTCCTCCCACTTGGACTAGAGGATGAATACAATAGGATACCTTGGTTTATCCTTTAAATACATATTGAACCAAGGAAAGATTAAATTCTAACATTCTCACATATGCATAAATGGTAGAGTTTGGACAAGGAGGATGATATTAGGGGTGAAGCAGTTCGCTTTTTCTCCACTCTTCTTTTGTTGACCCTAACCTGTGCAGTGACGATCAACATTTTCTCTTGGAAGCTATCCTCTTTGTTCTGGGTGATGAGAACAATAGATTTATTTATTCTATCCCTTATACATAGGAGATTAAGAATGTTGTATTCTCCTTTGAAGGGAATAATGCACCTACCTCAAATGGTCTCTTGATGTTCTTTTAAGCCTTTTGACACATTCTTGATAAGGATTTTGTTAATGTAGTTAAATATTTTTTTGGAAAAAGAAGTATACCAAAGGAGCTAAACTCTATGTTTTTGGTCCTCATACCAAAATCTCCTAGTGATTATTCTTTAGATGGTTTCTGACCCATCACCCTATGCAACTCCTTTTATAAGATTATTTGTGTTTAAGGTGAAAAATGGTGTTGATAAATTTAGTAATGTAAACTATGTGAGATGAATTCATTAACTAACCACTTCCACAATAACATTAGAAATACAAGAGAAAGAGGGGCTTCCAAGCGTACTCTCAATATAACTTAAGTTAGATTAGAAAAACCCAAGAAGATAAGGGGATGCTAATGCTAAACCCAAATTCTACTAAGGAAGTACACAAGAAAGTCATCTTTCATGAAATGCAAGATTTGATTGAGGTTGTATAAATGTACTTGTAAAATTGAACTAATTGATTTAGCAAGATAAGCAATAGAGATCTAGGTGTTAAATGTAAACAATCATCCTAATTAAGATATGAAAATAGATCTAAGATAGGATATGAAATAGATAATGAGTTACTTACCTTAAAGTATGAAGAGAAATACGCTTTCCTTCTCTAAAAACAATTGTTTTGAACCTATAGCTGAATTTTTGACTGCAGATTTGTAATCACGGCTGAAAACCCAGAAAATGCTAAAAACCTCAGGCTGCCAGGAACAAGTCGACCATGTCACTATTCTCTAGAATAGGTCGACCAAGTCATCGTGTTCCTAAGGAACTTTTTTGAAGTTGACCCATAATTTTATGGTAGATCTTTGTCTACAACTTCTAGATCTTTACCTACAATTCTTGTATCCTACTTTTTTACACATAAAACTAGGTTTTTGGGGTTGGGGTGGATAAGGGTTTTCCTTGGTCTAGCCCTAGATTGAGGAATCAACCTTGAATTGAAATGTAAATGCAATGATAAAGGAAATGCTAATATGTAGTAGGATTTAATATATCAAATGAAAGATACAATTACCTTTGTAGATGCAATTGAATTTGATATGTGATCAAGTATGCAAATGTAGTAGCCTTGACTCAAGGAAACCAAAAGGAAATCAAAGAAGTCAAAACCTCATGTATAGGAATTAATGTGACATGCCATTATGAAGGATGGAAGAACTTGAATAATTTGGAATAATGGATCTCCTCCTTAGAAGCCAAACTCCACTACCACCTTGAAAGGAGAAGCTTGATGCAAGAAGGAAAAATGATTGAACTTCAGATGTTTGATCTTAATTGCTAGTAGAATAATGTTGTAGCTTGATTGATAATAATTGTATATGAAAATGAAATGCCCAAGCCTCCTTATATACTATTTTTTGGGAGGGAAAATGAAGTAGGATGACCTGGGACAAAAATAAATCAATTAGAAAACCAGAGACACATTGGACCCCACACCTTAGATCCCTCAGGGAAGAGGTTGAGTTGGTCGACCTCTTCCTTGGGAAAAGGTTGACCAAGTCAACTTGTTCCCTAGAGGGGTCCCAAAATGGGGCACTAGAGACCTCGAAGGGAGTGCAAAAAGAATCAACAGATGATCATAATCCTACTTAAAGATATGGCCAAAAAGGTGATAAAATAACACCTAAAGAACCATACCAGGAAATGAGGGATGACCCAAAAATGAGGGAGGGGTTGGGAAGGAGAGAGAGAGAGAGAGAGAGAGAGAGACCTAAACAATGATAAGGAGGTTTAAAAAGTCTCAAAATGTAGTGCATCCATTTAAAGATGGTACAATTTATAAAGTTATTGTTGGCAAGTTGTCTATATTGAGGTATATGACTAGATATAGTGTTTTCATTATGGCAACAAAGACATATAGTAGTTTGGAGTTAGTGCACTTGATGTAAAGATCAGAATTCAGTTAAGTGTTGAAGACTGGATAGCGTACAGAGTTCCTGTAGCTCAGAGCATCAGTGCACGTGTGTACGAATCAATTATGGTATGCACCCTAGAATTTAATTTGGTTAGACTATATTCTTGCTTAGTCTATAAGCGCGTGATCAGATGTGCAAGGATGAGAAAGTTACAGTTAGTTGAAGTTGCACAGCCAGTGTGTGTCAGCAGAGAACAAAGCATGGAGCCGATAATTAGTATTTTGGTTTGCCATTGTAATGTAATATTGTAAAGGCTATGCACCCATTGTATTTAGGTTGCCGACATGTTTATATGTATAATTGTAAGCACACTTAAGCCAATTCATTTGGAAGCATTGTTTGTAATTAGTTATAGGGTTGACCTAATTGTGTATTTTGTATGAGCATATAAATATAAGGTGTGCCCATTGTATTCGGTATGCAAGTTAAGATAGAGTTATAATAAGTAGAGCAGAAGTGTGCGAGGACACTAGAAGATGTATTAGAGCTTTGCTAGAGGTCAAAGCATCAGCTCATCAAAGGAGCTAATCTGAAAAGTAGTGTCACAGTAACAATTCATCCTGCAGATATAGTGTGTATCTGAGATCAGAAGGTTGTATCCTTCACCACTTGAGTAGTGAGCTCTTGGACAGTGCATCCTCTCCCCTAATAGGGACGATTGTAAAAGACTCCTAAGAGGGTCTGACCCTTAACAAGGTCTACTGTACTTAAAGCATTGCAAAGCTACTCCTAAAAGGGTAAAGGATCTTCTAACAAGGATCACAAAACACTAGTGCAGAATATTAGTGGGTGTCAATTCCCACTAGGGTTTTTACCTATTTGGGTTTCCCCGTAATCATATTGGTGTCATGTGTTGATTTCATGTTTCATGTTTATGTGAATTTTTATTTTAGTACTTAAGCATTTAAGATCAGCATAAAGATTAAAGTTAAAAGTTAAAATACAGTGAACACTGATTCACCCCCCCTCTCAGTGTTCCCATTCCTAACAATTGGTATCAGAGCTCTGGTCCTCAGAAAAGAAGTTTAACCACTTGAGGAGATCATGGAAAAAGAAGAAATGAAACATTTGAAAAGAAATCTTGAAGCTTCTCTTGAAGACCTGGACAAGTCAGAAAGAGAATCTAAAGAACTAAAGGATAAACTCAGTGATGCTCAATTAGTCATCAAAAAGCTAAGGAAAGATTTGAAAGAATGCTCTACCAGTGATCTAGGGACAATGGTCAAGAAGCTGAATGAAGAAAATAAATCCTTAAAAGAACAACTTGAAGAGTTTGATGATAAGCTGACTAATAATCAGAAAGTCTGTGATGAATAGATCAAAGAGAACCTTCAGCTAAATGAAGAACTAAGGCAAGAAAACATGGAAATCTTGGAGCTAAGGAATAGAAAAGAAAGCTTCGAGTCTGAATTGAAAGCAACAAAGAATCATATTGACAAATTACACACCAGTTCTGATTTGGTAGAATCTCAGTTGTATGCAAGAAGAGCCAAAGGAGACACCGGTTGTATTGGATACAATGAAGCACAAAATTAGATTGACAATATGTGAGCAAGAAAGGATTCATAAAAGGAATCTACTGATGCTGAAAAGATTGAAGATCAAACCAAAGATAATGGTGGACCACCTAAGAATGAGCGTAAGCAAATAGAATGCACTTGTTTTGCATGTAACAAGCATGGACACATTGCAAGGAACTGTACAAAGGTAAGACCTTTTAATGGCTACTGTTATTCATGCAACAAGTTTGGTCATAGAGCTATGAATTGCAAGACTAGTAAGAAGAACATGATTCAACAAGATTAGAGAAATTAGAATCAGACAAATGTAAGAAGTTCTCAGAATGTCACATGCCAGATATGTAACTATAATGGTCACACAACAAAACAATGCAAAATGGTGACTCATGTTAATGCGCCGAGGAATATAAGACCTCCAATCATTTGTCACTCATGTAACAAGGCTGGACATATCTCAAGGTTTTTTAGATCAAGGACGCAGGGTCAAGAAAACCCTAAAAAGGCCGAAGAACTAGTTTTGGATCCAGTAGGAGAAGTTAATTTTGTCAAAGCTTCAGATGATGTGAGCATGATTTGGTCAGAGAAAAAGGACAAGACTGACGACAATGTATTGGATGCATTCGCAATGGACACACCCTCCACATCTAGATGAATGGCCCTTAGGGTCATAGGGGGAGCTAATTTAGCTCTAGACCCTTGCGTGGTTGGTATACTCATCCTCAAAGTATGCACCTTTAGATTTAAGCTTTTGGAGTATAAAGGTACCTATGTGCAAGAGCGCACATGCTGATTGTGAATAGAACTCAAGTTTGAAATTTTGAAGTGAGAGCCCGATTTACGTGACTTGCATTAATGGTGGAATTTTCACGTTTAAGTACACAAAAGTTATTTGATTTCTCATTGCATTAAAAGTCAAAGCAATAGGAGAGTAGAAAGAGCCTTGGAAGTTGTTGTAAAGACTTGGAGATTGATCTATTAGTGTTTGCAGTGCATTTGGTCGATTCCAGAAACCCTAAGATCGTTGCTCCAATTTGGAAGCCTTCAATTATCTCAAAGTTCAGTTGGAAAGTGTTTACAAGTAAGTCATGGCCACTCCTATTGTTTATGATGTCGCTGAGCAGAAGAGATATGTTTTCAAGAAACATCCATTTAAATCAACCCTAGATGATTTAGAGGGAGCTTTCTCCCGCACGCCTATGGGCATCATGCATGTGGAAGATATTAGGGCATATATCTACTGTAATAAGGAACCAGTTGGATTGGATAGGCTAAGAGCATATATGGATACCATGTTGAAACTAGACAAAGCATTCATAGATGAATATGTTAAATGGAATGATCATCCTATTGTTGAGTATGCTATGGCATATGAATTCTATGAGATAGAATGGATAAAAATATTATTGAGAAAAATTCATGATGATTTGTTTTGGATTGGTGATGTACCAGTAAGAATCAACAGTGACTTAATTCATGAGATGACAGGCCTTTCTAGGACAGGCGTCATCCTTCCTGTGGGCAACGATGGAAAAAAGATAGTTGAGAAGACATGTAAGTCAAGGAGTGATAGGCGCGGCATGACAATCAAGCATATTGAGCAAGCTGACATCAAATTGATGTCAATGATACTAGGATATACATTTCATCACACCAACAGGGTGAATAATGTGTCTGCGGGCACTATTCTAGCAGCCATCAGACTAGTAAAGGAAGATGGTGAGTTCAACTTGTGTGAGATCTTGCGTGCACAGTTGATTGATAACATCAAGGCTATCAAACATTACAAGACAAATATATTCAAGTTTGGGTCACTAATCATCTGCATGTACCTTCATATTGTTGGGAAGATATTAGATTTATATTTGGACAAGACTATTCCAACCATGCCTCAGATATCCAACAAAGCATCCATTGAAAGCACATTAAGGGATTATATAACATTGGAATTGAAGAACTTTAGAGCTAAGATGCAAATGAGGTACATGATTCCAAAGAGCATTGTGGAAAAGTATAAGGATACAATATGCTTTATGGTTGAAACTGATACAACTTGTATGGAAGCTGTTGAGCCAAGAACGAAGTGGATTCATCTGCTTGGTTATGAGGTAGAAGAACAGGTCCTTGAAGCATATGTGCAGGTACTACTTTCAGCCCCTGAAGATCCTAATGAACCTAGGTGGGGAACATATGAGGAGAAGACCAAAGAATTAGATGCTAAGCTAAATAGCACAGTAACAAAAATAAAGGTTGCTAAAGTCACATCAAAGATCTTAAGGATTCATGGTGTATCTCAAGAAGACCTTGATAAAGCAAGAGATGAAAAGATTTCTTTGGAACTGAAGAGCACAGATGTAGCTAAGGTAGAATCACATGACCCTAAGATGAAGAAGATAAACATTGAAAAAGATGACAATCAGAAGGATATAAGTGATGATACTCCTTCTGTGCCCAAAGAAACCAGTGATTCTAATGCTCCTTCAGAGTATAAGCCAATAGTCAAAAGGAAGAAAGAAACCAGCACTAGTCATCCATCCTCACGAGCTACAAGGAGAAAGAAAAACATTCAAGCACCTCCTAAGGTAGGATTCAAACCAAGCCTTAAAGTATTGAGCACAAGAATTATTGATGAAGGCAGAATTGATCAAGTAGGGAAATTTTATGAAACATACAGTGAGATTGACAAATTAGAAATACATGATATGATTGTTAAACATATGATAAAGTTCAAGAAGACAGTTATTGAATTGAAAACAACAATTCTAGATAAAGTATGGAAGATAATGGATACCTTGAAGAGACAAGCCACTGAAGAAGACTTCAGAATAAGGGAACAAATTCTTGATTCCACTCTTCCAGTATGTTATGTTGAAGAAAAGTCACTATTGTTGAATTTGGTGAAGCCGCACTTAAGGTCAAAGATGAGAACTCTACACCTCATGAACAAAGACTATGAGCTGATCTCTAAGGAAATAAAGAAGGCCTTTGAGAAGGTATTCTTAGAACAACGCACGGTACCTGTGTCTGCACCCATCTCTCAAGTACCTAGTAAGCAAGACAAAGTAGCAGAGACTATCAAGGTACAATCTACAAGTACTCAAGATTTAGCACCTGCAGTGGAAGTAAAAATAGAGTTAGATAAATCTACGCCCATGTCAGAATCACTCAAGGACAACACCATTATCATTGATAATGTGGAGATAGCCATGGTGGCCACTGACACAGAATTAGACAAGTTTGAAGAAGCTTTTGTGAGAACACAAGAAACTGATATTTTATGCAGCAGCACACCTTCCACTCATTGAGCAGAGGTATTGATTGAAAATATACCAGATGAGAAAGAAGAAGAGAAAATAGAAGAGGAAGAAAAGAAGAAGAAAAAGAAGAAGAAAAAGAACAAGAGAAAGATGAAGCTTATGTGGAACTATCTAAGGTAAAACTAGAAGTGATGGATAGCACTTCCATCACTCCCTCCTCAGCATTATTGTCAAGTTTGACACCTGACACATCTAGTTTGGGCTCATGGAAAGAAGAAGACCTGATTAAGTTGAGAATCCTAGCTATGGAGAAGGCAAAGGAGAAACAAGTAATGAGAAATCCTCTCCTTGTGGAATCAGTGAACATACTGAATAGTTTGTTGCCTGCAGACATGAATGTGAATAAGGTACACTCATTTGATGATGTGAGTACAGTTATTTCACAATTCAAAAGTAATTTCTCAAGCCTTGAAGAATCTGCGTCCAAAGTTGCAAAAGAGAAGTACCTAAAGAAAAGATTGAATGAGTTGATGAGAAACTTTGCATTATATCTAAATTCACTCAAGATAGGACAAGCATCCTTAAAAGTATTTGTTGATCAGGGAAGGAAATTCATTGCAGACTACATGGATCAGGATAAGCTTACCGATGCCCATCTTAAGAAAATATAAGAGGCAAAAGCTATGATTGAGTAGGTAAATAATTCAATGAAAGACACATCCACTAATGTGAACATGTGCAATAATGTCTACCAAGGTCAGTTGGACAAAATTGAGAAGGCAAAGACAAGGTCTAGATAGACTCAGTTGAGGAATGCTCTTGCGCCCTCACTAGACATTCTCAATTAGAACATAAAGGAGATTGATGCCACCATGATAATCTATGATCAAGGTCCAAGCATAGATTTGAAGAAGATGGAGAAGCTTCAATATGATTTATACGCCCATCTCCAGATAGTTAACTCTTTGATAAATTTTTGGAAGAAGGAGATCCAAAACCTCAAGATAGCATATCCAGATGTTTTCCCTAAGTAAGTATGTGCAGATATAGTTTTTTTGGTACACCTTTGTCATTAATGTAAAAGGGGGAGTTGTGTATAGAATATGGAGTATAATATGTATAGGGAGATATAAGATTATGTATAAAAAATGTATAGAAGACAAGTTTTTTGTGATAAGGGATAGTTAGCAACTTGGCCATATTCCTTTGTTGCCATCAATGAAAAAGGGGGAGATTATTGGAAAGTTTTCTATACTGAGGTATATGACTAGATATAGTGTTGTCATTATGGCAACAAATTCATATAGCAGTTTGGAGTCAGTGCACTTGATGTAAAGATCAGAATTCAGTTAAGTGTTGAAGATTGGACAGCGTACAGAGTTCCTACAGCTCAGAGCATCAGTCCACGTGTGTACAGATGAATTATGGTATGAGCACTAGAAGTTAAGTTGGTTAGACTATATTCTTGCTTAGTCTATGAGTGCATGATCAGATGTGCAAGGATGAGAAAGTAACAGTCAGTTGAAGTTGCACAGCCAATGTGTGCCAGCAGAGAATAAAGCATGGAGCCAATAGTTAGTATTTTGGTTTGTGATTGTAATGTAATATTGTAAAGGCTATGCGCCCATTGTATTTAGGTTGCCAAAATGTTTATATGTATAATTTTAAGCACGCTTATGCCAATTCATTTGGAAGCATTGTTTTTAATTAGTTATAGGGCCAACCTAATTGTGTATTTTGTATGAGCGTATAAATATATGGTGCGCCCATTGTATTTGGTATGGAAGTTAAGATAGAGTTATAATAAGTAGAGAAGAAGTGTGTGAGGACACTAGAAGATGTATTAGAGCTTTGCTAGAGGTCAAAGCATCAGCACATCAAAGGAACTAATCTAACAAGTAGTGTCACAGTAACAGTTCATCCTGCAGATATAGTGTGTATTTGAGATCAGAAGGTTGTAGCCTTCACCACTTGAGTAGTGAGCTCTTGGAAAGTGCATCATCTCCCCTAATAGGGACAATTGTAAAAGACTCCTAACAAGGTCTGACCCTTAACAAGGTCTACTGTACTTAAAGCATTGTAAAGCTACTTCTAATAGGGTAAAGGATCTTCTAACAAGGATCACAAAACACTAGTGCAGAATATTAGTGGGTGTCAATTCCCACCGGGGTTTTTACCTATTTGGGTTTCCCCATAATCATATTGGTGTCATGTGTTGATTTTATGTTTCATGTTTATGTGAATGTTTATTTCAGTACTTAAGCATTTAAGTTCAGCATAAAGATTAAAGTTAAAAGTTAAAATGCAGTGAACACTGATTCACCCCCCCTCTCAGTGTTCCCATTCCTAACAGTTATAACTTCAGGGTTGTTGGTTTTGTTACCATCTATCATCTCTCCTCAATATAAAAGAATAGTAAAACATTTTGAGCCACAACCATTAGCATAATAAAAAATTAGGTGATATTGAACCCCACAACAACAAAAAATTATACGTTAACAGTAGCAATGAATCCTAATTGAACCCTAACTTGAACATAAGCTAAACCCAACACTAACCCTCAAACTAATAAAATATCAAACCAAATGGAACCCTTTGAGTAATATAAATGTAATCTAACTTTCAAACCATATTGAACCACAATGTGAGTTGTAAGTAAAATTGAACAAAAGATAGTGAGAGAAGGGGGGAGGATTGGTGGGGTAGGAGGTAGATAGACAAAAAAATAGAGGGGAAGAGATGGTGAGAAGAGGGAAAGGAGAAAGATCTATGAGAGAATGAGTGGTAAAAGAGGGAGGGGCTGACGAACATGAGTTAGAGACAAATTATAAATAGGTAGAAGAGATGGTGAGATGGGGAGGGTGACACAAGAAGTAGACACGAGAGAGAGAGAGAGAGAGAGAGAGAGAGAGAGAGAGAGAGAGAGAGAGACCTAAACCATGCTAAGGAGGTTTTAAAAAGTCTCAAAATGTACTACATCCATTTTAAGACAGTACAATTTATAAAGTTATAACTTCAAGGTTGTTGGTTTTGTTACCATCTATCATCTCTCCTCAATAGAATGGATTTGTTCTTGGTCACCAAATCATTGATTCTATTATTAATGTTAACAAGAATATCCATTCTCTGGAGGCATCCAACAAGAATGGGTTCTTAATGAAATTTGATTTTTCTAAAGCTTATGACCATGTGAACCAGTCTTTCTTACTTAAAATTTTGAAGGATTTCGATTTTGGTGAAAGACTTGTCCAACTCATTTGGCAACTAGTGTCCACTGCATCTTTCTCTATTATTGTTAATGGATGTCCTTCCCATTTTTTTAGATCTTTTAGGGGCTTAAGATAGGGAGAACCTATCTCCCCTATCCTTTTCACCATTATGGAAGAGTCTCTTGGTAGATATCTGCAAAAGTTGATTATGGATCGTGCACTCTAGGGACTTTCCCCACCATCTTCCAATCTTGTGTGCTCCCACCAATATTTTTTTGATGATACTATTCTGATGGGATCCTCTACCATTAGAGAATCTATAGTGTTGAAGAGATCTTTGAATCTATATGGTTAGGCTTCGAGTCTTCTCATTAACTGATCTAAGATTTCTATCATTTTTATCAATACTTTAGAGGATAGACAAAGAAGGATTGTTGGAATCCTTAGCTATGAGATTTCTTCCCTCCCCTTCACCTATTTGGGTCTCCTTTTGTGCTCTAACTCATTGAACTCCTTTTGGAATTCTCTGATTGATAGATTTCATAGGAAGTTGGCTATCTAGAAGGGATCTTTGTTGAGCTAGGCAGGTAAGATTTAGCTTTTAAAATCCTCTCTTCAAAATCCCCTTGTTTGTGCTGAGTCTCTTCAAAACTCCCTTAAAGTTTGTGGAAACCATTGAGGAAATACAAAAGAACTTCCTCTATTCTAGAGTGGAGGAAACAAATTTCCGTCCTCTCCTAGCTTAGGATAATGTTTGCATGCCTAAAAAAATTGGCAGTCTCAGTATCAAAAGCATTAGAATTTTCAACAAGGCTCTCTTGGCCAAAAAAATATGGACTTATGGTGAGTCTAGGGAATGGAATTATATCTAGAGAAGTAAGTACCTAGATAGTTCCTCTTCTTTGGATGATCTTTTTAGAATTCCCATCCTTCCTCAAGGTTCTCATATTTGACACAACATGCTCAAAGCTAAGGACATCATAGCCCATGATGCCTGATGGAAGGTTTGGAATGGTAGGAAGGTCAGATTTTAGGAAGATAGATAGTTAATGGATGAAACTTTATGCTGCTCTTATTCCTTTTCCCCTTTCATGGAGGAGTGTAAAGATCATTTTTTTTTATGTGGAAAAACATTGGAATGATTTGAAATGGGTCAATATTTCAGAGATCAATGTTGCTCTGCTACCTATTCATCTTTCTCACTATGCTTTGCATGTTATTCTTGACTTTGACAATTGCCCCATCTGGGAAGAGACTACCTTAGTTTGATTTTTGATGGCATCTATTGTCTCCTTACTATCTCAATCTTCTCTTCACCCTCCTTTATGGGTGAGTTCTTTAGTGAAGTATCTTACTCTAAAAGTGAATCTATTCTTTTAGTTATTTCTTCAAAATAGGGTGCTCCCGGTTGATAATATTTGCAAGAGGGATTTTATTCTTCCTAACCATTGTTACTTGTATTTGAAGGAGGAAGAATATGCTTCTCATATCCTTCTACATTGTAACTACACTTGGGAAATTTGGTCCAAAGTGTTGTTGAAATCAAATCTTTATTGGATTTTTCCATGGGAAATCTAGTCTTTCTTTTTTAGTGGTGTTGCTCTTCATCCAATAAAATCATCAAATTCATTTGGTCCCTCATTTCTCCTCATCTCTTTTGGGGAATCTAGAATGTACAAAATAATAGAGTCTTCGGGGATATTTCTCTCCCTCCAGATGCGGTCTCACAAAAAAAGAATCAAAGCTATCATTGAGAATGTTAACATGGTGAAGGGGAATCACAATAAGATTCCTAGAAATTTTTATAGTCAGGAGGATTTAAGTATCTCTAAGGATTTTAGAATACAATTAGACATTTCTAAACCTATTTCTCAACCCAATAAAATTAGGGAAGGATTGGTCTAGCTCTATCCACCATTTGGGTGGGTGAAGATTAATTTTTCAGGGCAGCCAAGGATAATCTGGGGCCAGCTGGATGTGGGGGAGTGATCATAAATGAGGATACAATTTTTATTGTAGCAATGGATCTCCCCTTTTGTACTTAGTCCAACCACCTTTTTGAGGCCATGGGAGTCTTCTAAATTTTGGTGATTGCTAGAAGCCTCAATTTAAGAAATGTCTGGATTGAGAGAGACTCCAACAACATAATCAAATATTTGAAGGGGGAAGACATGGCTTCATAGACATTTGATAATATTGAAAAATCCTCGATTATCATAATTGAAACTTTTGAGAAATGCCACATTGCTCATGCCTACAGGGAATCTAATAGGGTGGCCAATTACCTTTCTAACCTAAGTGTTAGATCTAAGGCTATCATAACTTGGTATGGGGATGAGAATTTAGATGTTGATGTTAAATCCCTCCTTTGTTTTGATCAAACTCATGGTAAATATGAAAAGTTTCCATCTAATCCTAAAGTGGACACACATTAATTGTGGTTTTATTGCTAGGTGGTATGATTGTATAAGAGATATTAAAATCATTAATCAACTTATCCATCCACATGCTTTCTGGGTGGTTTATGTTTATTTTCTTTCATTGGCCTTTTGTTAAATTACTATCCTAGCTATTTTGAAGTGCCCTATTATGTGATCGAGACTTTTGATCCCTATTCCATGTATGTGAAGATGGGTGGTGAAAGATGGAGGATTGAGCCTTTGAGTTGTAATGTCTTTAAGAAAAACACCACTATATAATACTATCTAAGGAAATGAGGTGTTACTCCCTTCTTGGATAAACTTCATGGTTTTGACAAGGTCACTAAAAGTTTTGTGGAATAGTGGCACAATGGTAAACTCAACCTTTTTGGAAAGCTTGTGATCATTGATGAAGACCTTGTGGTTGAGGTTACTGGTATGTCCCTAGAGGAAACTAAGTTTTATTGGGAAAAGAACTTTTTCGAGGAATCCACCAAGAATTTCCCCAAATCCAAGCAAGAGAAGAAGATTCTTTTGAAGAGCAACATTTCCTACTTTTCATCAGAGAAAGTTTAGGAGATTTGGAGGGACCTTTGAACCTATAAAGGAATATTTTATCCTAGATGGGAGGTTCTCCATAGTTTTATGGCTACCACTTAGTAATGTTAAATCATTTCAACACATGATTTGTATTTTCTTTCCTTTCTATCTATTATCTTCACTCAATGCAAGTATCATTTCTCATAATAAAAACCCTAGAAAGCACCATGTCTTGTACCAAGGGCTTATTCTGCTCATTTATGAGCATTTTAGGGATATGGCTTATGTCTCCCCCTTTGGGGTTCCATTTCTCTATATCGAGGAGGAGGAGGATGTGTACTCAGAGGAAGATGCTTGGGCTACTAAAGATGATGATGATGATGATGCCCCTCCTCCCCCACCCAAGAAAATCAAAATTGTGTTTCGTAAGGAGACCGTAGGGTTGAATAAGGGTAAAGATGTTGTTGAAGATGTTTCTATGCCCCCCTTCTACCAAGTCTAAAACTGTTATCACTTTTTCTATTAAGGATAAGTGACTTCCTCCTGGGGGAAATGAGAAGTCTCTAGAGAAAGGTAAAGAAGAATTTTTTGTTCTTGTAGACTATGATAGTCCCCCAGATCATGTTTCCATTGCTAGCCATAAGAAGCTCCTACCCACTTAGTATAATGTGGATACCTCTCTTGTTGGTACTAAACAACCCCTACCCACTCATGAGAATGTGGATACCTCCCCTGCTAGTCTTGAGAAGCCCCTACTTGTTCAAGATTATGAGTCGGAGTCTTATTGCTCAACCTTTGTGGAATTAAGCTCCTAAGACTTCAAGTTGAAGATGGAGGAGGTGTTTGGTGTTTTGGAGATGACCAAAGCTAGCTCATCTACCTCTTTAGAGTGATTATATGGGCTTTCCATTAAATTAAAATCTTGCATCTTAAGCATCGATCCCTTTCATCGAAGTTTGATGAGATGAAGTCTAAGGAGGGAAATACGGTGAAGGTACAAAAAGTTACTATTGTGACCCATTCTAATACTATTAAGAAGAATAGTGGTGATAAAAAAAAATTTGTTTCCTAGACTGAGAATGAAAATAAGATGATAATTGACTGTCTCACCAAGAATGTTGAGGTTATTTCTAAGGATAAAGAGTTTTATGATAATAAAATTAAGGAGTTAAATCAGAAGGTAAGAAAATGTGAGTCTACCTTGAGAAAGATTATGGACCACAATCATAACATTATGAAATTTTTAGTTGAGAACATGAATGCTCTGATTGTTACTCTGGAGAATATGCACCAGGAGAGGGTTATTGTGGACATGGACTGGGAAAAGGAATTTGGTTTTAAGGTTGTTGTTGGCCAGGTAGCAAGAGGACCAAAGCTAACATAAAGAAGAAGACTGCCAACCTACCTCAGAATACTATGGAACTAAAGAATGCGGCTAAGGAAATGTGGTGCAGAGCCGTTCACACCTTAGGGTATTCTATTCCCTTTTAGACACTAGTATCACTTAAGGGTGGTATTTACATAAAAGGATCCACGCCTTGAAACAAGCTCTCCAAAAAACCCATGATGTTTATCAAACTCCCTATAAAACATGATACAAAGATCAATTGATCCTATGAAATATCTTTGCTCAGTGGTTCCTTTTACCAAGTCATTTTAGTGTTTCTATTCTACTCGGTGTGTTCTTCACCAAGTGGATTTGGTAACAGACCAGTTAACTCCAAAAATTCCCAAAGAACTCTAGAATATAATGGAAAATTAAAATACCCTTTTGGACATTCTTCAACATATCATAAACTGACTCTTCAACATATTAGAAACTAAGCATTAGTTGTTTTGGACCTTCAACCCCCAAAAATGTTGCTCCATATTTCTTCCTTGGCCTAATTGACCTATTTTACAAATAAAATACAAGAAAAACTTTCTCCCAAACTTTTCCACTTTCAAAAGAGTTATTAAATGGCTCTAATTGAAGGAATATGGAACCAATTTGACCCTATGGTCTTTCTAGACATGAAAACCCGAAATTGGTCCTTAAAACCCTCTAAAACTAGGGCCTATTCAATGTCAACCCTCCAAGCACTATTTGACCCCAAAAAAGGTTTATTCACCATTATTTTGACATATCCTAATGGATTTAAACATAAACTAATGCCATCCTTTAGACAACACTCTCACTGCTACACCTTAGCCTCCAATTGGGTGTTCCTTCAACACAATTAATCAATGATCACCCACTTCCCCTTACTCCTTTGCTCAATAACTTGTTATAAAATTATAATACATGTTATTGTAATGTCATTCCATGAGAATTGGTAATTTTCATTCATGGAATGACACCTAATCCATTGAAGACAATCAAACTATCACCAAAAGATGCACTTTCCTGTGACTTTCAATAGATACAATGATTGATCAAATAGAATGAAATCTCAAAACATGTTTATGCTTCCAAAAATGATTACTTTTGATCCTCAAAACATTATAAATGTATTTAAGATTAAAAACAAATCAAACTACCAAGAAAAGTTACAAAATTCAATTATTTTTATTGCTTTCCAAGTCCAATCCATACATATATGGATTCTATGTACTAGCATATCATCCTTATGCCCTAACCAAGCTATATAGGATATATTGTAACTATACCAACTGATCCAAAATGGCTTCCCTTCATTACAAATGCATTTATCCCTTTTAACAAAGTTTCCCTCCTAATTTGCACTAGTCGTTAGGATTTAAATATTTGAATTTCTAACTTTATTTAATTGCTCTCCCAAGAATTCTAACTTAGAAAACTTATTTCCTATTTTATCCTAGGATATAATTATCCTATCTATGACCCTCCTATCCATCTAGATCCCAATTAGGCACTATTGGTCCCCCTTAAAAGCAATTTTGGTCCTAAGGTCCCTATCATGACCTCTAGGACTTTTGGTCTTTACATTGGTTTGATTATTACAAATGGCCATAATTGGCCTCCAAACATCACAACTTACTTTGATTGATGCCTTGAAGTCTTCCTTCATGTCTTGGACCCTCATGTGTTCATGTATCCTCCTAGGTGCACCTGCACCATACTCCCCTTATGGAAAATAAATTTTGCCCCAAAAGTTTAAGGGTCTTGTCTTCACACCTCCTATCTTCCTTGAAGGATTTCTGCAACTTTTTCTTCCTTGGGAAAATTCTCCATCTCCTCTTCTTGAACCTGTAACCACATTTTTATAAAAAATAAACATTGGATCACTACTTTCATTTGACTGTTGCTTGACACAGTCATCTTCAGATTGTGTATGTTGCTTCTTCTTGTGCATTTTAGGATCCAAATGACCCCTACCACTAACCTCCATGGATATATATTTACCATAATTTAATGGCTCCACTAGAATACACAAAATAGTCCCCACCAAGACACCTTTTGTCACTTGGTTAGCTTGCAAACTTTCCAAACCCATACAAGGACTTCATATCCCCATTTTGATAGGAAGGTGTTCAATTTTCTATACCAACAAAGACTCTCTAGTCCTCTTCTCCTTCCTCACCAATATTCTCTCTTCATAATCCTACAACCCAATATAATTCTTCTTGCCAAAACAAATAACCCTTGACTCATTTGAATTACTAGTTTGTAAAGGTAAGAGGGTGAAAAATTTACCATCCTTGTGAACCACATAGGTGTTCTCATAAGTATAATGAATAGTCCTCCTTGAATATTTCCAGGGTCTTCCCAAAAGAACATGAAAACAAGTCATTGGAATAATGTCACACAACACCCTATCATTGTAATCACCAATTGAAAAATTTACATATGCTTGCTCTCTAACCTCAAGGTTTTGTTCATCACTTACCCAAGTGACCTTATATGGTCTTTAATGAGGGAAATTCTACAAATTCAACTTGTTAACCATCTCATAAGAAACTAAGTTATCAAATGATGATGAATCTATTATCATTTTGCATACCTTACCTTGACTTAAATAATTGGTTCTAAAAAATGATACCTTTGGCCTTCTTTGCTGCTGCAATATGGCTCTAGTTCTCACCATAAGATATTCCCCAACTTTAGGATATATAGGGGTTTCCTCTCTCCCTTTTTGTTCATCTTCCTCAATGTCTCCTCTATCTTTTGTCAACCTAACTCTCCTATCATACTTCCTTGTATCTTTCTCTAGACACTTGTAGAAATGATGCCCTTCCTCTCCACAATTGTAGCATTTTCCATTGAAGGTGTTGCTACCTCTACCTACACCAAATCTTCCACCACCTCTTTGTCCATTTATTTTCTCATTCATAGGCTCCTTTCCTTTGTCACCATGTCCTTGTCCTTCATTGGATCTCTCACCTCTTCCCCTATTTATTTGGCCTCTTCCACCTCCTTGGCTTTCTTGCTTTCTCTTTATCTTGTCCTTAGCTCTAATGGCTAACTTGTAACATTATTCCACCATACTAGGTGTAGGGTGAACCCACAATAGTGCGTTACAACTTTTTTCTTGAATGGACACTAAACTCTACATTTTGAGAAAAACTTTTAGATTGGGATGCATATTGTCGTTGAACTGTTCGAAATCAAAGGATGAAGTAAATTAGAGTCTTTTAGGATTTTTTGTCTAGATTCTAAATATTTTTATTTTTATTTTTTTTTAATTTATTTGAATAATTTTTTCTTTCTCCCACGAAAACTGGTATGGTGCTGAAAACGTCATTTTCAAATAGTAATGTTGTTTTCATAGAGCATAACTTTTTTTGTAAAATAGATATGAATGCGATTCTTTCAAATTTAGTTTTGTAACATCCATACGAAGGGCATGCAATTGGTTTTATGACTTTATCATGATTATTACATATTTTATTAACGTTTGAAGTTGACTAAACCATAATTTTGACATACCTTAACTACACAGCTTATAACTTGTTGCGTATTTATCAAATTTCAAATTTTCTTTTTTTGATAGAAGTAGACTCGAAGACAGAGGGCACTGTTATTTTTCAAAAAAATTTCCCCTTTTTTACTATTTTTCATTGAACATCAAATTGAGAGGTTTATATTTGATAAAAAAACCTACATTCGATTAACATCAAAAAGCATACACATAATAAATTAAAAAATAGTCAAATCTATAATCGTTAGAAATCTAGTTCTAAGTACTTGTGCTATGAAAAAGGATGTCTCCTTATTGTTCGATTTGATCCCTGCGCTTGAGCCCGAAAGCCATGAAATTCTTAGAATTTCTTCAAAGTTTGCAAACATGACCTAATCAGGTACTTTCGATAGAAAGTACTTTCTATCAAAAGTACCTAGTTTCGATAGAAAGTACTTTCTATCGAAAGCCCTTTACATAAAATAATGAAAATTACCCATTCTCAGGGTTTTTGGATATAAAGTACTTTCTATAGAAAGTACTTTCGATCGAAAGTACTTAGTTTCGATAGAAAGTACTTAGTTTCGATAGAAAGTACTTTCTATCGAAAGTAATTGAGTAATTCTACGCTCCCATGATTTTTGGGATGAATTCCTTCCTTCAAAAAATTGTAACCCACTATTGTGGGTTCACCCTATAGCAAGACTTATTTCATCTTGTATGTTGAACCTTATCCCACCCATGTACCTTTCTACCTTTTCTTCCTCTTCTTCATCATGAGAAACTTTGATATCTAACTTGTGAAAGTCCTCAGTGTACCTTTGGACATCCATGTCCTTTTGCCTCAAACTTTTCATCTTTTTGTACAATTGAACCTTTTAGTCCTTAGGAAGGAACTTCTCCTTCATCTTTTCCATCATCCTTGGCCATGGAGTGATTCTAGGCACTCCCTTCTTCCACCTATCTTCTTTTAGGAAATCCCACCATAGCATTGCATGCCCCTTTAATCTAGACTTTGCAATCTTAACCTTGTGACCATCTACAAAATCTTCACAATCAAAGAAGTTCTCCACTACACTAAACTAGTCAATGAACTCTTCCTCATTCATTTCCCCATCATACATAGGTATATCATACTTACCCTTGTAATCATTCCCTTTAATGGCTTTAGCCAACTTAGCCATTCTTGCATCATCTGGGTCTAACTCTTCCCTCGGTGCTCTCTCTTCTTCCTCTTCAACCTCTTCTGCATGGTCTTCTTGTTCAGTGTATCCTTTCTTTTTCTCATCTTTTCCATCTCTTCCTTCATCTTCTTGTTCTCCTCTACTTGCTCCATCAGAATCTTGGAAAGCTCCACATTAGTCATCCTTGGAGATATTTCTTGAGCCTCTTCTCCAAATGGATCCAACTCCTCTTCACATAAATCCTTTTACTTCTCCCAAAGGTATCTTATGCACTCTGGTACCACTTTGATGCAAATCCATTCAAACCTTAGGGTATCCTATTCCCTTTCACACACTAGTATCCCTTAAGGGTGGGATTTACATGAAAGGCTCCACACCTTGAAATAAGCTCTCCAAACAACCCATGATGTCTATCAAACTCCCTATGAAATATAAGATAGAGATCAATTTATCCTATTAAATATCTATACTCGGTGATGCCTTTCACCAAGTGGTTTTGGTGTTTCTATTCTACTCGGTGTGTTCTTCACCAAGTGGATTCGATAATAGACCAGTTAACTCCAAAACTTCCCAAAGCACTCCAGAATCTAATAGAAGATCCAAATACCCTTTTGGACATTCTTCAACATATCATAAACCAAGCATTAGTTATTTTGGACCTTCAACCCCAAAAACTACTGCTCCATATTTCTTATTAGGCCTAATTAACCTATTTTACAAAGAAACTATAGGAAACACTTGCTCCTAGACTTTTCCACTTTCAAAAGAGTTATTAAATGACTCTAATTGAAGGAATATGGAACCAATTTGACCCTATGGTCTTTCTAGACATGAAAACCCTGAATTGCTCCTTAAAACCCTCTAAAACTAGGGCCTACTCAATGCCAAACCTTCGAGCACTATATCACCCCCAAAAAAATTGATTCACCATTATTTTGACATATCCTAATGGATTTAAACATAAAATGATTCCATCCTTTGGACAAAACTCTCGTTGCTACTCCTTAGCCTCCAATTAGGTGTTCCTTCAACATAATTAATCGGTGATAACCCACTTTCCCTTACTCCTCTACTCAATACCTTGTTAGAAAATTATAATACATGTTATTCTAATTTCATTCCATGAGAATCAATAATTTTCTTTCATGGAATGACACCTAATCCATTGAAGACAATCAAACTGTCACCAAAAGATGTACTTCCCTATGACTGTCAGTAGATACAGTGATTGATTAAACAAAATGAAATCTCAAAACATGTGTACGCTTCCAAAAATGCTTAATTTTTATCCTCAAAACATTATAAATGCATTGATAATGAAAAACAAATCAAACTACCATGAAAATTTATAGAATTCTATTATTTTTATTGCTTTCCAAGTCCGGTCCGTACATATATGGATTCTCTGTACTTTCTTGTCATCATTATGCCCTGACCAAACTATATAGGGTGTATTGTATCTATACCAACCGATCCAAAATGGTTTCCCTTCATTAAAAATGTGTTTATCCCTTTTAACAAAGTTTCCCTCCTAATTGGCACTAGCCATTAGGATTTAAATATTTGAATTTCTAATTTTATTCAATTGCTCTCCCAAGCATTCTAACTTATCAAACTTATTTCCTATTTTATCCTAGGATCTAATTATCCTATCTATGACCCTCCTAGCCATCTAGATCCCAATTAGGCACTATTAGCCCCCCTTATAAGCGATTTTGGTCCTAAGGTCCTTATGAGGACCTCTAGGACTTTTGGTCTTTACATTGGTTTGATTATTACAAATGGCCATGATTGGCCTCAAACATCCCAATTTACTTTGATTGATTCCCTAAAGTCTTCCTTCATATCTTGGACCCTCCTATGTTCATGTATCCTCCTAGGTGCCCTTGCACCAAAATGAACCAGGTTGAACAAGAGGATGCAGAAACATTGAAGAGCTTCGGTTAGTCATGTGTATGGTTTTGTGTTTTGTGTTCAGTGCTGGTGCTTTTCTAGATTTTTGTTGGGGTATGATTGGGCATGTTTTTCTATTTGTTTGTCCTTTGTTTCTTGGTCTATTCCATTTTGATGCTCGTTATTGAATATCTTTTGTAATCTCTATGTAAAGGGTTTCGGGTCCCTTCAAAACCTATTTTTTCCATAACAAAAAATAATCATTGAGGAAAATTTTCACATAATGTATTAGAACAATTAATAATGTATTAATTAATTTCCAGTTCAAAGTAAATTTGAATAAAATTATAGTACATCAATGATTTTCAAGACATTTGAGTTTGATTTCTTCTGCTTTTCTCTTGGAAAGTTGTTTCCCATTTTTCATTTTTTCATAACGCTCATATGTGAATGGTAGAATTATTCTAAAGCCTTATAGAGACTTTACATGAGATACCACCACAAATGTCAACCCTGGTCTTTCTCTTGGGCCTATATCAATTGTGGCTTTTGAAAGAGTTAGTCTCTAATATTTATGAATTGATAATGACCATGCTAATCTTAATGATAATTGAAATGTTATGCCCCTATGTACTGGTGTTATTAGAACTACTTTTGGATGATGAAATGGTATTCCAAAATAATTATCAAATTCAACCATGACATATGTTGGTGGTTCAGGGGGAGCACTTCCTAGTTTGTAGATAATATTATGGATATATCCCAATGCTCCATTCACAAAACCAACTTTTATCCAAAGATTTAAAGTCAAAATCACCCTTGAATCCTTACTGGTCATCAATAACTCTAGATCAAGTTCATTGTTTGAGCAATCTTTTATTGTATTAGCACTTCTTTCCTTTGTTGCAAGACTAAACGCAACGGGATGCCTGAAAGAATATAACATTCTCATGCTATGGTTATGAACAATTGAGAGAAAATGCAATGTATTGTAAAACTCATTATTGGTTGCAACATCTAAGATTATAAATTTCTCGTCATAAACAACATCCAGTCATCTATTTTAGGATCTACATCTCTTAGATTTGTCAAAAATTGATGAAATCTTTTTTGTTGGATGTTTTCTCCATCTTGCCTAAATATTTTATCTAATGTAACCACGGTTTTAAATTCTTGCCACAATAACTTTCCCACCTATTGCTATCATATGTCAGTCTATCATTCATTGGAGGTAAGTGACCTAGATCAACAACCCAAATAATAGATATACTCGAAAGATAGTGAATAAAAAATATTTTCAAACCATGTACAAATATCATATCAAGTTAGTGCATATGAGTTATATTAATAAATATTATATCACATAATTAGTCTCATTAGCAACAATGAAAGGTATACTTGCAAAGCTTATGTCAACACTTTGTGGGAATGATTGTCTATTTCAAGAATCTATATTTTCTAGCAAGATTTGACCAATGAAGCTCATTTCATCAATCAGAATATATCTAATATGGTCCATGTTTTCTTGAAAACTTGTAAGGAACATCCCTTCTAGATGAGAAAAATCTATTATAGGTATTCACAACTTTGAATGAATTGTAGAGGTTCCTATATTAAAAGTTCCAACTCATGTTAGTGCAAGTAATAGAAGGGGAGAAGGACTCAACATTGCTGCATTTTGAAGAGGTTGACTAATGACACCAATTAGATAAGACTTTCATGTTCATGTTGTTCCTTTAATTATCATAAACAAAGGTATGCCCACCTGATTGCTATGGTAGTGAGTCATAATAATGTTGGTTGTATTTTGTTGATTTTCACTAAGAGTTGTAAAGTTGATACATTGTGGCATGTCATCATACATGAAACAACCATATTTCTTCATATCACTTATGAAATTGATTGCTCTACCTGTGTACTCTTCACTTTGATATTCATTAGACCAATTTGTATTTCTATCAAAATATCTTCTTCCCAACATATCTATTTCAGAAAATTGCATATGTTTTTTATTAAGCAAAATAGATTTTAAAGGGTGTGTGAAACCCAATACAAAGCTTAAGATAAGAACAAATGCCCAGAAAAAAAGCTACAGGAACAATGAGTGGGACATGCCACTACCAGGGCCACATTGTAAAGAAAAATAAAAGCATAAACGACTAAGTAGAAAACAACACACAGGGGTAGCCAGAAGAGCCATGGAAAATAGTCAGGAGATATTCCTAAGTAGGCTAGCCGCTTTGGACTTGAGGATCTCCAAATTAGCAGAAACTTCCTTTATCTTGTGGAGATCCATTGAATCTTCATGCTCCATCTTCTTCTTTGAATTGGCCCTAATCCTCATTTCGGGTCCATCTTCAGGCTTCCGCTCTTTATCCTCTTTAGTGTTCACCACGTCTTTACCTACATATGTTGACCATGATTTAGTCTAGATATAATTTTCCATTCATGCTCTGGGTTATTTTCCTAAATAACTCCATTTTCTTCAATTTCAGAATCACTAGTAGCGTCAATATTTTTTGTAGCTTATTTTCTTTCTACATGCCAAGGATTATAATTGAGAGACTCCCAGTTTGCTATTATAGAGTCATTATCAAGACCAATATCTCTTTCAATGTCACAAAATTGTTTGTATAGTAACAACTCATATAAACAAAATTCAACCCATTTATTTGAATCACGTGGAGGAATGGCTAGATACCTAGGAAAAAATCATATAAACAAAATTCAACCCATTTATTTGAATCACATGGAGGAAAGGATAGATACCTAGGAAAAACTCTAACAATAGTAATTTTCCTTGGACCCCATTCATTATCTCCTCTTTTTATATGATTATATATCCAAGATCTTGATGCATCAATCAATGTTTTACCTTCCATACAAAGAGGTCTTGTTTTATATCTATCTATACAAGACTTCATTTGTTCATCATCATTTTCCTCATTATTTACTATTACAGGTTTGAACACTTCATGTGATACATTTAGCTTAAAAAATCTTCTACTACTCTCCACCAATGGAAGTTCTAACAATATGTAAAGACAGAACTTGTACATAAGAGACATGTAAGCTCCAGATCAGAAAAACTCGAAAAGTCAAAAACATAACAAGTCTGAAAGATAATAAAGACTTTTCCATGACATAAATTCCATTTCCATTTAAAGAGGTTACAATAATATGAGATAATGTCGAAATCCTTGACATAATAGTTAAAAATTTGACCAATCTGTCAAATAGAACAACATGAGTAAAAATAATACACAGTGTATGTCGACATGCTATCGCACATAAATACATCAAAGTATAGAGATACAAATACATAAGAGCACATGACTTTAAGGTCTAAATAGTACAAGATATCCAAATACATGCCATCAAACTATCAGTCATCCATCTGCATGTTCATGTCTCTTATGCCATCGGATAGTCTATCGTCCATCTACAAATCTTGAGACAGAAATGTGATCTAGGTGTTTATTCTACCCAACCATGGAGTGGTTAGCTCCCCTGGGCTCATCCTGAAATGAAGAGCTCACCAACCCTACATGAGTGATCTATCAACTCGGTACTGATGGATCGAAAATGAATTTGGTGCAAGCTGTGAACTAACTGCTTCATCACACAAAAAGTAGAACTAACATAGATATGGAAAAGAGAAAGTACACAACCAACACAAATTCATTTATGTGTTTACAAAGCTTAGGCCTAAGCATAAAAGACCAAATTTCTATTGGTAGGTAAAAGAAATTTATTTTACCCTTCTCTATTTCCCATTTTTGGCACCCTTTCCTAAGATATCTTTCCTCAAAGAAATTAAGTAAAACACTTAAGAAAACATAAATAAGATCAAACATTCATTAATGATAAATAAATGGCTTTCTGTCAATACCATTTCTACTTACTTCTGATTTATAAAATCTTCTCATTTTCACAAGAATTTACATAGTTTATGTCACAAGATTTAGAGAATGAATAAACGATTATTATCAAGCTACAGAATATTCACACAGTTTTTGACATAGTAAGCAAGCAAGTTTTTCTAAAATTTCCATACGAAAGCTATCATTTTTATTTCTCTTTTGCTATCTAGTGACTGAGTTTAGAGATATAAATTGTTTTTGGAAAATGACAACTGGGACTTATACTGATATTTTTTCTTTGTTAACTAAATTCCTCCCACATGTCAAGGGGGAGTATGAAGATTGATGTTGTAGTTTCATAATCATGCATCTTCAGTTACAATTCCAAAGAGCATTCACCTTCCATGTGAGAGCTATTTAACCATTCAGTTTTAATTTAGAGCTTAAGTTTTTGGTTTAGTTTATCTATGAGTCAGTCCCTTGATTGAATAACTAATCTCATGCCAATATGATAGCTATGTTAGGAGAATAAAAATTGCTTCATCTTTCTTATTTTAGAAATCAAATTCTTCAGTTTGAAATAGAGCCCGTGATATTTATGTAATAATGAGAAGTTTTTCTAAGCAGTTAACTTTTGTTTTCATCACCGTATGTTTCAAGACAACAAGATTTTAAAATTGGAATTGTTTTTCTATGCTATGTAAGGGGTGTGGAATTTTCTTTTTAATGTTGCAATAAATTTTTGTTTTTTGTCCTCTAAAACAGAGCATACTTTGTTCTAAAATAGAGTGTACTCTGTTCTAAAATAGAGCATTGTTAAGATGTCCTTTTTTCTAATTTCTATGTATGCTATTTGAATATTGTTATCAAATAAATTGTATGTTACTGCTGTTATACAATATTTGTTATTAAAATAGTGCAAAGATCATTTTCAGAATTCCATATTCTTACCATGACATATTTAATTATGAATTGAGATTCCAGAACAGATTTAAAAAGACCTCTCTTCTTTCTTTAAAAAATTATACAAAACCCATTGTTTCCAATTTAAATTGAATCTAACCCCACAAACTTACAAAGTTTTTAAGTTGGCAGATTTCATACCCACTGATCTGAACAAATTTAAGATGGATTATTAAACCAAATTGATTTTGACTAACCCAATAACCATAGGACATCTAAAATGTAACAACTCTGCCTACTAAACATACAAATGGAGCCATAAAAGCACATTCTATTGAGGGTTTTGAGTTTCCAAATCACTCATGATAATTTAAGTAATGCTTCGGCTCAAAATATTGAAGTTTCAGTTCTATATATTGATTCTCTATTTTCTCTAAATTAGTCCTTAGCAATCAAAAGTTCTTACCAATTTTGATTTTCCCCAAACACTTGAAGCTACAAAAAAATAGTCAGCTCTATTCTCAATTTGTCCTTGTAGGGATTTTTTAAAAAATTTGAAGAGGAAAAGAAACAAGCTACTCATTTTAATCTCTACCGTAAATAAAAAAGATTTCATTTCATTCAGCATACAGATTAAAAAAAAAAGGGAACCTGAATATTAATGGAGAAGCCTGTAGATGATAGTTCTTCTTCTCCAGCCTTTTCTTGTTTCGGTCCTCCTTTTTCCCCAAATTTCTTCTCCCTCTAAATTCCTACATAAAAATCCTTTGTTTCCTTGTGTCCTCCTCTGTTGCGTATCCCTTTTCATATCCCCTTTATGCTACTTTTTTTCCCAGACTTATGGCGCATGTTTTCCTCAAAAAATTGCACCACTCTCTATTATATTTATTCTCACCTTGACATGTCGCATAGGAAGATATAATCCCAGGTTAAATTAAACAACATGACATGTTTCCTCAGTCAGTCCCCGTTAATTTTGATAAATAGGCAGTTTACAAAGTCTAAACTAATAAATAGAGTTCACTTTCGGTTATGTAACATTCAAAGCGACTCCTTATCATTAAAAACAGAAAGATATCTACTAATTCTAGCATAGATTTAGGAGTTTAAAAAAAATGTTTGTGACATCCTTCCCCTCTTAGATGGTTCATCGTCCTTGATGCCTTATTTAAGGGTATCATGTAAGAAGAATTTATGTTGAAATTTAAATAAAACCATACTCTTGTTAACAAATTTTCATTTGGGCCTAGATAACAAAAGTTTTAACTAAAAGCACTCACAGACAAATTAACTCAATCATTCAAGCAAGAGCAAAAGAAATAAAACTAATAGTACTATTTTTATCCAAACATTCATTTCACAAGATAGTTTAGGAAACTCATAAGATTTCAAAAATAATTTAAGTGGTGTGTGCTTGCAACCATTATTCAGATCTCACCCCTGCAAACAAGATAAAAACACTCTACCTCAATCACATTTCCTCCTTCGTCTTCTGGCATGCATGCTCAAACTCAAAAGATCATCAGTAGGTTAGTCTCATTAAACCCATAATCAAATTTAAATTTCATAACATGTGCATCATTTCAATTTCATCATAAGTAATAATTCATAATGAAAGTAAAAATTCCACATATAACATCATACTTTTTACTTCATTTAAACATTTCATCATAAATTGATAAGAAAAACATAATAAAAGTATATCCATATCATTTATTTAATATGACTTGGATCGAAAAACCTTCGACCAAGCCAACATAAGTCTGAAACAAAATGTAAAGACAATCACACAAATAGTCCTATAAACTAAAAGCATCATATCATCTTATAACATAGACCCGATGTCTTATGGAAATATAAAAAGTAGTTCACTACAAAGATTAAAGCATAAACATAACTGAAAATAAATCTATGCAAATAATTGCGGAAAAGATCTATGCATGTCTTCCGCGTCTTCCCAAGTAGCACTATCAACAGAGAATTGGTTCCATTGGACCTTATACTGTAATACATCTCTGTCGCACACCTTGATGGTACATTGATCAATGAGGTGGGTAGGTTGCACCAACACCACCCCCGAATCCTGAACCTGTAATGCATGCCAATCAAGAATATGAGATGCATCTGGATGATAGGGCTTCAACAAAGAAACATGAAAGACATTATGGATTCGGGCAAGAGCTGGCGGTAGAGCAAGTCTATAGGCAACGGGGTTGATGACCTCCAAAACATCAAAAGGACCCACATATCTTGGTGCAAGCTTTGAAGACTTTCCAAAAGAGATTGAGCTTTTATATGGTCTCACACGCAAAAACACCTTGTCACCTTCCTGAAACTATCTAAAAGTGTGGTTCCTATCTGCATAACTCTTATGTCTATTAGTTGCTTCCTTCATCCGTGTACGAATGGAACTCCATGGTAAGAGTTGTTGTAGGAAAACTCCATGAATGGAAGGTACTCTTCCCATTTATATTGGTGATCCATACAATACATCTAGAACAAATCCTCAATCACTTGATTCACTCTCTCAGTCTGTTCATCTGTCTGAGGATGATAAGATGTACTGAAATTCAACCTAGTTCCCAAAGATGCATTCAAGGTTGTCCAAAACCTTGATGTCATCCTAGTATCCCTATCTGATATGATAGTCTCAAGTACCCCATGCAATCTAAAAATTTCCTGGACAAACTTCTTGGCCAAAGCCAAAGATCCATCTCTCAAGCTTCCTGGAATAAAGTGAGCTACCTTGGTTAGTTTATCAACTACAACCAAGATTAAATCATGTCTACGTCGTGTCATGGGTAAACCCTGGATAAAATCCATACTTATGACTTGCCATTTATACTCTGGTATATCATGTGGGTACAAAAGTCCTACTGGATGGACATGTTCAGCCTTAACTCGCTGACATTCTAAACACTGGGCTACAAAAGCTATCACATCTCACTTTCACCCTGGCTAAAAATACAATGGCCTCATATCGGCAATCATCTTGTTTACCCCTAGATGTCCTGAAAAAGGAGTACAATGCATTTCCTCTAGAACCACCTTCCTCAACCCTACTCAGTCGGGAATATACATCATGTCTTGGTATCTCATGATACCATTATCCTCAAAAGTGTATTCGTCAAAATAGTGATTTGATGGATCTACAAGTAATGTTGTCTTAACCATCTCATAATGGTCATCCCCTGAAAGATTCTCTAACACATGTTCTCTCAATTGATTTCTAGAAGTATATATAGAAGAAATATGTCTTCTCCTACTTAGAGCATCTGCTACTCTATTATCTTTTCCCTTGATATACTCGATACCAAAATCATACTCACTCAGAAACTCCAACCATCATCTTTGTCTAGAATTGAGATTAGGTTGTGTGAAGATATACCTAAGTCCCATGTGATCTGTCTTCAACTCAAATGGTTTACCCAAAAGGTATTGTCTCCACATCACTAAAGCATGAACAATTGTTGCCAATTCCAAGTCATGAGGTGCATAGTTAACATCATACTATTTCATTTTATGTGACTCATAAGCCACTACTTTTCCACCTTGCATGAGAACACCACCAAGACCTTCTCCTGAAGCATCAGTGATAACCATAAAGTGTCCATTAGGATCTTGTATGATCAATATAGGAGTGGATGTGAGCTTTTGTTTTAATAACTGGAATGCTCTCTCAAATACATCAATCCACTCGTATCTTTTCCCTTTTCTTTGAAGGTAAGTGATAGGTGTTGTAATCTTAGAGAATCCCTCCACAAATTTTCTACAGTATCCTACAAGTCCCATAAAACTTCTCACTTCAATCACATTTTGAGGAGTTGGCCACTCAAGAATAGCTTTGATCTTTGTCGAATCCACTGCAATTCCATCTACAGAAAAAGATATGACCCAAATAATGAATCTCTTTCTTATAGAAAGAACACTTTGATAGTTTCCCATACAACTTCTTGTCTCTCAGGCACTGTAAAACTATCTGCAAAAGTTCCTCATGTTACTCCATATTCTTGAAGTAAATCAGATTGTCATCAATGAATATATCAACAAACTTATCAAGATAATCCATGAATACACTATTCATTAGGTTCATAAAAGTTGCAGGTGCATTTGTCAATCCAAAAGGTAAGACTAAAAATTCATAATGCCCATACCTTGTCTTGAAAGTTTTTTTGGATATGTCCTCCTCTTTGATCTAGAGTTGATGATATCCAGATCTCAAATCAATCTTGGAGAACATAGTTGCTCTCTTTATTTGATCAAAAAGTTCATCTATTCGAGGAAGAGGGTATATGTTCTTAATGGTCACCTTATTAAGCATTCTGTAATCTATGCACAATCATAAGGTACCATCTTTCTTCTTCATAAAGATTATTGGAGATCCCCATGGTGAAACACTAGGGCGAATAAACCCTTTATCTAAGAGTTCTTACAACTGTAGCTTCAATGCATACATTTTAGTAGTGGTCATTTGATATGGTGCCTTGGATTGAGGTTCAACTCCAGGCATCACATCAATTGAGAAATCAAATTCTCTCTGTGGAGGTAACTCAGGTAACTCTTCAGGAAAAACATCCTTGAATTCCTGCAAGATAGCCTGGAAATCTTCTAGACTAGGAGGTGTGTCCAGATCTTTGACATCAAGGCATTCTACTATTTTATCATTGCAATTCACTATGGCCTTATGTTCTGTTTGCCAATTGATGCCCGAAATGACATCATAGGAACCTAAAGGTGCAACATACAAGTTTACTTTTGTTTGAAAATCAAAAAGTTCAATCTCACTACAAGATAAACATTGCTCAACCTTATGCTCTTCCTTATTTTCATATTATACCATCCATGGTTCTAACATATATCCTACTCTAACTGGTAATTTAGAAGCAACTCTAGGATCTATGAAACATTCAGTAGCTCCAGTATCAATCAAAATAGAAATATCATGACCAAGAATCTTACCGACCATCTGAATGGGTGTTCCTTGAAAATCAGCCTGTCTATTATTCACAGCTGCATGAATCTGATGATGAGTTTGACATCCTTTCCCATCTCTATGGGTTGATCTCTAAGGACAAACACTAGCATAGTGGTCTCCTCTACAAGTGTAGCAACCATCTCGTGGTCCCTGTTTACCATCAAGTTTATTCCTCCTATTATCATTCTTGTTGTTGCCCCTGTTCTGGTTACCATTGTTGTTCCTTCCAGCATTACCTCTGCCCTTGCCTCTCATATTCTGCACATGTTTATGACCAGTGTCCTTTGGTTTATTATCTTTAAACTTCCTCGTATATCCCTGAGGTGCACTAGTCCTTTGACTCACTCTGATTGAAGGTACCTTCTTGAGTTTCTGCTCTTGTCTCAAAGCCTTCCTGAAAGAAAAATCCATAGTCTAAGGCTCATGCATATCCACTTCTGATCCTATCTCTGGATGTAATCTGAGAATAAACTTGCGGGTTCTAAACCACTCATCCTACTGATATTGAGGTACATATTTTACCAAGTGATAGAATCTCTCATGGTATTCAGTGACAGTCAAAACTCCTTGGATCAAGTTCTGGAATTCAGTCACTTTCCTATCATAGTATAGTTGAGGTAACCACCTCTTACGAAAAAGTACTAGGAATTCTTCCCAAGAGATCTCACCAGGCTGCATCCTCTTTTCAACCATCTCATTGTCCCACCAAGTACTAGCCTCACCAACCAACTGAAAAGCACCCCACATATCTCTAGATTCAGCTGAAAGATTACGAACATGAAAATACTTTTCCATGGATACTATCCATGCTTCAGCAGCATCACCGATGGCCTTACCATCAAATGTAGGAGGTATGACCTTCTTGAGGTGCTTACTCAGTTCCTCTACTATTCTTTCTCTATTATTAGGTATGTTTACCGCCCTTTGATCTACGTTTTGGTTCTGCTGCTCTTCATTCCTCCTATCCTCTTCTTCCTTTCTCAATGCTTCCAAATGTTGATCCTCTTCCTGTTTCTATTGAGCTTCAAGTCTCTAATCCTCTTCCCTCTTTCTTCTTTCCTCTTCATTCTATCTACCTCTTGCATCCTGTTCTAATTGATCCATATGGTTATTTTGTTTTTGCAAGAGATTCCTTTGTTTTGTCAAGAGGTTTAGGATTTCATCCATCCTTGGATTTTGTTCCTCATTGACCCGTCCATTTCTGGATCCTCCCTTATTACTGTTTCTAGTTTGCATGGTGTTAAATCACTTCCTGCACCAAGCATGAGTACACAACTTAGCAATATAGGACCAAGGTCCGAGTGTTTAAACACAACTCTGATACCACATGTAAAGACATATCTTGCACATAAGAGACACGTAAGCTCAAGATCATAAAAACTTGAAAAGTAAAAAACATAACAAGTCTGAAAGATAATAAAGACTTTTCCATGACATAAATTCCATTTCCATTTAAAGAGGTTACAATAATATGAGATAATGTCGAAATCCTTGACATAATAGTTAAAAATTTGACCAATTTGTTGAATAGAACAACATGAGTAAAAATAATACATAGTGTATGTCGACATACTGTCACACATAAATACATCAAAGTATAAAGATACAAATATAATAGAGCACATGAATTTAAGGTTGAAATAGTACAAGATATCCAAATACATGTCATCGGACTATCAGTCATCCATCAGCATGTTTTTGTCTCCTATGCCATCAAACAGTCTATCATCCATCTACAAAGCTTGAGACAGAAATGTGATCTAGGTGTTTATTCCGCCCAACCACGGAGTGGTTAGCTCCCCCAGGGCTCATCTTGAAATGAAGAGCTCACCGAACCTACACGAGTGATCTATCAACTCAACACTGATAAATCGAAAAGGAATCTGGTGCAAGATGTGAACTAACTACTTCATCACACACAAAGTAGAACTAACATAGATATGGCAAAGAGAAATTACATAACCAACACAAATTCATTTATGTGTTTACAAAGCTTAGGCCTAAGCATAAAAGACCATATTTCTACTGGTCGGTAAAAGAAATTTATTTTACCCTTCTCTGTTTCCCATATTTGGCACTCTTTCCCAAGATATCTTTCCTCAAAGAAATTAAGTAAAACACTTAAGAAAACATAAATAAGATCAGACATTCATCAATGATAAATAAATGGCTTTCTGTCAATACCGTTTCTACTTACTTCGGATTTATAAAATCTTCTCATTTTCACAGGATTTACATAGTTTATGTCACAAGATTTAGAGAATGAATAAATGATTATTATTAAACGATTATTATCAAGCTACAGAATATTCATACAGTTTCTGACATGGTAAGCAAGCAAGTTTTTCTAAAATTTCCATACAAAAGTTGTCATTTTTCTTTCTCTTTTGCTATCCAGTGACTGAGTTTAGAGATATAATTTGTTTTTGGAAAATGACAAATGGGACTTATACTGATCTTTTTTCTTTATTAACTGAATTCCTCCCACATGTCAAGGGGGATTACAAAGATTGATGTTGCAGTTTCATAATTATGCATCTTCAGTTACAATTCCAAAGAGAATTCACCTTCCATGTGAGAGCTATTTAACCATTCAATTTTAATTTAGAGCTTAAGTTTTTGGTTTAGTTTATTTATGAGTCAGTCCCTTGATTGAATAACCGATCTCATGCCAATATGACAGCTATGTTAGGAGAATAAAAACTACTTCATCTTTCTTGTTTTAGAAATCAGATTCTTTAGTTTGAAATAGAGCCCGTGATATTTATGTAATAATGGGCAGTTTTTCTAAGCAGTTAACTTTTTCTTTCACCACTGTTTGTTTCAAGACAGCACGATTTTAAAATTGGAATTGCTTTTTTGTGCTATGTAAGGGGTGTGTAATTTTCTTTTTAACATTGCAATAAAGTTTTGTTTTTTGTCCTCTAAAACAGAGCGTACTCTGTTCTAAAACAAAGCACTGTTAAGATGTCCTTTTTTCTTATTTCTATGTATGCTATTTGAATATTGTTATCAAATAAATTATTTGTTACTGCTGTTATACATTATTTGTTGTTAAAATAGTGCAGAGATTAGCTTCAGAATTCCATATTCTTACCATGACATATTTAATTCTGAATTGAGATTCCAGAACAGATTTTAAAAGACCTCTCTTCTTTCTTTAAACAATTATACAAAACCCATCGTTTCCAATTTAACTTGAATCTAACCCCACAAACTTACAAAGTTTTTAAGTTGGCAGCTTTCATACCCACTCATCTGAACAAATTTAAGATGGATTATTAAACCAAATCAATTTTGACTAACCCAATAACCGCAGGACATCTAAAACGTAACAACTCTGCCTGCTAAACATACAAATGGAGCCATAAAAGCACATTCTATTGAGAGTTTTGAGTTTCCAAATCACTCATGATAATTTAAGTAATGCTTCGGCTCAAAATCTTGAAGTTTCAGTTCTATATATTTATTCTCTGTTTTCCCTAAATTAGTCCTCAACAATCGAATTTACCGATTTTGATTTTCCCCAAACACTTGAAACTAAAAAAAAAACAGTTAGCTCTATTCTCAATTTGTCCTTGTGGGGATTTTGTTTTGAAATTTGAAGAGGAAAAGAAACAATCTACTCATTTTCATCTCTACTGTAAATCAAAAAGATTTCATTTAATTCAGCATACAGATTAAAAAAAAAAGGAACCTGAATATTAATGGAGAAGCCTGTAGATAATAGTTCTTCTGCATCCTTTTCTTGTTGTAGTCCTCCTTTTTACCCAAATTTCTTCTCCCTCTGACTTCTTGCATAAAACTCCTATGTTTCCTTGTGTCCTCCTATGTTGTGTATCCCTTTTCACATCCCCTTTACGCTGCTTTTTCTCCCTGACTTATGGCGCGCGTTTTCCTCAAAAAACTGCACCACTCTCTGTTATATTTATTCTCACCTTGACGTGTCGCATAGGAAGATGGAATCCCAGGTTAAATTAAACAACACAACATCTTTCCTTAGTCAATCATCATTAATTTTGATAAATAGGCAGTTTACAAAGTCTAAACTAATAAATAGAGTTCACTTTCAATTATGCAACATTCAAAGCAACTCCTTATAATTAAAAACATAAATATATCTACTAATTTTGGTGCAGATTTAGGAGTTAAAAAAAAAAGGTTGTGACACAATATATGACATGTTTCCTGAGCTCCAATATCTCTTTCTATAACTTTTTTTGTCATAAGCTTTTTGTATGCTCGTGCAGCTAAATCATCAGGATTTTCCATGTTTGAAAGCCACATCAACATTTGTTGATACATTTTTGAGATTTTCTCATCTTTTGATACATACTTGATTATTGCATGCTTGTAAAGAATAGGTTGTTAATCTATATTTTCCCTCCATAATTTTAGTATGTGCCAATTATGTGAATTCACTCTATCATCATTTCTTACTGGTTCAAATTTTCTTTCACCCATTTATCTATTCACATGTAACTTGGATCCCCTCAAATTCAATGGCCAAGGAGCATTATAACTATAACAATCACAAATAAGTTGCTCATTTCATTGACTTGTCTAAGTACAGTTGATATAGGATATTGATATACAACTATCACTTGAAGAAATAATTATTTGCAAAACCATTCTTCCCTTTTTTTTATGTAGGCACGCACCCTCCTTGCAAACTGTGTGTTGTTCTACACAGTTGAGTAACTTTTCATAGTCACAAATGGGAGGGCCACTACAATATATGTGGTGAATGCTCTTTGGTCTATGTGCATTTTGTGACTCTACAAATAGGGCAAATGCAAAGGCTACTTTACATTTTCCCACACCTCCTACACATGCAACTTGTGCTCACTACTCACATTTGATTGTAAGACTATACATGCACATAGGTTGATCCACCAAAGCAAGTTGGTCTCTCCAAAAATTTCATGCCCACTACTCACATTTGATCGTAAGACTAAATGCACACTATATTGATCCACCAAAGCAAGCCGCTCCCTCTTTGTAAGTTTTTATCCACTTTCTTATAATTCATTCACCAAAATCCCATGCCCACTACTTATATTTGATCATAAGCCTAAATGTGCACTCTATCAATCCCCCAAAGTAAGTTTCCCTCTCTTTGTATGATTTTATACATGTTCTTAGAATTCATCTTCCCAAAACCTCATGTCCACTACTCACGTTTGATTGTAAGACTAAACACACACTTTGTTAATCCCCCAAAACAAGTTGCTCTCTCTATAAGATTTTACCTACCTTCTTATAATCCATTTGCTGAAAATTACCACGAGAAATAATAGAAAAAACTACAGATCCACCACAACATTCCCCTATAATCTCCCCCTCTCCCCTCTCTCTTAAAAATCATTTATTTATCAAAACTTAAACCGTTTATCAAATTTTAAACTAAGTACACTAAACCTTCTCTCTTATTTAAAACTAAATTCTATTTAATTAAATTGATAATGTAAAAATTAAAATTTCTTTGACATATATTTAATTTCCTATTATGAATTATTAATCAACACCAATTCCTATTCATCAAAATATCAATTCAACCCATAAAAAACTAAAAGAGATGGCCCACTTATCATTGAAGTTAAAACGTCATTTCATTTGACATACCAAGAAATGTTCAAAAGAACAAGCACTTTTAATCCTAACAAACTTTAGTTCCTTTTATTAAAACTCTACAATAATTGTAGATTAGCATTTACCTACTCCATGCAAACTCTAAATTTGATGGCTGACTAATGGTTCTATTGAAATGCTTTAATTATAAATATAATCAAATTACAAGAATATTATAGTTCCTGCCATAGGCAGGATACTACTGCATTCGTTAGATGCAAATAGTTTTTTAATTAACCAATCAGATTTGAAGATTTTTTAAGTTTATTTGGATATCATAAGGTTTGATATTTTCAATATATTTTATAAATTCAAATAATATTATTTATTTAGAATTCTATTGGCTGTCAGCAAAAAAGGCAATGGAAAAATTAAAATTTATTTGGAAAAAATCTAAAAAAATATACATTGTCTGTTGAATGCGTGAGAGGTACATCTGACTATCTTAAATCATGTTTAATGCTCATTGAATGCGGAATTTATTCTGACGATGTCTGCTCCGCCTTGAAGTTGTTGTAAGTTTTTTTAAAATTATTATTAATTCGTATGCGGTGCACGAAAATGCTCTCTTGCCTGCCAGGTACAACAGCATTAAAATTTTATATAAAAGAAAAAATCATTAAAAAGGCATAGATCAGTTTATTTCGGATAACTTTATGCAATATATATATTTTTAATTAATCTATCAATTAATTGACTTCAAACTAATGATGAATGCAATGGAAAAGTTGATGAAATATATTTGCCTAATTGAATCTAAATTATTTAATATTATAATATGTTCTCTATAATGTTTATATGTCACTGCCTTCACGTTTATATGTCACTGCCTTTTGTAACTTTTTGTTATAATGTTATTAGGTTTATATTTTGATAACTTTTTAAATTTTTATTCTAATATCTTAAAAATTTAGACATATTTTTATTGATATGTTTATATTGTGATAATTTTTAAATTTTATAAATAGTTATAAAATAAATATTATAATAAAATTAGATATATATTTTAAGAAAATTTTAGATGGAATTTGAAGAATTTTTTATAAATAGTTACTTTTATTTAAAAAATGTTTAAAAATTAAAATAAAATAAAATAATTTAAGGTAATAGATAAATATAATGCAAAAATCTATTATAATAATCGTTTTAATTTCAAATTAGGAAAAAAACTAATTTTATAAAGTTACATTCATTTTAGTTTTTTTTCACATGACAATTACAAACTAATTAAAATCTAAATCTTCTAATATTATGGGATATCTTTGGAAGCTAGTCAAAATTAACTAAAACATCTAAAATATACAACATGAAAAGATCAACTTCTTAAGGTTACAAGGTAAAGATGTTTGTAAAAACCACTTGTCTATGGATCCACATAGATCAAATGTTACATGAGAACTTGGAGATGAACATTATTATGCTATGACCATGAGATAAAATCCACTATACACCAAAATGAAGGAAGTAAAATTTAGATGATAAAATAAAGTTTCTTCAATTAGATTATATTTATTTTTAATATTATATTTATAAAATAAATAAAATATTGTTAAATTATATAGTTTATTATTATTAAAAATATGAAAATATATAGTTACAATGATAACATTTACTAAAAAAATTGTCACATATTTTTTTAAAATTAAATAATAGTAATGTTAATACCTTGACAAATGCCTCTTTAATTTTTTACCACATATTACTTGCCATGTTTGAAAGTAGCATTAGTGAATATCTTTGATTGAAGATGCTTTTTTCCTACTATTATGATTTAATTATATGTTTAATTTTCTTTGATCATACGTATAATCTATTTATACATATAATCTATTTTATTATCCTTAATATATTCTAAAGATATATTCCAAAACTAGACTTATTCCAAAATAGTTTTTAGTGAATATACCAACTAGTTTGTATGAGTTACAATGCTTAAATGTACATATGTTCAACATCCAAGGATTACTTTTAGAGATTCTCAATCATAATATTGTGATTATTTAATCAATGGTCACAAAGGGTAAGCATTGCATTGTCAAATACAATGTTTCTATTTTTCTTTTTCTACCTCTCTTCCTTCAGTGTCTCTAAACATAATTTTCTATCTTTTCCATCCATTACTAGCCCTGTGGCTCTTTCTTACTTTATTACCTACCTCTCCATTTTTATTCATCCACATAATCCTAACTCTACATTCATAATACTATTGGGAGGAACTTTGACGCTTTGCGTCTCTTGTTTTACATACAAAGTAAGAGATTTTAAATAAAGTATAAAAAATATAAATTATATTATAAGAATCAATAGAATCAACTGTCAAGTAAAACTAATGGTCAAATTTAAGCTATCTTTAAATTACATCACTTTTAGTTCGGAGTGTCCATCAAATCCGTGACTTACTGAGCACACCAGAAATCAAACAGTTTATGAAAACATATTCTTCTGTTTAAGGATTTTTAATCTTAGAATCAGATTTTGAGAATCTGGGTTGAAAAAATAAATATTGGTAAGCATTTTAATCATTTTTTTGGAAAAGAAGAGAGTAGCCTAGCCTGGTAAACATATTTTTCTGTCACCAATCAAACATAATGATAACGTAATAAATATATCATAAAAAGAGTAAACTATTTTCATTTGCATGTATATACAACACTGTTTGTTTCCCCGAAGGGGAGGGCAAATTAGGACTTGGTATACCCCTATTAATAGATTGAACAGGTTGCTCGCTGAAACCCAATTTTGTAGGACTGCAATTCAAACCAATGAGATCACATTTCAACTATCTGTTCTATTTCTTCAGCAAATTTAGAAAGTTGGACTCGCATGACGGACACACAGAGGAATGCATTGATGCAAACGAAGCGTAGTTTAGCACGTTGAAGTCTTGTGCCACCAACATTCCTCCACACGCCAATTCCACCGTTGAAACTCGCTCTGAATCCGCCAATCAAGACAATCATGGAACAGAAACAATATAAATGCAATGCACCCACATCCGCAATCTCACACATAAACGGACCCAGATCTTTTTCTCTCGGAGTCCAGTACTTTTTTGCCTTCATTCCTCCTCCTCCAGGTAAGTAAGCTGTCTGTTTCCTTCTCATTTGTTCTCTGTCATCTTGCCTTGATAAAGTCAAGTTTTATCCTTTCTGGCAGTACCACACATATTCTCTCCCTGCGGACCTGTTTTTCTTGTCGGGTTGTAGCCTAAAATGTCAAATATTGATGGTTTCAGAGCCTGCCTTGTTGACCTCCTGTAACTTATGACTGGTACCTTTTACAATTTACAAGGAAGTTGGGGAGCTTTTTCTTTTACTGTAATGCTCTGATTTAACCCTTTATCATTTTAGTAGTAAACCAATCATAGATCACAGGACCTTGTTGAGAAGCAGCTTGAAACATATTTTACATGGAAAATGTCTGTTGCAGAGTTGGCTTAGCCTAAGCTATTGTTTGTCTGGGCTCTATATTAATGCTGGAGCTATTTTTTTATTTATCTGTTTGTTTATTACTGATAACTTGCACTGTTGAAGCTAGATCAGTATTTATTAACAGCTTATAGCTTGTCTAATATACAAAAGCATGCACCACCTAGGACTCAGAACTCAAGACCTGCCGAGGGTGCTCTGCCTCTGAGCTAATGGCTCCTGACAGGTTTAATTTTCATGGTGGGTGTGTTAATATTCATACAGTATGACTTACTGAGTTTACTGGGCATGATGCCATCTGGAGTACACACTGTTTTATGCGTGTGACGTCTGCACTGATGAATTATGTTCACCCTTTGGTTTGTTAACATTTTGTAGCTAATTATTGCATGAAAACAGTGGACCAGCAAGGGCACAGATCCTAGGGCCTTGGATCAATATTTAGGGTTGGTTTACTACTGACCCGAAATGGGTTCTCCTTTTTTGTGTAATGTGGGTTAACCTTCCAACAGTCTATTCAGAATAATTTAGTCTGATTTTACTTGGCCTAATCCCTTTTGGTAGCATATTTTGTGCAAGCTTGTAGTGCCAAACAGGGTTTGAATCTAGGTCATTGTTGATTCGATTACTAGTCAGATCACAGTTTAGTTTTGAAGAAGCATGTAATTTGATCTTGTGTAAGAGTTTGTCTAGAGCTCGAACCCTTTTTTTATGGGCATCAGTAGAGTAGATTTTGATGCATATAGGAGGCCTTTGGCCTGGGTCATTTCTATAGACATTACTTTCTCGTAGCTGAGTTGAATTTGAGCATCACTTGTTTTCTGAGATTTCACCTAGGATGTTATATTGAATCATTGCCTGAATTGGTCCAGACCGCCCTTTTGGTCTTTTGATTTTCAATTGTTTGAGTTATGTTATGCTCCCCTGTTTTTATGAAATGTTTGGGTTATTATAATTAATTTCGTCAATACGGGTTTTACAGACATGATATTTTAATCCGACACAAGCTGCCACCCTTCTCGTTTTGGTTTCAAATAGTTGTTTTCTAGCAAGCAAGGTTCAGGTTTCATACATAATAATTAATTATTATTCATTGTTTTTTTGCCGGATACTATTATGTAAACCAGATTGTGGAATATTATGTAGCTTTATTCATTTGATTATCCGGTTCAATTTTTTTTATTTGTTGAATATGAGTATTGATTTGAAGCAGGATACAGTGTGACCGGGCACAATGGACAGACATGTGACGGATCCCGATCCAGAGGAGAAAGAGGTGGAGGATCAATCTCCAATAGAAGAAGTGGCACTGGTGGTGCCTGTTACTGACGACCCAACATTGCCTGTATTTACATTCCGTGTGTGGACACTGGGTTCTTTTGCATGTGTAGTGCTCATGTTTTTGAACACCTTCTTCACCTACCGAACACAGCCCTTAGTCATATCTTCTATTTTAGCCCAGATTTTGGCCTTGCCACTCGGAAGATTTATGGCAGCAGTCCTTCCCACCAGGGAAATGCAGATTTTCGGATTTAAGTATAGCCTGAATCCTGGCCCCTTCAATATCAAAGAGCATGTACTCATAACAATCTTTGCCAGCAACGCAGTTTCAGGTGGGGGTGGAGATGCATATTCTACTGGGGCAATTACTGTCATGAAAGCTTATTACAAGCAAACTATCAGCTTCCTTGCAGCTCTCATCATCGTACTCTCATCACAGGCAAGATTTCATACACCCCATCTCATAATTTGATGTATTAATGCTTTGTGCAAAATATTGGATCAAACAGGCTTGCATGAATTTGATTTTTTCATGTAAAATGGATTTGAGGTCTTTGAAAATGGAATGCAAAGTGCCTGACAAAGCCACTTGCATATCAATATGAGATTTAATCCTTTCATGCATGGAAAGAATTCTTGAGTTCAGTTCTCAAGCATTTGCGGTGTGTATCATTGGAGAGGGACCATTTGCCTCCTAGCTCAATAATTATAAAATGTATATGGACAATTTGGGTCATCCCCAACAATGAACTGGCCGAGGGTGCATCCTGTTTAAACGTACAGGGGATGAATTATTAACAATTAGACTCTCATTCTTATCTGATTAGAATCTCGACCCATTTTTCCTTATCTCTTGGTATCAGTGATTATCAGTAACAGAAACTTTAACATCTTTTTCTTTTTGTATATGTTATGAGGCTCTCACTGACAAATGCATATATTTTACCATGTATGGTACCTTCCAGATCTTGGGATACGGCTGGGCCGGTTTGCTGAGGAAATATCTGGTTGAACCTGCAGATATGTGGTGGCCTTCCAATTTGGCGCAGGTCTCTCTCTTTAGGTAAGCTGATTCTGATGCCTTGTAATTTCCTCCTCCCCTCAAAAAGGAACAAGAGAAAAAGTATTTTTGTTTAATTTATCTATAAACATGGACTATAAGTTTTAATTAACGAAGGGAATGCTAAATATGCCTTGAAAGCATGAACTAAGTTTAGACGAACATAGTAGCAGCATCAAAATAGTCTGGATGAATGAAACTTATGGGAAAATGAGCCATACTAGAACCAAAGACGGGGCCAGTAACTAAGAGGGCTGGGGCAATTCAGTGTGCTCGGCAGTTCAGTGGTAGAGCACACCAGCAGCAAATGGGAGGCCGTAGGTTCAATTCCTAGTCACTCGATGAAAAGTTTAAGTGAGTATCAGAGCTCAGGTTGATAGGTCCAGATCAAAGCCCCCAAGCACTCATACTGTGGCTTAAGGGGGGTGCTGCAAAATGCACCACACCAGAACCAAAGATGGATCAGTCACCAAGAAAGTTGGTAGTTCAATAGTAGAGCACTCCATAAGAAAATAGGAGGTCCTAGGTTCAACTCCTTGCTGATTTATAAAAGCTATATTCCATGGCATTCCGAGGACAGGGATGGAAAGGGACAGCAGGGGCAACAATATACAAATTTTAAATCTATATATCATATATATAATTTTTTTTAAATAATTAAAGATAGAGAGAGGGAAAGAGAGATATGTCAATAATTGATAACAACAAGACAATATGTAAATAAATCACAGATTCAGAGTTCATAAATGATAATAGCAGCACTATAAATCAGTATAACAACATTATAACAATAGTCTCAAACATCAAAACTATGGTCTATCAAAATAAATATCTATATCAAAATGTCTAAAACATGTATCCAGAAGTGTAGTGTCAATTTCACAGACATAGCATATGAAAGTAAGCCTCATTCTAGCTATCAATATCCAAAGATTCAGAATCATCTGATCACTATCTCCCTCTGGCTGAAGTGGATCATCCAATGGTAGCCCCACCAGTCCAATTGCACCTCCTTATCAATCTGCCTAACATCTTCAAACCTTGTGGCCCCTCCACATTGCTGCTTTGGCAAATTTAAAAAAAAATAAAAAATATCTATTTGATTTCTAAAGCCAAAAATCATCTGAATGTGTAGGGATCACTTTTTAATTTTGGGGACGGATAGAAGAAGTTTCAGACATCCCCTAAGCCTAGCCATCCCCAAATGTCAAGGGATGTTTCCTGCCGTTTCCTGCAGTTTTTGGAAATTGGGAACGGCTGGGGGATGTTTCCTTTTCATCCCACAGTTCCTTAAATATTTCGGGAACGAGGACGAGTCCCTGAGGGATCAGAAACACGTCCCCGTGTAACATAGATAAAAAATTTAACTCAACTAACACAAACACGTATGCTAACTATATTCATTGTAGTTGGAATAAAATTCTTTACCTGCATCTGCTAGTGAGAATAATTTCCCTAGTATTTAATTGAAACTCACTATGTATTACTTCTTGTTGGCTGGTAAAGCATTATGGTCCAAATGCTTAGTGAAGTTCAATTTTTTATTTATTTAAAGAATTAGTTATCTACTGTGATTAAAATATCGATTAGGGGAAAAGAGAGTTCTTTTCCACCTGAAAGTTTTAACAAATCCTTGATAAAAAAAGAGTTAAGTTTAATCTTATTCAATTATATCATTTCAAGTTTCCATTCTACCCCTTTAAATTTTTTCTAACATAGTCAATTTTACAAGGATATAATCCATTATCATCTGTCTGATACGACTACCTGTTTGAATGTGAATCAGGGCTCTTCATGAAAAGGACAACTCTGGGAAGAGACTGACACGCATGCAATTTTTCCTGATATTTACATTGTCCAGCTTCGCATATTACACATTACCTGGATATATGTTCACTGTCTTGACATTTTTCTCTTGGGTTTGTTGGATCTGGCCACACAATATTACTGCACAGCAAATTGGATCAGGGTATAAGGGTTTGGGTGTTGGAGCCTTATCCTTTGATTGGGCTGGAATTTCAGCATATCATGGAAGTCCACTTGTGACACCATGGTTTTCAATCTTGAATGTTGCAGTTGGGTTTATAATGTTTATTTACATAATTATTCCTATATGTTACTGGAAATACAACGTGTTTGATTCGAGAACATATCCAATCTTCTCTAATCAGTTGTTTAAATCTACTGGTCAAAAATATGATACCACAAAGATCTTGAAACCGGGTAATGAATTGGATATAACGGCCTATGATGACTATGGAAAGCTATATCTCAGCCCTCTTTTTGCACTGTCGATTGGATCAGGTTTTGCAAGGATTGCAGCAACAATTACCCATGTGCTCCTGTTTAATGGACGGTGAGTCCCATTTGCTTGTTTCTATTCTTCATTACTTGACAAAATTAATAGGAGTTTGGTGCCAGTCACTTGAACAATGACATTGAGTGAATTTTGTGTCTACAGTGACATGTTTAAGCGGAGCAGATCTGCTATAAATGCTAAAATGGATGTGCATGGACGCATGATGAAGCACTATAAGGAAGTTCCAGAGTGGTGGTTCCTTATTTTGTTGGTCGGTAGCATGGCATTCTCTATTTTACTGTCATTTGTATGGAAAGATGAAGTTCAAATTGCATGGTGGGGCATGATCCTGGCCTGTGCACTGTCATGGTTCATAACTCTGCCAATTGGAGTGATTCAAGCTACTACCAACCAGGTTTGATGTCTTCCATTCCTTATTAAATAGTGACTGTTGATAAACGTTGTTAAAAAATATTTCTCTTTACAATGCAAGTTCTCTCAATAGGTTTAGTTAAAGTATAATACCATCTTCAAATGTTGAAGTATTTGATCTCAGGTCACATAAGATTTTGCATCCCCACACCATCTGTTGTATCATCATTTCATTGTTTCCCTATTGGCCTTGTATTGAGTCTAGGAGCACAGCTCATCCACTGCAGAAAAATTCCAGCAGCATATAAATGTTTCTATGCATCTCAGCACACTTGCTTTTCATGGTTTTCCTTTGCAATAACTCTTAAGCAGTACAAGCTAATCAAAATTCCAAGTTTGTGATTTTTATTATTTTGTTTTAAAAGCGGAGTAGATTTGCCTTTACTCCTATTGAGCATCTATGGTAATGGAAATGTTTGTCTGATGTTATACATAAAAACAGCAACCAGGTTATGACATTATAGCACAGTTCATGTTTGGTTACATTTTACCCGGGAAGCCCATAGCAAATCTTCTTTTCAAGATCTATGGCAGGATCAGTAGTACACATGCACTTAATTTTCTTCAAGACTTGAAGCTTGGCCAATACATGAAAATTCCTCCGCGTTGTATGTATACTGCTCAGGTATGATTTCTAATGCTCCAGTTCAATCCCTTTCTTTCATTTTTGAACCACTTCGATTTCAACTAATATCGATTTTAGCTGTCTTCGAGTTTTTCTTTTTCAAAATAGTGGATTCACCCGGGTCCCAAAATTACTTTTTCTTTCTCCCTGCAGTTATTTTCTACAGTCTTGGCAGGACTAGTAAATCTTGCTACTGCATGGTGGATGCTGGAAACAATAGACAATATCTGTGATACTGATGTTTTGCCCGAAGACAGTCCTTGGACATGTCCAAAGTACAGAGTCACTTTTGATGCATCTGTAATTTGGGGTCTTGTGGGTCCAGAGCGCCTGTTTGGACAGAAGGGGCTGTACCGAAATCTGGTCTGGCTTTTCTTGATTGGTGCAGTTCTTCCTGTTCCAGTTTGGGTTCTGAGCAAACTATTTCCAGACAAAAAGTGGATTCCACTGATAAATGTACCAGTCATTACATATGGGTTTGCTGGCTTGCCTCCTGCCACGCCTGCCAACATTGCTTCCTGGATTATAACAGGTACCATCTTCAACTATTTTGTCTTCCGCTTCAGGAAGCAGTGGTGGAAGCGATACAACTATGTTCTATCTGCAGCCCTGGATTGTGGTACAGCATTCATGGGTGTTCTACTGTACTTCGCACTTGGCTCTCAGAATCACAATCTAAGCTGGTGGGGAACTGAGTTGGATCACTGCCCACTTGCTTCATGCCCAACTGCCCCAGGTGTTAATGTTACGGGCTGTCCCATCTTTTGATCCCTCTGCTTTCTGTTTTATATAGCTCCATAATTATGTTGTGTGATAAAAAGGTAGAAGCTCTTTCCAATCAGGTTTGTTTACAGGACAAGTTTTCAGTAGCATACTGGGCCCATGTCTTTGCAAGACAAGATTGCAGTATTATACTTGGACCATGTTTGTCACGAACTTTTTTCCCAAGCAGAGAAACGTGATACACTGCAATCATTTGAGCCGACTCCCAAGTACTGTAGTTTTCTTTTATAGGCAAATATGATAAATAACTACTGGTGATAGTTGAGATTTGTTTTACTGTCTTTAAGTCAATGCTTGTACTCGACAAGGAAAGCTCATTGATGCACGGTGTTCTGTAAAACTGTTAAAAACTTTACAACTCAAATCAATATAAATTATAAATCCTTATAAAAAACATTCAAAACAAACAAACACGAGTGTAACAAGCGTTGGAACCATCTAAAAATTATGAGTGTGTAACAGTATTTCAGTTCTGTTGTGTGATCTGTTTGTTTGCAAGGGTTAAAAAGTGGTCATTTCACAGTATCTTGGATAACTGTGCATTACAATTATCTCAAAAATTTGTACAAATAATCTAATATGTACTCCTTCAAGAACCAATGCTTATTCATCTAACAACTATTTTACCAATACTTATTCACAAATGCCTCAATAATCTCTCTTGTAGACATCAATAATTTTGTACAATTCCTCTAATTGAATCCTATGAATTTTAACTATTGGGGGTACAAGTGGGTGGCTATTGGTACATGCAAAATTTACTAATAGGCTTTAATTATCTTTTTTTTGGTTTCTTTATAGTTAGTAATTGGGAGGTTAGGTGAGCAAGGAGTAAATAGTCATCGGAACATTGACATTGAGAGTTCCCCTAGTTTAAAATTTGAGAGTAGGTTATGCAAGTTTTAATGAGATGAACATTATATAATAATGTGCTTTGTATTCATTTAGATAGGTGCTTGTGGAATTGATCTTCATACATGCAAAATCACTCTGGCAATGCTCAAATGGATTTGGACTCTGGAAGCTAATTGATAGAGAATGGATCATTATACCTTGCCTTGGTGTACATATGTTTGAAGTGAGAAGGTGTCTATAGACAACATTTGGAAACTTGTTGAAGGTTATTTTCCCACATCAAGCCCATAGGTAGATTGTATCAATGATTTTGAAATAATAACCAAATAAAATAGACAAACACTCAAGGATGTATAAAGATTATGTATAGCAATTTATGTCGACATAAATGTATCATGAATGCTTTATGATAATGCTTTTCCAAAATCCTTGAAGATTTCAAGATAAATAATAAACATTCATAAATATAACAATATTACATATATAAACCAACAAGCTCTATAGATGTTGATCTCCAAGGGAATAACTTCACTTGGTTAAATAGAAGGGTTGGTGAGGATCTTATTCAGATCAGATTGGATTGGACCCTGATTTCTCATGATTGGTTGCAAATCTGCCTATTAGGTTTGAAAAAATATGGACTCATCACCCCAACTTTAAGGATGACTTTAAAGATTGGTGGGGCATACAGGTAGATGGTGCTACTATGTTTAGGGTGGCCAAAAAATTAAGGAATGTGAAGGACTCTATTAAGAATTGGAGTAAAACCATGTTTGGTGACATTTTCAATTCCAAATCCAATACTCATCTTGAGCTTAAGGAAATTCAGGAGGAAGACTACTCTCAACACCCTATTGAGAAAGAGAATGAAATTTTAGTCAAATATCATGATATAATAGCGAAAGAGGAGACTTTTTAGAGACAAATATCTCACTCTATCTGGCTGAAGGATGGAGATAAGAACACAAAGTTTTTCCATATGACCACTCTAAAACATAGAGTTGCAAATCGTATCTCCTACCTTAATACTGATAGGGGAAGACTCATGAAGGAAGAAGACATTAGGTGTGAAATGGTGGGGTTCTTCTCATCCTTGCTCTTAGCTAATCCTTCCCTCAATCTAGATAATAGGGATGTTCTTCTGTCTACCATCCCTTCTCTCATCTTTGAGGCTGAAAATGATGTCCTTGTTGCTATTCCTTCCTCTAAGGAGATTAGAGACGTCATTTTCTCCTTTGAAGGGGACAAAGCTTTAGGGTCGGATGGTTTCCCTATGTTTGTTTTTCAAAAGATGTGGCATATTATGGGTAAGGATGTTTCTAATGCAGTTAAAGAATTCTTTGGTGCTCGTAGAATTTTGAAGGAGATTAATGTCACTTTCCTTATGTTGATCCCTAAAAAGGTCAAAGTTGACTTTGTTGATTCCTTTAGACCAATCATCCTTTGCAACTCTTTATACAAAATTATTTCTAAAGTGTTGACATCCAGAATTCTGAAGGTCTTGAATGAAATTATTTCTCCTCAACAAAATGGGTTTGTCCCAAGTAGGCAAATTTTGGACTCTATCATTTATGTGCATGAAAATATCCATTCTCTCATAAGCTCCAATAATTAGGGATTCCTCACGAAAGTGGATTTGTCAAGTCCTTCGTGCTTTTGGATTTGGGAGAAAAGTTGTTCTGTTGATTCACTAGCTTATATTCACTTCCTTTGTTGTTGTGTTGGTTAATGGTTCCTCTTCCAATTTCTTCAACCCCACTAGAGGTCTTAGGCAAGGGGACCCCATTTATCCTATTCTCTTTGCCATAATGGTTGAATGTCTAGGCATATTCTTTCTTAAACTCAATAGTTGTGGAGATATTTAGGGGTTAAGACCGTCTTCTCACCCCTAAACCTGCTCTCATGAACAATTTGTGGATGACACTATTCTTATGGGGGTTGCTTCTATCAGAGAAGCTAAATGCATAAAAGGTGTCTTGAACATCTTGTGTGTGTATGCTATTCACCTTCATGAAATTAAGACTATTAACTAACAAATCAAAGAAAATGCAATACAAATTTAAACTAAGAAATGCATTTAATATCCATAACATCTCATGGTTCTCTAATTAGATGTGGTAAGTAGAGCTCTCAACTTAATCTCCACTAGTGACACTTCTAAAATGAGAAAATATGATGCTACAATGCTTAATCTAGCTCACAATTCTCCATTATGCAAAGATAAATTGAAATGCTAATGCTAAATGCTCTCAATTGCTCTTAATTGCTCAAGAAATTGACTATAGTAATGATGCTTTGTAAATGAATTCTAAGATGATTATTGCTCTCAAAATGCCTCTCATTTATAGTAAATTCCCAAGGGTAGGGGGTAGAGTGAATTAACCATGATTTACCTTTGGTTGAGTCAAAAACTTTGCAATGTTCATAAATAGGGGGACAATTTAAATGTTTGTCTCAAAACTTTGGTCAAAATGACAAAATTGAGTGGATGAGATTCAAAGTTTGAAATGTGTGATCAAGATTTAATCATTTTGAGTGATTTATGTCTCTTTGTCTCTCAATTCTCATTGGTTCCTCAAATCTTTGTTGAAAGATATTAGGATTAATTAAATTATATTATTTAATTAAATTAGCCATGTAAGGGAATAGGTTCATTTTGATTTTTGATTTAACAACTATACAATTAATTAATTAAAATCAATTATATAATATTTTTCACCCCTTTAAGCTTGTATTTAATTATTTAATGTCATTATTTGATTTTTCCTTTGATTTTACTAGTTTTGTCCAACTTTGATTAATAAATATCCATTTAATGTGATTTGATCCTTTTTATGAGGATTAGTGCATTTTGATTATTTTTAGCCATTTTAATGATTTAAAAGCGCTTGTCCATTTTTGAGTGTCTACAAATGCCCCTCTTTGAATTGATGTATGAAGAACATTGATTCAAAGAAATTTTGAGTCCTGATCGCTTTTAGGTCTGGTTTTACTTTGATTAACTGATATGATTGTTGTTTGATATGATATGATTTATATTTGATACTGCCTGATGATATGATTTGATATGATATGCCCTGCTGATAATAGTTCAAAAATTTTGATGCCCCAGATTTCATGATGTTTGATGCCAATTTGATACTCTGATGCCCCCTCAGAAATAAAACATATTGATTGCTTGATTTGAAATTTCATGTTATTTGATTGATTGATCCAATATGTTTTCATTTCTGAAAAATATTTGATGATATGCCATGATTTAGCAATTTGCCCCGATTGAATTGATAGTTTGACATTAGGTAATATAGGTCAAAGTCAAAATTTCACCTCTAAATTAGGTCCAAATTAGCTTAAATAGGTTGAAAAACTTAGATTTACTATTCATTTTCACTTTTGACTATTGAGATTTTGCTCTGATCCTGCTTCGATTTTCGCGATGGTTGTGCCTATTAGAGAGCATCAGTTCGAGAGGGGTCGTCGCTATCAGACGCCTTTGGACTATGGACCTCCTGTGAGTCATTTTTAAACCTTCTTTTGTGCATTTATTGCTCTTTTTCCACATTTATTGCAACTTTTTCATGCTCTTGTATTTTAGTTTTTGCAAAATGCTGCTTAGGATAGTTTAAATGCCACGTAAGTTTGTTAAGTGTCGCATCCACGCTTTTTACTCACACCTCTGCATAGTAAAGTGCCGCCTAGGATCTTTTATGTCTCATCTGATATTGATATGTTTCCGCGTAGCAGTAGGGTTTTCTTTCTATTTTAGATATGTTTTCATGCCTATAAAACCTTAGCTTTAAAATGCCGCCTAGGCTCCTTAAAATACCGCCTAGCGTTATGAAATGCTGCCTGAAATGTTAAGTTACATGTGCTAATGATAAAGCATCGCGTAATACTTTTTCTGCACTGCATAAGATAAAATACCACATGGTAATAGACAAATGACGCCTGCAGGACTTTGAAATTTTTTCAAATTTTCCAACTTGGTTTGATTTTCTGATAAGAATTTGATAAGTCTGACTGATTGATTGATTTCCCAGATAGCTAGATCTGTTGTAGTTTAACAAAATAATTGATTAGGATATCAGGATAATAGTATCAATGAATGTGATTTGTCAATCCGATAGGATATAAAAATTGATAGTGGGATACTGATAGGTAGGATTGATAATTGATTCTCAAGACATAGAGACATGGACAAATGGTACTAGGTTTGATTGCTTGATACTTTGATTTTGATAGAACTAATTGACTTAAAATGATTCATTGATATAGAAAACTGATATGATTCTCTTGATTTTGCTAAACAGGCACATTTTTGTAAGTTGTATATATGGACCATCACTTCATGGGTCATTGAGTTAGGTCAAACTTTGACTCCCACAGAGTTTCGGGTGATTGAGTTGTATGGTCTTAGCTTCCTTCTTGACATCCTGCAGTTCCAGTTGAACCGTGGTCTTCTTACCACAGTGGCAGAGAGATGGCACTCTGACCACAATACCTTCCATCTACCATTTGGAGAGATGACGATCACGCCAGAGGACGTGTATCGATTGTTGCGTATTCCTTGTCATGGAGAGATGGTATATTACGACTCTGTGTATGATAGTACAGTCAGCAGATGAGTGTTTGGAGACAACACTATTGATGATGATACTATCACGTGGGCACAATTTGCTTCATTTCCCACATTGCCAGCAATATTGGGTGCTCTTATCGATGGATTACTGCTTCCTGACCGACGAGGTCGTGGCTTCTCAATTGGATGGGGCAGGATACTCAAGGACTTGCTTGCACAGCCTCGACAGTTTGATTGGGGCTCATGTGTCCTTGGTCAGCTTTATCATGACTTGCATGAGGTTGTGTACAGAGAGAGTGCTTCTTTGTCAGTAGGCGTTGTGATCTTGCAGTTATGGGTATGGGAGCATCTTCCCATCACTAGGCCAGTGTCAGACAGGATTCGGCAGCGTGGTTTCCCTTATTCTTTTATGTATGGTGGCATGGTTGTCCAACATCATCTGGGAAAAATTGAGTATTGGTGTCGTCAGATTGATGATCTTGATTAGGTTCAATGGCATCCATATATAGGTTGCGAGCGATGGAGGGAGGATGATGATGAGCTCCCATATATGTTTGCTCCTCGGTGGATGATTGGTAGAGCTACTACAGTGATTGAGCTTTTCTACTTCAGCTGGGTTTCTAGGCAGAATGGTAGAGTATAGGATATGTCATAGGGTACATCACTATATGCTAGAGTCCAGGTAGAGAGATCCTTGTGGGGTGTTCAGATAGATTTTCAATTTTCCTATGATCAAATTGCTCGTTTGGCGTACTGCAGATGGTCTTTGCTTGGGGGTGTTGCAGATGCTGGTATGTCTCATGAGTATCAAGACTGGTGGGCTCAGAACAGATTCATTAGATTTACAAATCTAGCAGAGCCTATCCTAGGATGTGATAAGAGATCTGAGGATGACAAAGGTGATGATGAGGGGGATGGTGGTGGTGGCAAGAGGAGACGTTGGAGACGATGAGGTTAGCAAGGACAAAGAGCTCCTCAGGTCATGGGTCGAGGATGAGATGGACCACGAGTGAGAGGTGGACATGCTAGGGATAGAGCTAGGGATGATCATGGGGCTAAGGTTGTACGTCCTAGAGAAACTACAGGTGATAGACATCAAAGGGCTCAGAGACAGGCTCATGTAGATATTACTCGACAGATTCCTGGTGGCTTGGATCCTTTGGTTTAGTTACAATGAGTTTCCTTAACACAACAGGATCAAGATTAGGTATAGCAGGAGCAAATTCTAACACAACAAGTGCCTCCATAGGTTCCTAGATCATAGGATATGGGTTAGTCATCTCAGGCAGCTCCTAGTATTGACACTCTTTCATGAGATGTTTAGTCATTGAGGACATATGTATCTACTATTGTTGGCAGACTAGACTAGGTGGCTATGCTGATGCAATAGTTTATGACCTATGTGACTCAGAGGCCCAGTATGGCTAGCACTTCTCAGGCTCCTCCTTCACAGGATAGACAGGATGGCAGGGGTCCAAATGGGTCAGGTGTTGGGGATGGATCGGGTGTTGCTATGGGATCCTGATGATTTGATGACTATTGTATCATGTTATGATGTTTTATTGATCGGAGCATTTGATGTATCACTTTTTTTACATTGTATCTTAATGTACTGGATCACTGATGTTTATGAACACTTTATATGATGATGATACTTTCCTTGATTCTTGATGAGTTCATGTGAGATTATCTTTATATGCAGCTATATGATGTTTATGATGCATTTACTTTGATTATGCTATGGATGCAATGTATCTTATTTATGATATAGATAGATAAATGCAATAATGTATGAATTTTGATGTGTTTTTCTATTTTTCAATGTATGGATGCAAAGTGTTTTATTGAAATATGGATATGAATGCCCCTATGTTTTTTATTTTTGAATGTATGCAATTCTATCCTTAATTACATGTATGCAAATGATGTATGAGTAACGAATCTTTTGCTTTTGCTTTTCTGATATATGGATAATGAATAATGATTAATGCTATGCATGAATGCAAAAGATAATCTCACATTTATTGATTGAAATCAAGGATAAGACATTTGATTGAACCCCTCATTTCTTTAATGTTTTGACCAACCAAGATTTATTAATACACCCCCTTTTCCTTGAAAAAATAATTACAAACAAATACACTTAATCTAACATGATAATGCAATGCAATGCAAGTAAGTGTCACTAGCTTTTAGCAAAGAAATGCCATAGAGATAAATTTTCATCATTGAGCATTTTGGGACCGGAAAGCTAGTACAACCATCACTGACCACATCGTGATGATATGAATACCGCTTTTTATTGCTTTTGGTAACCTCTTTGGAAACTAGTACAACCCTCACTAGTTGGATGGCCAAACTATGGGAGTATGAATATCAGTTTCAATGGATTCAATGTTGAAAGTGGATTTTGGTATTAAGATATGAAAGATCTAAATAGCCAAGGTATCTGTTTGTGTAAACAAGCAAAGGTCAATCCTTCCTCTTATGTGATAGTCCCCGATGGTTCTTTGATGACCATGTCGTTAGATGAATTCTCATAAGTTGATGAATTTTCCTGAAAACAGTCACTCAAAGGCAAGAAAATATCATGTCTCTATCATGGCCAATCTAGTCGAAACATCATTGATCAGCTAAAAAGATGTGATAAAAATTATTCCAATAAAGATCATCAAAAGAAAGCTTCAAGTGTTTTGCAACGTATCAAGATTTTTAGGTAGAGTTTCCAAACATTATGATCTTTAAAGTGTTGTCAATTTTTAATCCCGAATAATAAAGTCAATGAAGGATCAAGGATCAAGTTGTGGGATTGGAATACTTGGATGTGAACAATGATATCCATCAAAGGTTCAACAAAAATCTCTCTCTTCTGAAGCTCTGATAATTCCCTCTCTAATATTGCGACTGAATGTAGCACTATTGAATCCATTTGTAGTAGTACCAAATTTTCAATCTTCTTCTGCCCCCAAGTGATAAATGTGATCGTGTGACAAACTTAGGGCAAAAAGACAATGCAATGATGCAACTGAAAGGCTTTATTATGACTATGCACAAATGACGGATGCAATGAAGGTTTACAAGTGAGATGATAGGAATGCAATATGTACATATGCTACTAGGAAATGACTTAAGGGAACAAAAGGCGCTTGATTGCCAAGTTTTCACCTTTTGGGTCTTTTTCTCTTTTTTTCTGCTACCAAGGCACCTATTGCTAGGTTTTCACGAAGGCACTTTTTCTTTTTCAATTTTTTTTTCTTTTTTCATTTTTTCAATTTTCTTCTTTTTTTATTTTTTTCAATTTTTTTCTTTTTTCATTTTTTTCAATTTTTTTCTTTTTTCATTTTTTTCAATTTTTTTTCTTTTTCAAGATCTCTTTTGACTATGTACAATAAATATGATGCTCCTCATTTGATACTCTTTATACTCTTTCATCTACCTTATGTATAGAACCTCTTTAGATGGATGCTATTTATAGGTTCTTGTAGCTCTTCTCCATCACAATCTGCTAACTTATAAGTTCCTGTTCCAAATGAAGAAACAATGATGAATGGACCGAGCCAATTAGTCTCCCATTTTCCTTTCTTTTCTCTTTTGGCTTGATTTTTAGGGTTTTCTCTTAGTACTAAGTCTCCTACTTGAAAGACTCTCGGTTTGATATGCTTATTGTAGTTTCTTGAGATCCTATTCTGGTAGACTTTTAAGTGTTCATAGGCTTGCATTTGGTGTTCTTCTAACAACTCTAATTGTTGAAGTCTAGCCTCTATAGTCTTCATCTGTTATCAACCCTTGCAATGATACTCATAGAGACGGGATCTCAACCTCCAATGGGAGAACAGCTTCGGCTCCATAGAATAATGAAAATGGTGTAGCTCCCGTAGGTGTCTGAATCCTAGTTCTATAGGCCCATAATGTTGGGGTAATTTGCACATGCCAATCTCTTCCTGACGTATTTATCGATCTCTTCAAGATTTTTAAAATGTTCTTATTTGTAGCTTCGTCTTGTCCATTTCCTTGAGGATAATAAATGGATGAAGAGTGATGTGTAATATGAAATGTGCCACAAAGTTCATCCACATCTTTGTTTTTGAATTGCTTTCCATTGTCTGTGATTATGGCATGAGGGATACCATATCTGCAAATTATGTGATTGAGTATGAACATGGAAATTTTTTTACCTGTAGCGGTGATCAAAGGAACCGCTTCTACCCACTTAGTGAAATACTCCGTAGCGGTGATGATAACTTGTGCCCGTTGGAAGATGGTGGATAGATTATGCCAATCAAGTCAAATCCCCATTGATAGAATGGCCATGGTGTAATAAATGGATGCAATTCTTGTGCCGAAACATGTATCATGTCACCGTGGTATTGATATTTGCTACATATTTTGACAAAGTGACAAGCATCTTTCCCTAAGGTTTTCCAGAAATATCCCATACGAAGGATCTTCTTGGCTAGGTTTAATCCACTTGAATGCGATCTGCAAACACCCTCGTGAACCTCACTTAAAGCTAACTTAGACTCCTCTTCCTCTAGACATCTAAGTAACGTCCCGTCAAGACCCTTATGATACAATGTTTCAGAAAGGATTATGTAACGAGATGATTGTCGGATAAAATTTCATTTTTGGGCTCGTGATTGGCCTATAGGTAACACTTGGTCTTTGAGATAAGTATAGATAGAGCCATACCAAGGTGAGTCATGTATCTTGAGTAATGCAATGATTTGGGTTTCAGGAAGGTCAAATGCTGGTTTTACCAACTCTTCCACCAAGAATTCATACTTCTCATTTTGATCTAGTTTTTGTAATAAGGAAGCTAAGGTCGCCATGGCATCAGCTGCTCTGTTCTTCTCTCTTGGAATTTACTCGAAAGTGATCAAAGCAAAGTAATTTTTCCAATCATCTATCATAGTCTTGTATGGCATGAGTTTCTCATCCTTGGTATTGTATTCATCATTGATCTGATTTATGATTAACTAAGAGTCTCCATACACTTGTAATTCGGTGATGTTCCATTCTAAAGCCATCTTAATGCCGATGACTAAAGCTTCATATTCTGCTATATTGTTTGTACATGGGAAAAAAAGCTTGTAGGACTTTGGAATAGTGTACCCTTGAGGGGTAATCAATAATATGCTGGCCCCGAAACCTCCTTGGGTATATTATCCGTCGAAATATAACTTCCATGTCTTGGCCTCTATGTTGACAATTGCTAAATCTGGAAACTCCACTTGAATGGTTTGCGTAGAAATCAATGGGTTTTCTGTTAAGTGATCTACTATCACTTGTCCTTTTATGGCTTTTCTATCCACATACTCAATGTCGAACTCACTTAATATCATGACCCATTTTTCTATTCTACCTGTTAAGATAGTTTTGCTTAGCAAGTATTTGAGAGGATCAATTTTTGCAATAAGTTTCACCTTGTGCATCAACATGTAATGCCTCAATTTTTGGGATGCAAAGACAACCACTAAATAATCTCTCTCCATGAATGTGTAGTTAAGTTCATATTTGATCAATGTTCTACTCAAATAGTAGATTTCTCTTTCTTTCCCTTGGTCATCTTCTTGCGCCAAAAGAACTCCTAGAGACCTCTCGGTGGCAGATATGTACAACAACAATAGTTTTCCCTTGATTGGTGGCATTAGGATTGGTGGATTTATCAAATAAGTCTTCAATAAAGTGAAGGCTTTGTCACATTCTTCATCCCACATGAAAATAGTGTCTTTGTGTAGTATCCTTGTGAATGAATGACATTTTTTTGCTAGTTGAGAGATAAATCGCCTTATTGATTGAATCTTGCCTTGAAGGGACCTCATTTGGCTTATGTTCTTTGGAATCTCCATATCCATTATTGCTTGGACTTTTTCCAGATCTACTTCAATGCCTTTAGTGGAAAATATGTAGCCTAATAACTTGCCGGATTGGACCCCAAAGGCACATTTTTTTGATTTAAGTCTCACTTTGAATTTTTCCAATCTTGTGAATGTCTTTTCTAGAATTTGTAAGTGATCTTCTCTTTTGTGCGACTTTTCCATTATGTCATCCACATAATCTTCTAGAAAGGTGTGCATCATATCATGGAAGATAGTTGTCATTGCCCTTTGGTATGTGGCTCCGACATTTTTGAGGCCAAAGGGCATGACGTTCCAACAAAAGGTACCCCAAGGGCATGTAAAGGCTATCTTCTCTTGGTCTTCGGGTGTAATTTTTATCTGATTGTAGCCGCTAAAACCATCCATTAATGAGTACATGGAGTGACCTACTGTCAAGTCAACTATTGCATCAATGCTAAGAAGTGGGAAGTTGTCCTTGGGACATGCAAGGTTCAAGTCTCTAAAATCCGTACATACATGAATGGATTTATCATGCTTGGTGACAGGTACAATATTATATATCCATTCAACATATGCTATTGCTCTTATAAATCCCACCTTCAAAAACTTTTCCAATTCGACTTTTACTTGGAGAGCTACATGTGGGTGCATCTTTCTCAATTTATGCTTAACAGACTTAACCCATGGTTTAACATTCAAATGGTGCATAATGAAGTTGGGATCCAATCCTGGCATGTCAGCATAGGACCATGCAAAGTTCACTTGTTTTTCTTGAAAAAACTTGATAAAATCCTTTCTTTCTAAAGGTGTAAGTGACGCTGCTAGGTGTATAAATTTAGGATCCAATTATGTTCCAATGTTGACCTTTTCTGTCGGCTCTATGAGAATCAGTGACCTTTCTTCTTCATTCTTGGGTAGGGTATCCAACCTCTCTTCCTTTGGTGCCATAGTTGGGTTTTCACCATAGGAAACATCCTTTATCTTTACTTTTTTTGGTTCTAGTGTTGCCACATAGTGGTTTTCATCACTAGAACTTTTCATTTTTTTTCTTTGTATTAAGAGATTGGACCCTTGTTGTTCTCATCATGTTTAGTTCAAATTCGTTGGTGAAAGAGGGCTCAACTGCATTAAGATATTGGGTCATTGCTTGGTCATTTGGGAAATAGAGTAAGTCACTTGGCTCGTTTAGGTCCCAATCAATAAGGTCGGGGTGCATCAAGGATAGGGATTCATTTGGCAAAGTGTCATCGATTGGGTTTATGGACATGACATCATTGGATGGTTCATACATTGTATCATTTAGGTCTATAATGTGAGCTTCCTTGAGATGGTCCATGGAAGAAGGATCAAAGTCCTCTTCACTTGAGTCATCAAGGACTTCTATGGGAAATAGCATGGGAAATACAATAGGCAGATTAATCCTAATGTTTGAATCATCCTCCTCTGATGGTTCCCAAAATTCCTCTATCCATGGTCGATTAATAGGTGCTTGTCCTACATTGAGTTCTTGCATGATGGGCTCTTCACGCCTTGGAGTTTGTTGCCTTGGAACATTAGCATAAGCATGTATTGTGACAACCTCTTTATCATGACATGAGTCATCGGATAAAGTATCCCATTCATAGTCTCGGGAATCGTCACTATCTGTATCAAATTCCACCGTGTTCACTTGAGGATATGAATCATGCATTGGGCTGGAGCTTTCTCCTTTGTGCTAGTAGCCTACCCCTGATCTTTCTTCTTTTGACCTCCACGAGGGTTCAATAGGCTCTAGCAAGCCTCTATTTCTTTTGCCTAAGGGTCCTCTTCCCTTGTACCCCATTTTTTGCATTATCTCAAATCCTTTCCCATATTGCTCGGTTTGAATGTTAATGTGCTGAATTCTCTCTATGAGAGTATTGGAAGTATCATCTTCATCATGATAAATCCATTGGAGAACTTCATCTTCTTCTTTATCAAATGTTTCTTTGTTAGTTTCTCTTACAAAATAAGAGTTATACTTATGAGGAAGGTGTTCTTTGGATGGTTTCCTATGTGTTCTTGGAGATGTGGGTAAATCAAATAAGGAAATGAAATATTCCCCTACCCCCTTGGACTGGATTTACATTGTTTTTCAAATGTATGCATCATTTCACTCATTTTTTGTAATGATCCTCCTTAGCTTTATCTTTCTCCTCTTTGGTAGGTTTGAAAAGTTCTACTTCTGGTTTAGATGCTTTGTCTGAATCTTCATTTGACGTTGGACCCTCGTAACTCACTTTCTCCTTTCCTTTAGTTGATGTAGTTGAGTTAGCTTGAGGAGGGTTTGAAGTATCATTTAACGTTAATTTCAGATCATCCTCTTTGATGTCTTCAATGGTGGCCCTTTGGATAATACCCTCTCTATTATGGGGAATAAATAGTTCATGGAGAGGCTTGAGTGCATTACAATATTGGAAAGGATTTGAATCCCCTCCAATCATGATTTCCTCACCCATGCATGGAAATTTTATGCATTGATGATACATGGATGGAACTGCTTGCATCTCATGAATCCACGACCTCCCCAATAAGATATTATAAGTTAGTTTCATATGTAATACTTGGCATTTTGTCTCCTTTTTGACTGGTCCAACCTGAACGGGCAATATAATCATGCCTTTTGAAGCTCTTTTAGCTTCATCATATGCCTTTATGGTTATTCTTGTTGTAGGATCAATGCATGACTCAGATAATCCTAGAGACTTGACAAGACTCAAAGTACAGATGTTAAGACCAGCTCCCCCATCTATGAGAGCTCTTTTGACTCTATGTCTTTCAATCAAGACTTCTATATGCAATGGCAGATTTTGGGGATGGGTAATGGACATGTCATCATGGTCTGAAAATGAAAGGCAATGAGGTGCAATGAGGTGCCCTACCATATTCTAAAACTTCTCTTCATCCAAGTTGGTAGGAACATTAGTTTCCACTAATGCCTTCTCTAAGATTTCTTTGTGATTTGGCGATAACTTTAATAACTCCAAGATGGATATTTGTGCTAGAGTCCTTTGTAGTTGATCCACCAAACTATATGGTTTTGTTGTGGTAACCAATTGCTTTGCCAAAATGCTGGATTGCAAAGGGCCAACAAATTTAGGATCAACCCCTTGTAGGGTAATCCTTGAATTCTGCCCCCTAGTGATAACATTAGATGTTTCTTTTTGGGGTTGTTCTTTGATCACAATGGTATTGACAATATGCTCATGACTAGATAAAGTATTGATGACTTTGTCATAATGAGGCGCAAAGTTGATATTGTTGCTACTTTGTTTATTCCCATTAGATGACTCACCTTTGTCATGATTATAAAAAGGTTGTTTAAATGTTGTATGGTCTTCGTTACCTTGAGGTCCTTCAATGGTGATTGTACCATTATCAATCAGCTCTTGCACCACGTTCTTCAGCTATAAGCACTCATTGGTTGGATGGCCTCGAATTCTATGATATTCACAATGACTATTTTCCCTCCACCAGCTGGGTTTATTCTGTGGTTCATAGGGTTGAATGCTAGGTAAATTAATGATATTGCTGGCAATGAGAGTCCTCAATGCTTTCTCAAGAGGCTCACCCAAAGGTGTGAAATTCCACTTAAGGGTTGGTACCAAAAATTTGGAAAATTTGTTACCTCCTTGATTATTCCCAGAATTGCCACTATTGGTATTGTTGTTGTACAACACCTTGGGATCCTGATTTGCATTGTTCACTTGATTAGGTGTTCTTGTGAGAGCAAAGGGAGTCACTTTTAAATTACTAGAATAGACAACACCGTCATTGACTACTCCTTTATTGCTATTCTTCAACCCAAACTGACTATAATTGTTAGAGAAGTTCTTATTCTGGTTGTTCTAGTTGTTGTTGGAGGTATTGTTATTATAATTCTTATTATCTTTGTAGAGTTTTAACTCTCCACTCTTAACTAATACCTCCTTAGTTGTTACTCCATTCTCAATAAGATCTTGGAAGGTCTTAGCAACCGGTAATTCATCTCATTGCTCAAACTATTGATGAAGATATCCATCTTCTCTTTTTAGGTACACTCCAAGGGTATCGAGCAAATACCGTCCTCCATATTTGTAGAAAAATGAGGAATCCTTCTCCATCTTTTTGTTTGGTATTACATAAAGTTATCATTGTGATTTTGTGCTTAATGTTATACGAATAGTGGGCCACAAATTTTGAAGCTAGCTCTTCAAAGGTTTTAATGTCGGATGGTAATTTCAAAAACCACTTCATGGCCATACCTCCTAAGCTTCTTGGGAATAATCTTATTAAATAGGTGGTATCATGCATGAACTCCAAGCTCAATGCACACAATTCCCATAGGTGATCTTGAGGATCTAATGTTCCTTCATACTTATCATACTTAGGAAATACCACATTGATAGGGAATGGTACCATAACTAGACTTTTGTCAAACGGAAATGGACATAATGCTTCTATGGAAAAAGGCTTTGGAGCCCCACTTTGTTTTATCATGTCCAATTGCATTTGAAATAACTTAAATTGCTTATTCATTACATCAAGTGGGCTCTCTTCAACTTCGGGTGGTCTAAGTTGATTAACATCATAATCACGAGGGAGTTTAAGTCCCTTTCGGGCTAGATCCATAAAATGATTTTCTTTGTCTCTTTCCATTGCTTTCTCCATAAGTTTCAAGAAATAAGGACTTTGTATAGCCTCACTAACCCTTTCATCAGTGGCATCTTCGACAGTTGGTTCACCATTAGTCTTAGGGTTGGTGTTATCAATTCCTTGAGTATTTGAGTCTATTCCTCCATTATTGGTGTTACCCTGATTGTTTGGATCATTACCACTATTGTTGGTATTACCTTGGTCGTTTGGATCGATACCACCACTATTATTATTACCCAAGCCACCGGAGTACATCATGTTGGTATGCTATTCACCTTCATGAAATTAAGGCTATTAGCTAACAAATCAAAGCAAATGCAATACAAATTTAAACTAAGAAATGCATTTAATATCCATAACATCTCATGGTTCTCTAATTAGATGTGGTAAGTAGAGCTCTCGGCTTAATCTCCACTAGTGACACTTCTAAAATGAGAAAATATGATGCTACAATGCTTAGTCTAGCTCACAATTCTCCATTATGCAAAGATAAATTGAAATGCTAATGCTAAATGCTCTCAATTGCTCTTAATTGCTCAAGAAATTGACTATAGAAATGATGTTTTGCAAATGAATTCTAAGATGATTATTTCTCTCAAAATGCCTCTCATTTATAGTAAATTCCCAAGGGTAGGGGGTAGAGTGAATTAACCATGACTTACCTTTGGTTGAGTCAAAAACTTTGCAATGTTCATAAATAGGGGGACAATTTAAATGTTTGTCTCAAAACTTTGGACAAAAGGACAAAATTGAGTGGATGAGATTCAAAGTTTGAAATGTGTGATCAAGATTTAATCATTTTGAGTGATTTATGTCTCTTTGTCTCTCAATTCTCATTGGTTCCTCAAATCTTTGTTGAAAGATATTAGGATTAATTAAATTTCATTATTTAATTAAATTAGCCATGTAAGGGAATAAGTTCATTTTGATTTTTGATTTCATAATTATATAATTAATTGATTAAAATTAATTATATAATTAATTGATTAAAATTAATTATATAATGTTTTTCACCCCTTTAAGCTTGTATTTAATTATTTAGTGTCATTATTTGATTTTTCCTTTGATTTTATTGATTTTGTCCAACTTTGATTAATAAATGTCCATTTAATGTGATTTGATCCTTTTTATGAGGATTAGTGCATTTTGATTATTTTGTGCCATTTTAATGATTTAAAAGCACTTGTCCATTTTTTAGTGTCTACACATCTATACCTCTGCTACTGGGCAATTGATCAATAGGGAAAAAAGCTCTTTGTTCTTTTTTAACACTCCAGAGGAAAGACAATTGAAGATTTCTAAAATCCTTGGATGTGTCATCTCGTCTCTCCTTGGGAACTATCTGGGATTACCTTTGGGATCCAAACCCCCAGACTCCTTTTGGCTTGCCTTAATTGATAAATTTAATAGTATATTGGTTGGCTTGAAAGATAACATGTTGAGTTAGGATGGAAAAGTGTAGTTACTTAAGAGTTATCTTCAGAACCTCCCTGTCTATGCTTTAAACTGTTTAAAATCCCTGCCAAATTTACAGAAATTATGGAAAGAATCCAAAAGAAATTCATGCGGTCCATAACAGAAGAAAGGAAGAGAATCCCCCTGATTTCTTGGGAGAAACTTTCTAAACCTAAAAAATAGGGAAGTCTAGGAGTTAGACCCATCTGTAAGTTAAATAATGTTTTACTGGCCAAACAAATATGGAGAATGTATGAGGAAGAGAGGAAATGGAATCCCATCTGGAAAAGAAAGTATCTTTTCAATGCTCCCTCCCTTGAGGAGTTTTTTCAAGCCTCTAACATCATAAATGGTTCTTATATTTGGAATTATGTTCAAGGTGTGAAGGAAGGTGTAGTGAAGGGGAGAAGATGGAAATTAGGTAATGGAAACAAAACCTGATTCTGGGAAGACTCTTGGTTGTTGGATATTCCTTTATACAAGACTTTGGCTGATGAGAAGATCATTCAGAGATGAAAGTTGACCTTTGGAAATATGGTGGTTGATTACTAGAATAATGGGGTCCTGGATCAACTTAACTACAATAGATTCTAATCTTCTCTAGATCCAGTTCTTCGCTTAACTCCACCTTGGTGAAAGCCGACCAATATGATTCTGTTATCTGGGCCCTCCATTCTAGTGGGGAATTTATGATTTCCTTGGGTCTATCTACTAGTTATGACTCTACTAGGGAAATTATATTCTGGACCTCTTGTTGGAACAATATTCTTATCCCTAAAGTTGAGATTTTCTTTTGGATTCTCTTGCAAAACAAAATTCTAACTATAGATCATCTGTGCAAAAGAGGGTTTTTTTACTAACAGATGTTTCCTCTGCAAGAAAGGGGTGGAATCTATTCTTCATATTTTCTTCCAGTGCTCTTACGCCCTTGAAGTCTGGGGTTTCTTCTTGCAAGGATGGAAGATTTCTTGGATTTCCCTAGAAATATAAAGGACTTTCTCATGCAATGGATTTTTCTGGCTTCCAATAAGGTTTCTAAGATGGTTTGGTCACTAGATTCTCCCCATATTTGTTGGAACCTTTGGAAGGAATGCAATAATAGGGTCTTTAGGGACAGGGAAGCTCCTTCGGTGGTGGTTGCAAAAAATATTTTCAAGGCTATCCAAGAGAGCTTTGCTTCTTCTAAAGGGAAGGATTTTTTAGTTGGTGAGGGTTATGATCCTAATTCCTTTTTGTTTAGTAATTTTAATCTCAAAGGTAGGAAGGAGAAAAAGAGGGAGGGATTGGTTTGGTTGTCTCCTCCCGAGGGTTGGTTTAAGGCCAATTTTGATTGAGCAGCTAAAGGTAACCTAGGTAAGGCTAGTTGTGGCGGGGTGGTGAGAGATATGTATGTTAATTACATTGGTGTTGCGGTCATCCCTTTAGGTGTCCAAACTAGTCATGTTGTTGAAGCTATGAGAGCCCTCCAAGTCATCAAATTAGCTAAACAATTGGATTGCCAAAACCTATGGGTTGAGGGTGATTCTAGCAACATTATCCAATGTCTTCTTGGTAAGATTTAGGTTTCTCGGGCTATTGAGTTTATCATAAAGGAGGCTGAGATCATCATTTGTACGTTCAATCAAGTGTCAATCTCTCATGCATACCAAAAAATTAATAGAATTGCAGACCATATTGCCAACATTGTTGTTAATAGTAATGAAATCATTACTTGGCACGAGGACTTTAAGCATGATAAAGATCTCAAAGATATCATTAATTTTGATATGATGCATAGTAAAGTGGGAAGGATTAACAACAATTATGGAAATGACATCTAAGCACTTTGATTTTGATGAAGGCATTATTATTATTTGGGGCAAGTACAAAAATAGCATTTTTTTATCTCCACTGGAATGTTTTATGGGTTTCTATTTGGGCTATTATTTGTAGCGACATTTCAAGTAACCGTTTGAGACTGAATTTCATTGTCTATAATATGGGAGGTGAGCCTAAGAGATAGGAGCCCCATTCTTGCAATGACTAGAAAGAGGAGAAGGAGGTTTGGCAGCGACTTGGGAAAGGTGGTGTCACTCCTTACATAGAATGCCTTCATGGTTTCGATAAAGAGGTAACAAATAATTTTGCTAAAGGTTGGAATGGTTCCTTTGTTACTCTCTATGGAGTTAATGTTGACCTTAATGTCAATTTTATTTCTAAAATTAATGGTATTTCTAGTTTTGGGAGGGACTTTTTAAAGAGAGAAAGATATTTGACATCATTCAATGTAAATTCCATAAAAAAGAGGAGAGGAACAGTTTTAATTAAGATTGGTGATTATTACAACATAGAGAAAATTAAACCCTTTAGGAAGAAAACCTTGACCTGCATTATGGCCTATTTTACCATGGATGGGAGATACACCAGGGTCCATGGGTATCATTTTGTGCTCTAAAACCACTTTCAGCACAAGGACAAGATTTATTTCCCGTACTTCCTTCTCAAATCTTTGAATAAAATCTTGTTCAAACATAAGAAGAAGACCAAAAATCTTGTTTTTCATGAAGGGCTTATCTAGCTCATAGCTGAGTTTTGCAAAGCTAGATCCCCTAAGCCTACCATTAAGGTTTCCTTTGGAAAGAGGAAAGAAGAGAGCATTGCGTCGAATGAGGGTGAGACGAAAATCTCTTGGAGTTCTACAGGAAATAAGAAAACCTGGACTAATCTTATGAAAAATTTTGACAAAGACAAGGGCATGGAGAGAGAGGATGACAGCGACAATGATTTTGAGAAGAAAGGGACGAGTGCTACCATGGCTAGATTTGAGGAAGATGATGGTATGGAAATGGAGGAGGGATTTGATTTTGATGCTCACTCCAACCATAACAACATGGCTCCTAGGAACTCTATGAAAGATCAAGAGGATACTTCTCCTTGGGACATTGTGATTTCTCTAAATATAGAAAATCAAAATAAAAGGGAAAATAAAAAAAAAAACAAGGATATGAAAGCCAATGACAACAAGAGTCCGCTGAAGGAGAATGATAAGGGTTTCATCCAACAAGGAATTTGGGCAAGGATAATGTTGGCATTCTTGTGGATTATCCTAGCTCGGGTTCAGATGCTCCTCCTTCAGAACCTAAAAGTGTCCATGTGCATCACACTTATGACTCTAGAGTGAATAAGGGGCCTGCTTAGTTGAGATGCAATGTCTTGGGGGGTATGGTGGACTCTCAACATTATTTTATACAAAAGGATAAACTCAAAGTTGAGATTTCCTACTCCATGGACAGTTAGGTGAGGATGGAAATTAACAACATCTATAAGAAGTTGGACAGACTGCAGGAGCAATAGGACAAGGAGTCGTAGGTGAGGAAGAAACTTGAAGAAAGCCTTGGGAACATCCTTCAGGGTAGAAATGATAAAATAGAAGTGACCATTCAGAGACTTGGGGTTTTGAGCAGAAAAATGGAGGAAATGGCCGATAACAAGGAAGCTAATCAACCTATGCTAGATATTGGTTAGGGTGTGTCCTCGGCTGAAGGCCCCGGGAAGTGTACTCGACCCAGACTGAGAAAGAAGGTGTCGACTCCCAAGACTCCCCTGGACCCCACCGACATAGAGGTTACTTTCACTAAGGAGGAAGTGGTTGCTACTCTTAAGCATCTGGTTTAGTTCCTTTTTATGTCTCGTTTGTTTGTGTATGTTTTTATGGGGGCTATTTTTTTTTCATTTGGTGTGGGTTGGTTTATGTTCGGGTTGCTAGGTTTGTTCTGCTGGATTTTTCTCTTCTAGCAGTGTTCTAATATTGGTGGTTAATGTTGAATATCTTTTTTTATCTTTGTAAGGGGTTTCAGGATTCCCCTCAAAACCTATTTTTTCTTTAATCCAAAACAAGATTACATATTCACACAAAATACATGTGCTAGGTAAATTCACAAGAACTAGTAAAAAAGTGTGTAAAGTTTAAATACATACATAGAATAGAATTGACTTGGGTCAATTTTTCTCATTAGATCTAATTTATAGTTTCAAATGGAAGAAGTATTGATCATATCAATACATGAAAGGGATATATGAATTTTATGCAAGAATATGCTAGTTGTAGATTTATTATTACATAAAGAACATTTTAATTGAAGGGTACAAATTATAAGGGAAAAATGTGTGGCTATTTACTATCACATTTAGTATCCACTTTCATATGCACATGAACAAAAATGTGGGAGTAAAATAAACATGTAAATTAAATATTTTTAAACACTCAAAGAATGCACATATATGTACTAGTTTTTAGATTCTCTTAACAATTAACCCTAAATCTAGAACTTGTAGACAAAGAGAACAATAAAATGTATCATATTTCACATATTTAAAATAGGCACTCACCACTTCTTTTTTGAAAATAATCTTTTACATATAAAAAGTAAAAAAATTCAAGCATCTATGAAATTTTGTCTCAAAAAAAATGGTAGGAGTCTAAGTTGAAACTTTTGACAATGTAGAAAGGTATTTTTAACATGGAAATGATAAAAATTGAATTACTACAAAATATAACTCATGAAAATAATATTGTGGCTTAAATGAACCCTCTAATTAGTTTCATACATTAGTGTTACAAGTAGTGTTTTTAATTGCACCAAAAGATTGACCTATTAAAGCCCGATACAACCATTACACTTATAGAAGACACAACAGGTGGTTAAGCCATGCCAATAATCTCCCCCTCAGCGCTACCTGAGGGGATTCAAACCCGTGACCAAGCTATGATACCACTTGTTACAAGTAGTGGTTTTTGTTGCAACAAAATATCAGCCTATTAATGTTTGATACATCCACTAAACTTATAGAAGACATAGGAGGTGTTTAACTCATGTCACGAATCTCGAGGGGAGTGCTGACCATTATGCCAATAATTAGATGCAAGGAATTTAAGAAAATTAGTAAAATATATAATCATGATAAAGCATGTAGGCATGATAGAATATATCATCATATGAGAAGCACACAAGCCCATGGTTAAGATATGATCATGAAAGTATTTATAAAAAGTTGCTTCCTAATGCTTCCCCCAGTAAAAGCCATAAGTGTTAAACAAAAATAATTTAAGCACAAGAAAGTGTAACATATAATCATGATAAGGATCATGAACATGTAACCATAGGATATTAACATGATAAGATCATTAAATAGAGGTGTTCAATTATAAGATAATCATGAAAAAAAAAAATATTATAACATATGTTGGCTTACTAGTAATGACAAATCTTGGTTAAAGGTTTATATACATGCACATGGAAGTGACCTAGGCCAAACTTTCACCCATGCATCTTATCTTAATTGTGATAGATAAATCTAAGAAGTGAGACTAGTTTCTAGGGGTGTGTAAAGATGTGGAAAAGATAGGGTAAGATCACGAGTCATATTTTACACAAGAATATGCCTCTTGTAGACTTATTATTATAAGAAAAACCATGATCACTTGCAAAAACTAAAAACTCTCCACAAAAAATCAATATTCCAAATGAAAAATATCATAAGAAATCATCATAAAATATACAAAAGAATCCTTTCCTATAAAGGAACCAAGAAGAGGTTCAAGTAGGTAGGAGTGAAACTCTGACTACCCCTCCAAGTATGCAAGAAGAGTAGGACTTTGTGGAAACATGTTGGGACACTTGGTGAGTCTACATGAGGTGAAACAAAAGTATAACTAGCCTCTAAGTGGGCTTAAGCATAATGTGAATAGGACTCAACTAAGTAGGTGAAAAGAAAACTAGTTAGATAAAACCATTTTTCATGCTAACACCCCCTTTAAGTGACACTTAGGAAGTAAGATCATCACAAAATTATGACTCTTAACAGCGTGGCTTGATAAATGTACAAATGATGATCTCTTATAAATAGAGAAAGGGAGAAAACCCCATGGAAATACAACCCCCCTCGAAAAGAGAGATAGAGAAGAATAAAAACTTCTACAAAGATGTCTATGTGAAGATGAATGTGATGTTGAACTCTCGAAGCATGTCAAAAATTGTAAAATCTACTGAGAGATGAACTAGTGTATGTTGCAATCAATGAATCTCAAAAGATGTAGATCAAGAGATGCAATTATGATAAAAAAATAATAATAAAATAGCATAATGACCTATGGTACACTACCTAGAAGTGTCTAGTGTTCAAGAATGTGATCAATGAACACAAATAAAAAAACATGAGTGACCTATAGTATACTACTGAGAAGTGTCCAATATTCAAGAATCTCACAAAATGATCCACTAAAATAATTCCACATACGAGAGATACAAATGAGTAGTTCTATGTGATTCCCTACAAATTTTTTAAGTCCATAAGGATCCATGATTCCTTCTCTATTTTCATGACTATATTATGGAACCAATGTTCTGAAAAAGCCCTTAGAGTCATGTTGTCTTCCCCTTCCATACCTTATCTTATATCTTCTTATAAGTACATACACTTTCTCAGGTGCATATTTATTTGTAACATGGAAATCAGAGAACTTACATTGAGTATAAAAAAGAAGACTTGTGTCTTTTGAAATGGAAATAATCCATTCTATCCAATATCAAAATGACTTGAAGAAAAGAAATCTTGAGAAGCACAATTCCTTGCAATACATGAGGAGCATCTGGAGATCCATAAACCCTAATCATAGTGGTTTCTCCATGAATGAAAATCCTCCCTAATTATTTAAAATCAAAAGATCCTTCTTTATTTCTACTAGTTTGAGGAAATCCAATATTGGACTTGGGGTTCTCTCCTATAAAATTCTAATGTATACGTGTGATGATGATAATCACCTTCATGAAATTAAGATCAAATTAGCAACAATTCTAAAGTAAATACAATGCAAATCTATTTAAAAAGGAAACTAAGATCTATATCATCTCATGGCTCTCTAGAAAGATGTGGTAAGTGAAGCTCTCAACTCAAATCTCCACTAGTGACACTTCTAAAATGAGAATGTATGTTGTTCTATGCTTCTACAATGCTTTTATGATGATGATTCTAGCTCAAATTGACAAAAGTATAATGCAAATGCTCTAAATGCTCTTAATTGCTCTTAGAATGCTCTTCAATTGCCTATAGTAACAATGCTTTGCAAATGAATTTCTAAGATATCAATTTCTCTCAAAAGGCTTCATATTTATAGTAAATTCCCAAGGGTAGGGGTGGAGTGAAGTAATCATCATTAACCTTTGGTTGAGTCAAATACTTTGCTTTGTTCATAAATGGGGGGACAATTTAAATGTTTGTCTCAAAGCTTTGGACAAAAGGACAAGATTGAGTGGTTGAGATTGAAACATTAGAATGAGTGATTGAGATTCATCCTTTTTGAGTGATTTGTGTCTTTTTGTCCTCAATTTTTATTGGTTTCTCAACTTTGTTGAAAGATATTAGGAATTATTAAATTCAATTAATTAATTAAATTTAGCCATGTAAGGGTAATAGGTTCATTTTGATTTTTGATTTAAACAACTATACAACTAATTGATTAAAATTAATTATGCAGTGTTTTTCACCCCTTTAAGCTTTGATTTAATTATGTAACCTCATTATTTGATTTTTCCTTTGCTTTAATTGATTTTGTCCAACTTTATTTAATTATGTCCATTTAAATTGATTTGATCCCTTTTTTATTGAATTAGTGCATTTTGATGATTTTAAGCCATTTTATTGATTTTTGCAATTTAAAAGAACTTGTCCATTTTTGTGTGTCTACAAATGCCCCTCTTTGAATTGATGTGTGAAGAACATTGATTCAAAGATTCTTTTGAGTCCTGATCGCTTTTTAGGTCCTGATTTACTGATTCACTGATATGCCTCTGATATGAAACTGATTGCTACCTCTGATACTGATAAAATGATATAAAATTTTGATCCCCCACTGATTCCAATGATGTTTGATTTCAATTTCAATTTGATACCCTGCTGCCCCCTCAAAAATTAAAACATATTGATTGCTTGATTTGACAAATTTGATGATGTTGATTTATATGTTTTCATTTTTGAAAAATCTTGGTAATATGCCATGATTCAAGAATGTGCCCCGATTCATTTGATAGGTCAATATAGGTCTAAGCCAATTTTTCACCTCCAAAATTAGGTCAAAATAGCTTAAATAGGTTGAAAAACCTTGATTTGCTATTCATTTTCACTTTTGTCTTTAGTGATTTTTGTTTGGTCCTGCGGTGAATTTCAAGATGTTTGTCCCTATCCGAGAGCATCAATTCAAGAGGTGTCGGCAATATGCGAGGCCACCTGACTATGGACCTCCAGTGAGTCATTTTGAACTCCCTTTTGCATTTATTGCTCATTTATTAGCATTTATTGCATTTTTTTCATTTCATCGTTGCCTTGAATATGCCAATTCACGCCTAGGAATTTTCATTGTCGCCTAGACCTTTTCACTGTTGCATCTGTGCTTTTCACTCACGCAACTGTGTAGTAAAATATCACCTAAGAAACCTTCATTCTCACCTGAGAACAAGATGTTCACGCGTAGAGCTAGGGCAGAAATGCCATTTTTCATATATTTTACCGCGTAGGAAACCCTAGCAATTCACTGTCGCCTAGGCCATATTTCGTTATCGCCTAGCATGATTCAGTGTCGCTTGGCATGAGAATTATCACGTAACACCCGCAAAGTGTCATGTAACAACTTTTTGGTATTGCTTAAGAGAAATGTCGCCTGGTATGATTAAAATCACACCTGCAGACTTTTGAAAATTTTTTTTACACTGGTACTTGATTGTGCTTGATGAAAAATTTGATGACTTCTGATGCTCGATTTGAATGATTAGATTAGGTTTGTTGCATTCAATAAAACAATGGATTAGAATATCAGGATAGTGGTACCAACAAATGTGATTTGTCAATCTGATTAGGATAGGATATTGATAGGATAAATCAATCAGTGTGAAAACCAATATGATTGATACTGCTACTTCATTCTCAGGACACAGAGACATGAACAAATGGTACTTGGTGTGATTGCTTGATACTTTTGATAGAATTGTTTGACTTGAGATAATTCCTTGATATGGTATACTGATATGATTCCTTTGCTTTGCCAATAGGCAAACTTTCCTACTCTGTACATCTGAACAGTTGCATCTTGGGTCATTGATTTGGGTTAGACACTTATAGCGGCTGAGTTTCATGTAATCGAGTTGTGCAGATTGAGTTTCCTTCTTGACCTTCCATGGTTCCAATTGAACCATGGTTTTTTGAGTGCAGTGGTAGAGCGATGGCACTCTGGCCACAATACATTCCATTTTCCTTTTGGAGAGTTGACTATCACGCTTGAGGACGTGTATAGATTGTTACATATCCCATGCAGAGGAGAGGTAGTTTATTATGATTCCATATATGATTCCACTATTTGCCAATGAGTGTTTGGGGACAACTCTATTGATGATGAAACTATCACCTGGCCTCAGTTTGCTTCATTTCCTACATTGCCAGTGGTACTTGGTGCACTAATCAGTGGTTTGATTCTTCCCGACAGGCGAGGTCATGGTTTTTCTATCGAATGGGGTAGGATTCTAGAGGATTTTCTTTCTCATCCTTGATGCTTCGATTGGGGTTCATGTGTTCTTGCACAACTCTACCATGATTTGTACGAGGTAGTCTATAGAGAGAGTGCGTCCTTGTTGGTCAGTGTGGTTATTCTCCAGTTGTGGATATGGGAGCATCTTCCCATTACTAGGCCTATTTCTGACAAGGTTCGGCTTTGTGGTTTTCCATATGCTTTTCTATATACTAGTATGGTTGTTCAGCACCATCTGGGTCATCTTGATTACCGGCGATGATAGATTGATGATCTCGATCAGGTTCAGTGGAGACCATACATTGGTTGTGAGAGCTGGAGAGAGGATGATGATGAGTTACCTTACATGTTTTCCCCTCATTGGATGATTGGTCATACTACTACTACTATTGAGTGCTTTTGCTTTGGCAGAGTTTCTAGACAATATGGTCAGATACAAGATATGCCTCAAGGTGCAAAACTATATGCTCGGGTACAGGCAAAGAGATCTATGTGGGGTCCTCTCATTGATTATCAGTTTGCATTCGATCAGATTGCTAGTATGGCTTACTGTAGATGGGAGATGCTTCCTGGTATGGCAGATGTAGGTATGTCTCATGAGTATGCAAATTGGTGGGCTTGTAACAGGTTTTCTTATTTCACTGATCCAGCAGAGCCTATTCCAGGCCAGGGTGATGGAGGTGGTGGTGGTGGAGGTGGTGGTGGTAGACGATGGAGATGGAAAGGATAAAGAGATCCTCTAGCTATGGGTCAAGTATGGGTGAGAGGTGGACACGCTAGAGATAGAGATCAACCTAGAGGACATGATGATGCAGTTGATGTATGTCTTAGAGTAGCATATAGATAGCATAGAGCTCACAGATAGCAGAGACAGGCTCATGTTGATGCTGCTAGGAAAATTCCAGGTGAATTAGATCCTTTGGTTCAGTTGCAGAGAGTTGCCTTGGCTTAGCAGGATGATGTTCCAGCACAGGAGGATTAGGTTCCGGCACAGTAGGTGCCTACATAGGTTTAGCAGCCACAGGATGTAGGACAGAGTTCGCAAGATGCTCCTACTATTGGTACTTTATCATGGGATGTGCAGTCACTAAGGACAGATGTATCCACTATTGTTGGGCATTTAGATCAGGTTTCTACCTTGATGCAATAGTTTATGTCTGCTATGGTTCAGAGACAGAGTAGAGCAAGCACTTCTCAGGCTCCTCCTCCACAGGATGGTAGAGGTCCAAATGGATCTGGTGCTATGGGATCTTGATTGATTGATGATAGATTCACTCATTGTTGATGTCCTTGTATCACATGTTGTGTTATTTGATTGATCATAATATTTGATGTATCACTCTGTATGACATTGTATCTTGATATACCAATTTGATGGATCATTGATGAACACTTTTTTGATGATATATGATGATATACTCCTTGGCTCTCCTTGATGAGTTGTTTATGAGATTATCTTTTATGTAGCTATATGATGGTTTATGCATTTACTTTGATTTATGCTATGAATGCAGTTATCTTATTTTATGATATAAATAAATGAATGCAATGATGTATGGATTTATGACATGGTTTTATCTATTTCTCAATGTATCGATGCAAAATATTTTATGGAAATGCATATGTAAATGCCCCTATGTTTTTGGAATTTTTCTTTTTCAATGTATGCAATTCTATCCTTAACTATATGTATGCAAATGATGTATGATTCTTTTTCTTTCTCTTTCTTTTCCGGTATATGGATAATGATTAATGATTAATGCTATGCATGAATGCAAAAGACAATCTCATTTTTTTTTATTTGTCAAGAGTAAGACGTTTGATTGAACCCCTCATTTCTTTAATGTTTTGACTAACCAAAATTTATTGATGTACCCCCTTGTCCTTGGAAAATTAACCACAAACAAATGCAATTAATCTAACATGATAATGCAATGCAATGCAACCTAAGTGTCACTAGCTTTTAGCAAAGAAATGCCATGGAGATAAATTTTCATCATTGAGCATTTTGGGACTGGAAAGAAAGTACAATCATCACTGATCACATCATGATGATATGAATACCACTTTTTATCACTTTTGGTAACCTCTTTTTGAACCGAGTACAACCCTCACTAGTTGGATGACCAAACTATGGGAGTTTGAATACTGGTGTCAATGAATTCAATGTTGCAAGTGGATTTTTGGTATTAAGATATGGAAGATCTAAATAGCCAAGGGATCCATTTGCATAAACAAGAAAAGGTCAATCCTTCCTCTTATGAGATAGTCCTCGATGGTTCTTTGATGACCATGTCATTAGGCGAAATCTCATAAGTTGATGAATCTTCCTCAAAACAATCACTCAAAGGCAAGAAAATATCATGTCTCTATCATGGCTAATCTAGTCAAAACATCATCGATTAGATCAAAAGATGTGATAAAAATTCAATTTCATAAAGATTATCAAAAGAAAGCTTCAAGTGTTTTGCAATGTTTCATGATTTTCAAAAAGTATTTCCAAGCATTGTGATCTTTAAGGTGTTTGAATAATAAAGTCAATGAAGGCTCAAGGATCAAGTTGTAGGATCAAATACTTGGGTTTGAACAATGATATCCATCAAAGGTTCAATAACTTTCCACTCTTCTGAAACTCTGATAAGTCTCTCTCTGACGTGACTGATTGGAGCACTTATTGAATCCATTTGGTACCAAATTTCCAATCCTTTCCTACCCCCAAGTGATAAATGTGATCATGCGACAAAGCTAGGGCTGATAGGCAATGCAACAATGTGACTGAAAGGCTTTATTATGACTTATGCACAAATGATGGATGCAATGACAATTTTACAAATGGGATGTTTGAAATGCACTATGGACATATGTGACTAGGAAAGATAGACTTAAGGGAACAAAAGGCACTTGTTTACCAAGTTTTCACCCTTTTGGGTTTTTTTTCTTTTTTTGTATTTTCACTTTTTTTCCTACCAAGGCACCTATTGCTAGGTTTTCACCAAGACACTTTTTCTCTTTTTTTTTCTTTTTTTGTATTTTTCTTTTTTTCAATTTTTTTGTATTTTTCAAGATCTCTTTGACTATGTACAATAAATATGATGCTCCTCATCTGATACTCTTTATACTCTTTTGTCTCCCTCATGCGTAGAACCTTTTGAGATGAATGTTGTTGATAGGCTCTTGGAGTTCCTCTCCTTCACAATCTTATAACTTATAGGTTCCCATTCCAAATGAAGACACAATGATGAATGAACTAAGCCAATTAGCCTCCCAATTTCCTTTCTTTTCTTTGTCAGCTTGATTCTTTTGATTTTCTCTTAACACTAAGTCTCCTACCTGAAAGACTCTCAGTTTGATATGTTTATTGTAGTTCCTTGAGATTCTATTTTGATACACTTTCAGGTGCTCATAGGCTTGTGCTTGGTGTTCTTCTAGCAACTCCAATTATTGAAGTCTAGCGACTCTATAGTCTTCATCTATTATCAACCCTTGAAATGACACTTGTAAAGACAAGATTTCAACCTCCAACGATAGAACAACTTCGGCTCCATAAACTAATAAAAATGGTGTGGCTCCCATAGGTGTTTGAATGCTAGTTCTATAAGCCCATAATGCTGGATTAATTTGCACATGCCAATCTCTTCCCGATTTATTTATCGATTTCTTCAAGATTTTCAAAATGTTCTTATTTGTAGCTTCGGCTTGTCCATTTCCTTGAGGATAATAAATGGATGAAGAATGGTGAGTGATATGAAATGTAGCACAAAGTTCATCCACATCCTTGTTTTTGAATTGCTTTCCATTATCTGTTATTATGGCATGAGGAATACCATATCTACAAATGATGTGGTTCAAGATGAACATGGAAATTTGCTTACTCGTGGCCATGATCAAAGGAACTGCTTCGACCCATTTAGTGAAATACTCCATTGCAGTTATGATGTATTTGTGACCATTTGAAGAAGGTGGGTATATGATGTCGATCAAGTCAAATCCCCATCGATAGAATGGCTATGGTGTAACAAATGGGTGTAATTCTTGTACCGATACATGTATCATCTCGCCATGATATTGACATTTGTTGCATATCCTGACAAAGTGACAAGCATCTTTTTCTAAGGTCTTCCAAAAATACCCTAAGCAAAGGATCTTCTTGGCTAGGTTTAAACCGCTTGAGTGTGACCCACAAATGCCTTCGTGAACCTCATGTAAAGCTAATTTAGACTCTTCTTCTTCTAGACATCTAAGTAATGTCCCATCAAGACCCTTACGATACAATGTTTCTGAAAGGATTATGTAACCAACTGATTGGCGTATAAAGTTTCATTTTTGAGCCCAGGATTGGTCTAAAGGTAGCACTTGGTCTTTGAGATATGTATAGATAGGGCTATACCAAGGTGAGTCATGTCCATGAAGTAGGGCAACAATTTGGGTTTCGGGAAGGTTGAATGCCGGTTTCACCAACTCTTCCACCAAGAACTCATACTTTTCATTCTGATCTAGTTTTTGTAACAAGGAAGCCAAGGTGGCCATCGCATCAGTTGCTCTATTTTTCTCTCTCGAAATATGCTCAAAAGTGATCAAGGAAAAGTACTTCTTCCATCCATCAATCATGGTCTTATATGGCATTAATTTTTCATCTTTGGTGTGGTATTCATTGTTGAATTGATTGATTATGAGTTGAGAATTTCCATATATTTTTAGCTCAGTGATGTTTCATTCTAAAGCCATTTTGATGCCTACAACTAGAGCCTCATATTCTGCTATATTGTTTGTACATGGAAACAAGAGCTTGTAGGACTTAGGAATGGTGTACCCTTGAGGAGTGACCAATAATATGCCAGCCCCAGAACCTCCTTATGTATATGAGCCATCAAAGTACAACTTCCATATTTTAGCCTCTATGTTGACAATGGCAGAATCCAAAAATTCCACTTGAATAGTTTGTGTAGAAGTCATTGGGTTTTCAGCTAAGTGATCTGCTATCATTTGTCCTTTTATTTCCTTCCTATCAACATACTCAATGTCAAACTCACTCAATATCATGACCCATTTTGCTATCCTACCCATTAAGGTAGTTTTACTTAGCAAATACTTTAAAGGATCAATTTTGGCAATTAGTTTTACCTTGTGCATCAACATATAATGTCTCAATTTTTGAGATGCAAAAACAACTGCTAGACAAGCCCTTTCCATGAATGTGTAGTTAAGCTCGTATTTGATCAATGTCCTACTCAAATAGTAGATTGCCCTTTCCTTTCCTTGTTCATCTTCTTGCACCAAAAGCACTCCTAGAGACCTTTTGGTAGCGGATATGTACAGCAGCAATGGTTTACCCTTGATTGGTGGCATTAGGATAGGTGGATTTATTAGATAAGTTTTCAACAATGTGAAGGCTTGATCACATTCTTCATCCCACATGAAAATAGTAGCTTTGTGTAGCAACCTTGTGAATGAATGACATTTTTCAGCCAATTGAGAAATAAACCTTCTTATAGATTGTATTTTGCCTTGGAGAGATCTCATTTGGCTTATGTTCTTTGGTATCTCCATATCCATTATTGCTTGTACTTTTTCTGGATCCACTTCAATTCCTTTTGCTGAAACTATATAGCCTAACAATTTACCGGATTGGACACCAAAGGCAAATTTCTTTGGGTTTAGTCTCACTTTGAATTGCTCCAACCGAATGAATATCTTTTTCAAAATTTTTAGGTGATCTTCTCTTTTGTGGGACTTGGCCAATATGTTGTCCATATAATCCTATAAAAAAGTGTGCATCATGTCATGGAAGATGGTTGTCATTGCCCTTTGATATGTGGCTCCAGCATTTTTAAGGCTGAAGGGCATGAAATTCCAACAAAAAGTACCCCAAGGACATGTAAAGGCTATCTTCTCTTGATCTTCGGGTGCAATTTTTATCTAATTATATCCACTAAAACCATTCATTAATGAGTACATGGAGTGACCCGTTGTCAAGTCAACTATTGCATCAATGCTCGGAATTGGGAAGTCATCCTTAGGACATGCAAGATTCAAGTCTTGAAAATCCATGCATACACGAATGGATTTGTCATGTTTTATGACTAGTACAATGTTAGATATCCATTCAGCATAGGCTATTGCTCTTATGAATCCCACCTTCAATAATTTTTCTAATTCTACCTTGACTAAGAGAGCTATATGTGGGTGCATTTTTCTCAACTTTTGTTTGACGGGCTTAACCCTTGGTCTAACATTCAAATGATGCATTATGAAGTTAGGATCCAATCTAGGCATGTTGGCATATGACCATGCAAAGTTCACTTGTTCTTGGAAAATCTTGATGAAATCCTCTCTTTCTAGAGGTGTAAGTGATGCTGCCAAGTGTATAAATTTTGGATCCAATTATGTCCCTATGTTGACCTTTTCTATCGGCTCTATGAGAATAGGTGACCTTTCTTCCTCATGCTCAAGTAGGGTATCCAATCTCTCTTCCTTTGGTGCCACAGTTGGGTTTTCACCATAGGAAACATCTTTTATCTTTACTTTTTTTGGTTCTAGTGCTGCCACATACTGGTTTTCATCACTAGAACTTTTTATTTTTTTATTTTTTCTCATTTTTTTCTTTTGACTAAGAGATGGGACCCTTGCTATTCTCATCATGTTTGGTTCAAATTCATTGGTGAAAGAGGGTTCAACCGCATTAAGGTATTGGTTCATTGCTTGGTCATTTACAAAATAAAGCAAGTCACTTGGCTCGGTTTGGTCCCAATCAATAAGGTGAGGATTTATCAAGGATAGGGTTTCATTAAGAAAGTTATCATCAATTGGGTTTATGGACATGACTTCGTTTGAGGGTTTGTACATTGTATCATTTAGATCTATGACGTGAGCTTCCTCGAGATGGTCCATGGAAGAAGGATCAAAATCCCCTTCACTTGAGTCCTCGTCCACTTCTACGGGAAATAGTGTGGGAAAAACCACGAGTGGATTAAAACTAACGTTTGAATCTCCCTTCTCTGAAGGCATCCAAAATGTATCTATCCATGGTGGATTAGTAGGTGCTTGTCCTATGTTAAGATCCTGTATATTAGGCTCTTCATTGCCTTGAGATTCTTGACTTGGGATCTTTGCATAAGTATGTATTGTGACTACTTCTTTATCCTAGCATGATTCATCAGATAAGGTATCCCATTCATAATCCTGGGAGTCATCACTATCTACATCAGATTCCAATGTGTTCACTTGAGGATATGAGTCTTGCATTGGGCTGGAGCTTTCTCCTTTCTATTGGTAGCCTACTCTGAATCTTTCTTCTTTTGCCCTCCAAGCAAGTTCAATGGGTTCTAATAAACCTCTATTTCTTCAACCTAAGGGTCCTCTTCCCTTGTATCCCATTTTCTACATTATCTCAAATCCTTTCCCATACTGATCAGTTTGAATGTTGATATTAACCTGGCCAGGACATAATAACCCAGTCAAAATAACCTTGGACAAAATAACCCAGCCATAATAACCTAAGGACAAAATAACCCAGGGTCATAATAACCCAATCCAAAATAACCCGGAGTCAAAATAACCCATGGACAAAATAACCCCATAAGATTATAGACAAAGGAAAACAAAATTTATAAATTACAAGTATATTTCTAAAAAAATAAAATTCAAATTTTTAATTAAAGTGTAAATTATGAGCAATGCCTCTTTATGCCTCTTCATGCCTCTTAATGCCTCTTCATAATGCCTTTTGACTTACATCTTTTCATAATAACTCTTATTTAGCTTATTCCCACGAATTTGTCTTTATTTCTATAATTATTTACCATTTTATAAGTTATTTAAGCATATTAAAGATGTTTTAAGGCTATTTTAGGGGTATATAATGGATATATGGTCTAAAAATGACCTAAATATCCTCTATGGTGCCTCACAATCCCTTTTTAAGCATACTAACTTGATCTAGAATGACTATGGGTTATTGTGACCATGGGTTATTGTGACCCTGGGTTATTGTGTCCTTAGGTTATTATGGCGAGGTTATTGTGTCCAAGGTTATTTTGGCTGGGTTATTATGTTCAGTTACTGACTCAACATGCAGATGTTAAGGTCAGCTCCTCCATATATGAGAACTCTTTTGACTCTATGTCATTCAATCAAGACCTCTATATGCAATGGTAGGTTTTGGGGATGAGTAATAGACATGTCATCTTGGTTGGAGAATGACAAGCAATGAGGGGCAATGAGATGACCTACCATGTTTTGAAACTTCCCCTCTTCTAAGTTAGTAGGAATATTCATCTCTACTAGAGCTTTCTCTAAAATTTCCTTATGGTTAGGAGATAGCTTCAATAGCTCCAAGATGGAGATTTGTGCTGGAGTTCTTTGTAGCTTATCTACCAAGCTATATGGTTTTGCTGCTGTAGAAGATTACTTGATCACAATGTTGGACTGCAGAGTGCTAATAATTTTAGGATCAACCCCTTGTAGGGTAATCCTTGAAGTCTGCCCCCTAGTGATAACATTGGATGTCTCTTTTTGGGGATGTTCTTTGATCACTATAGCATTCACAATGTTATCATAAGGTGGTGCAAATTTAATGTTATTACTGCTTTGTTTCTTGCCATTGGATGACTCCCCTTTGTCATGTTTATAGAAGGGTTGTTTGAAAGTCGTACGGTCTTCATTGCTTTGAGGTCCATCAATGGTGATCATGCCACTATCAATTAAGTCTTGCACTACATCTTTAGCTGCAAGCATTCATTTGTCATGTGACCTCAAATTCTATGGTACTCACAATGGTTATTTGCACTCCACCGGCTAGGCTTGTTGTGTGGCTCATAAGGCTGAATGCTAGGTAAATTAATTGAGTTGGCACCAAGAATTTATCAGATTTATTACTCCTTTGATTATTTCCTTGGCTGCCATTATTAGCATTGTTGTTGGAAGGTGGGTTAGAGGTCTAGTTTGCATTATTCACCTGATTAGGTGTTCTTGTAAGAGCAAATGGAGTCACCTTCAAGTTTCTAGAATCAACAACCCCGTCATTAACTATACCCTTATTGTTGTTTTTATACTGATTATTGCTATTGAACCAATTCTTATTCTAATTGGTGCCATTGTTGGAGTTATTGTTGTTAGAGTTATTGTTGTTATCTTTATATAATTTCAGCTCTCCACTCTTAACCAACACTTCTTCTATTGTTACTCCATTCTCTATGAGGTCTTGGAATGTCTTGGGGCATTGCATTCTTAATCGGTAGTTCATCACGTTGCTCAAACTATTAATGAATATATCCATTTTCTCCTTTTCAGGCACACTCCAAGGATACCTAACAAATAGTGTCATCCACCTTTGTAATAAAGTGAGGAATGCTTCTCCATCCTTTTGTTTAGTATTACATAACGCTATCATCGTGACCTCATGCTCGATGCTGTATGAGTAATGGGCTACAAATTTTGAAGCTAGTTCTTCAAAGGTTTTTATGCCAGATGGTAACTTAGAAAACCACTCCATAGCCATACCTCCTAAGCTCCTTGGGAATAGTCTCATTAAATAGGTGGTATCATGCATGAACTCTAAGCTCAATGCACAAAACTCCCATAAGTGATCTTGTGGATCCGACGTTCCTTCATACTTGTCATATTTGGGAAAAAATACATTGATGGGGAATGGTGCCATTACTATACTTTTATCAAATGAGAATGGACACAATGCTTCGATAGAAAAGGGTTTAGGAGCCCCACTTTGCTTGATTGTATCTAGTTGCATTTGAAATATTTTGAACTATTTGTTCATGATGTCAATGGCACTTTCTTCAACTTTGGGTGGTCTAAGTTGATTCACATCATAATCTCATGGAAGCTTAAGACCTGTTTAGGCTAGGTCCATGAAATACTTCTCTTTATCTCTTGCCATTTCTTTTTCCATGAGTCTTAGGAAATAGGGGCACTGAATGGCTTCATCAACTTTGTCATCGGTGGCATCATCTATGGTTGGTTCAGTATTAGTTCTTTGGTGAGTGGTATCAATTCCTTGAGTGTTTTGATCTTCCCCTCCACTATTGGTATTGCCTTGATTATTTGTGTCAATGCCCCCATTATTTGCATCACCTTGGTTGATCGGGTCAATGCCACTATTGTTTTTATTACCCAAACCACCGTAGTACATCATGTTGTCTTCTACTTCTTGTTTAGGTGATTTTTGGGGTACTCTTGGAGTGGTAGAATCGTCACCTGGGTAAGGGAGCTCTTGACTCAAATAAGTCCCATCTGCTTGCAAGGTTTGCTTGATGTAGTAGGAAATGGTAAGAGCAGGCATGAACCTTGGAGAATAAGATTCAATATTGCCCGTGGTCAAATCCTTTGTAAAATTTACTAAAATTGTGTAGAATAGGATTTTTGACTGGGCTGAAGGTTGGAGCAGTAAGAACACGGAAAAGGGTATTCAAATATATGATCAAATTTTTTTGACCCCCTCTGCAAATACTCTCTGTTTGCCCTTTTAGATTTCTAGGCCTCACTGACCTGAGTGTAGGCATGACCAAATTTTTTGTACGCGTGAACTGGTATATTGTTAGGAAACACACTGTAGGTATGCAAGCAACACTTTGCTATTGATAAGTGATTTTCCAGTTTTAGCAGGTATGTTTCAATATTTTCTGGGCATGACTTCATTGTTGCTACGTGTTTTCATATAAGTCACAAGCATGACTGAGCCTCTGATAGGCGGGATTTTTTTTTGTGCATAGGTGGTACTTCTCTGACCAAGTTGTAAGATTTTGAATTTTTTAAACTTTTAAGATCGAGTCCTTTGAAATTTTCTTGTTTGAAAATAAAAAACAATCGCAACACACACATCAATTTTTCATCATGTCCCTAAAACAATCTAGTGTGTATATTCTCAATTTCCACAAGTATAACACAAGAAATAATTCCAAGTAGCCTACCTAAAGTCAAATTTGGCTCTTAACATTTTGGCTCTAAAAGGTGGTCTTGCTACTTTATCAAGGATTTATTGTGGATTCCATCGAAATAGATCTTAAACTTTCATCCCCCAAGTATGTTAAGGGGCTTCCCACACGCACCAAGGTATGATTTTGCGTAATCTGTGAGGACCACTAGAGGAAGTTCAAAAAATTTAAAATCCGTTTGTCACACACCCCATTAAGGATGCATGCGTTTCATATTATAGTGGGTTGGATTCCCGCAGCAAAAGCGAGTGTATCCCGCTTTGGGTTGTCCCTCTCACCGGTCTTGTTAAGGCACAACTTGAGAGGCGAGCCCACTAATTCTCTAACATGTTCATTCAAAGCAAGGAAAATGGAATTAAGGTCAAGCTTTTGGGAATTTGGTTCACCAAAAGGTGAAGAGCATATCCCTAACTTTCCCTTTAGTTCCCAAACACAATAGACAATTTTGTTCAATTTCTTTCACCCTCTAATTATAGGGATTTGAGTATTTCTACTCTCTTCCACAAACAAGGGGCTTTTGATTTATGTGTTTGATTCCTTAATCCTTCTTAATTACTAGATTCTAAATGCACCAATGTCACAAGCTAAGGGAAAATATTGACTAGTTTAGGCTTACCTTTTTCTTGTAGCTAACCAAAGTTAGGGGCATTTTTGATTGGTTTCATTATTTTTTTTCTTACCTTGGAAAATAGTTCCTTCCAACTATGTTTGTCCACCAAAAAGTTAGTCAACACTAACAAACACTATGAGGGGAAACCAAATCAAAAATTGATGAAGCAAACAACTATGTATGAATTTTATGCGCCTTATTTGCAAATTTCCAAAGAAAACTTGAACTAAGGACTAAAAATCCAATTTAGAGAGACAAATTTCATTTTATAAGCTTCAACAATTGCAAGATAGTTCTAGAATACCTAATTGTCCTCCTCTTGTGTAGTCTCAAGGATAGCCTTGATGTGTGCAATGTTTTCCTTCTTGATCCTCTTTGCTAACGCCTTTCCTTCTTGATTAAATATGCTTTCCAGCTTCTGTACCTTTCTGTGATTGCTCATTTACTATCAAATCATGTAAACAGAGAGTTAGACAAATGATTTAATCAATTTAACAATAAATAAAGGCAATAGATAGCAGGCAACATTGTCTAGCTAATAGGCATGAACAAATTGTCAACAGGCGTAACTTTACTGATAGCAAGCGACACTTTGCAGTGACATGGGTGACACTGAAAATTACATAGGCATGAATAATTTATCACCAAGCGTGAACAAAATTTAAAATTGCAAAAAATGATTTATGCTAAGTGACACTTTAATAACAGTAAGCGTGAATTGACATATTATAAATGTAATTGTTATTTAAAATTGTGAAGCAAAGCATAAAGACAGGCGATAACAAATTTCAGTAAAGCAATACTTCCTGAGTCACAGGCATGACTTTAAGCACAAAAGGCTGAATGCTTTGATCTCCCAGGTGTGAGCTTCTGATTCACAAGCAACTATAGAGAAATCAAAATAGAATAGAAGTTGTATGCCAGGCGAGAATCCTCAGTTAATAGGTGTCAGGACAGAGATCTTAAGTGGCAATAAAATGACTGCAGGTGTGATTAAATCTCTCATAAGCGTGACTTCACATGTTTCCTGCAAAATATTCATGAAAAATAGACAAAACAAGCATGCAAATTATGATGAAAATGATAAAATAAGGCCTAGGGCCCCACGGTGGGCGCCATTTGGGTGATGATGATAATCACCTTCATGAAATTAAGATCAAATTAGCAACAATTCTAAAGTAAATACAATGCAAATCTATTTAAAAATGAAACTAAGATCTATAACATCTCATGGCTCTCTAGAAAGATGTGGTAAGTGAAGCTCTCAGCTCAAATCTCCACTAGTGACACTTCTAAAACAAGAATGTATGTTGTTCTATGCTTCTACAATGCTTCTATGATGATGATTCTAGCTCAAATTGACAAAAGTATAATGCAAATGCTCTAAATGCTCTTAATTGCTCTTAGAATGCTCTTCAATTGCCTATAGTAAGAATCCTTCTCTGCTCCTGCTCTCTTCTTCCCTGATTCCTATAAAGGGGGAAGATCCTATTGAGGTGGAAGCCCATCCTTTTGAGGTGGATAGTGGCTACTGGGTGGAGGCTAGTAGTTGCGAGAGGTTTCTTCCTTCTTTGAACTACTTGAATGTGCTTTGGAATTGGCTGGAGGTTGACCCCTTATTTTTAAGGGCAGAGCAGGCTGTGCTGGGTTGCAAGTTCAGTGCTGGGGTTTTGCCTTTAGTGTTGGCAGGTCTGAGGTATTGGGAGTCTATTTCTTCTAGGCCTAGTTCTAAGAGGATTGAAACTGAAGGTAATCATAAAGCTAGTTCCTTGATGCAGATCATTATGGCTTGGAGCTCTAGATGTGTTTCCAAAGTTGCAGTTCAGGGCATCTGTATGTCTCAACTGTTAAATTTTTTGGGGGCATCTGCTTTGCTGAATGCTGAAATATCGCAAGGGCCCTTCATGGTTGTTGGTCTTTGGTTATGGTTAAAGGCAGATTGTGGGGTTTTTTAACCTTATGATGATGGTATTGAGGGTTCTAGGCTCCCTATCAAAACCCTGGTTATGTGTTTGGAAAGAAGTAACTCTCCAGCAAACTACATGGTGTGAGGCCTTGGCCTTTTTTCTAGGCAGCAGGTTTCTTAGTGTTTTATTTTTAGTTGTTGTTGCTTGTATTTTCATTCTAGGCTGTGGTTTTTAATGATCAATCTTATGTAGCGTTTCTGGTGCTTTTTGAGCCTTTTTGGGGCTGCTAGTAGTTTTGTTGGTTTTCAGTGCTGGGGTGCTCTGTTATGCTTATCTTCTTCCCCTGACTGTCTCATTCTGGTTTGTGCTTATACTTCCTATCTTTCTCTATTCTGGCATAGGGTTATGGTTCCCTTCAAAAACTGATTGTATATGGTTTCAAGGCCCATTCAAAACCTATTTTTTCTTAATCAGAACAATGCTTTGCAAATGAATTTGTAAGATATCAATTTCTCTCAAAAAGCTTCATATTTATAGTAAATTCCCAAGGGTAGGGGGTGGAGTGAAGTAATCATGATTAACTTTTGGTTGAGTCAAATACTTTGCTTTGTTCATAAATGGGGGGACAATTTAAATGTCTGTCTCAAAGCTTTGGACCAAAGGACAAGATTAAGTGGTTGAGATTGAAACTTTAGAATGAGTGATTGAGATTCATCCTTTTTGAGTGATTTGTGTCTTTTTGTCCTCAATTTTCATTGGTTGCTCAACTTTGTTGAAAGATATTAAGAATTATTAAATTCAATTAATTAATTAAATTTAGCCATGTAAGGGTAAAAGGTTCATTTTGATTTTTGATTTAAACAACTATACAACTAATTGATTAAAATCAATTATGTAGTGTTTTTCACCCCTTTAAGCTTTGATTTAATTATTTAACCTCATTAATTGATTTTTCCTTTGCTTTAATTGATTTTGTCCAGCTTTATTTAATTATGTCCATTTTAATTGATTTGATCCCTTTTTTATTGAATTAGTGCATTTTGATGATTTTAAGCCATTTTATTGATTTTTGCAATTTAAAAGCACTTGTCCATTTTTGTGTGTCTACAGTATAATCATGTAATTCTCTACACAAAATATTCTTGAAAAGTGACAAAGTTTACCATTTGGAAATGCGTATCCTAGACAGAAGTCTAGATCTGAACTGATATCTTCTTGTTCTCATCATCAACTAAATTAATTCACAAGTTTTCTTTATTTCACAATTTCTCTCCTTTATATAGGAACAAATGACACAAGAAGAAGTACCATATAAAATCAAATTTATCCTTATCCAAATTTTCCTTAGATTTACATAAGCTCACATTTATATCATCCTCTAAATATTAAGCAAAATCAAACTCAGTGTTTCTTATAGGATCTAACAAATTTCACATACACACATCATGCCAATTGGTATTTTTGTTTGGACATCCACCCTCATAGATTAACACAATGCATAATATATTTTTATGAAGCAATCTTAAAATGTATTTGATTGAAAAATTTCTTGTTCCAAACTAGAAATTTTAATGAATTCGCTATTTCTATATTTCAATCTAAACTTTGGAATGAAGGTTCCTTTATACAGTTTATTTTTTGTTTTATACTTTTGTTCAAGCTTTTTCAATTTGAGAGAGAACAATTCCCCCAAATTCAAATCAAGGGCTTATGGAATGAATTGATAACTCTATTATCAGCATGGGACTTCCATCTACTACTAGAATTTCCCTTATGCTTGGCTTATAATTATGTATCAATAGCTTAATGAAATCAAGGTCCATAAATATATTTAGAAAAATAATCTTGGACAAATCAAGAACCCATGGGTTTTGCAATGGTACTTTTTCCTTTCTCCTTCTATGAAAATGATTAAACAAATCCCATCCGGCTTCTGGAAAATCAACATCCTTAACTCCACCTTGGTTATTCAATAACCTATCTTTTATACCTCCTCGCCTATACACATTGTGGGAAAAAATTTGCAAATTAATTGTCTTATTATATCTTCATCCACCTTCTTAGGAGGGAACTTTTTACTACTCTCACCCATTTTACTCATTTTTAAGTAGGACACTATGTAGACTAAGGAAATTTTTAATTTAAATCCTAGGATTTCTAAACTATGCTCAATAACTATTTTTTTTTACTCTTTTCAACTATGCATAGTCCAAAACTTAAATAGAAAATCAATGAGAGACAAAGAAACCATGAACTTACTACTTAGTTTCACACTTCCTACAATTTTCCCAAGAACCTTAAATTTTCTCTACACACCTTTAACCAATAAATATTATTATGTTTATCTATAATATTGATTATTTAAAATATTTTTAATTATTTTTATACTTATATATGTAGATGTTTTAGTTATATTATGTGTGTGAAATTTTGGTTATGTTGAAGTGGTAAGTAATTGATAGCAATTATTTAAGATTAATAAATTCTATCTTATTGTTGAACAATTGTTCTTTTAGAATGCATGTTATTTTTATTTAATCCTTATTGACAAATAGGAGTTATGCATGAGTTATTATATGAATATTTTATAGTCAAATTGGACTTTAGAAAACAAAGTGATTATTTTAAACAACTAAGACTTGTATTATGTTTTGTCTATCTGGTTTCTTTATTGCATTATCTATTGTTGTATTTGGGCAAGATTACATTGGCTTTAGGAGTGATTCACCATTGTCTTTTTGACATGTGTACTTTTTAGTATTTTTTATGATGTTGACTTTGTTATGAACATTTCCCTCAACTAGTTTTCTAAACTCGTTATTTTGCGAACTCTTGGAGAGGGTGTTTATCATGTATGGTTTGAGGACCATTGCGAGTTCCAGTCATTTGTTATGAAACGGAAATTAATTTTCATGCCTTATCTTTTTTATGAGATCTATTTATGACTTGTGAGCCTAGGGGAGGTTAAATAGGTGCATATTAGGAGAGTGTCTTATAATAGGGGTCTGGGACCCAAAGTGGTCAGTACCAAGGTAACCTATCGTAAGGTTTTTAATAAGTGATAACTTAGTAATTAAAAATTGGAGAGCTAATTAAAAACATAATTAGTGATAATGCCTCACTAATGCCTTGAGCGCTTGTATAGGCTAAGGATGGAAATAAGATGATACCTATAGATTAGGTATGATTATAATTCCTCATTTTCATGAGAGGATATTCTAGTTTAGTGTGGGTCATATTGAGGGTCCAGGGCCAAGAGTGGCTAGTCTAGGGTAACACAATGCTTAAGGGTCTGGGGTCTAGTGTGACCAGTCTAGGGTAACTCAAGTAGATGACCATGTCGTGAAACTCCCATAGTATATAGCCTAATTCTCCTTCATAGTTTTTTGCATTTGCCTCTGGTGGTGTGTCTTTGTTATTGCAGTATTGCCCAATGGCCTATTTTTGGTCTTTTAGTATTTTGTGATTGGTATTTGTTCAATATTATGGTATTTTGTGTTTTGGTATGTGTTGACATTTTGATATTTATTATATTTTCTTTATCATTAGTTGGTGGTACCTTTTGAGATAGAAATCCTGCAGGATCCATTGCTTAGTTGTTTTGATGTGTTGGGTTTGTTATCCGAGTGGAGTTTATGGTTATCTCCTCAACACGGTGGGAGTGGATCTTTGGTTCCATGAGGTTGGGTGGTAGTGATTATTTTACCATTTGAGATTCTAACATTCCTATAGTAGTGTTGGATGATGCTTTTTTATATTACCTTCTTCTTGTTCGTCATTGGAGGCTTTCTCATATCAATCTTATGGTGTTTATATTTGTGCCTTGTATCAATGTATCAGATGTGATTCTTTTGGGATATTGTACTATACTTTGTATTTGGTTATTGTTACATACCCTGTGACTTGTGCAGAGGATGTTGTTTCATTGTGTTTATACCTTATGGCATTGGATGTACTTGTTATTCATTTGTATATGAGATATTTGTAATTATACTTAATCTAAAATATTTAATTAGTAACACGTTATTCTACATCATGGAACCCTTGAGATTTGTTAACTATAATTAAGTTGTACTTATGTACTTATTTGTATCTTATGTTGTATTTATTCCACATTGTTATCATTATTGTTTTGTAAACTCTTAAGAAAATAATTATTCTGTAAAACATAGCAACATGTTTTAGGTTAAATTCTCCTAGGCTCCTTGGCAGGGCATTATGCTAACTATAACTCAAATATGTTCCTCTAATTAAACCTCCATCCTAACTTAACCTTAACTCTAACCCTAATTTCACTTAACCCATAACATTAATTGAACTATAATTCTATCCCTAACCATAATTTAACCCTACCAAAGACCATAGTCTTAACCCTAACCCTAATATTCATCCTAACTATAATTTAACCCTAACTATAACAATAGTCTTAATCCTAACCCTAATAATCACCCTAACTAAAGCATCATCATAATCCTAACCTTATCATAATTCAAATCTTAACCATAATTATAACCCTAACCCTAATCCTAACCATGATAAAACCTAACACTAACCATAATCCCAATCCTAACCTTATCCCTATCAAGATCCATGTTGTAAACCCTAACCCCTAATCTTAACAGTAATCCTAAATCCTATTCCTAACTAAAATCCTAAATGCTAAACATTAGTCCTAACCCTAATCATAAATGTTACCCTAATGTTAAATGATAAACCCTAATCCTTATCCTAAGCCTAAATCCTAACCCTAATACAAATCTTAACCCTAACCATAATACTAACCATGGTGTAAATACACACCCTAACCCTAAATCCTTAATGTTAAATCCTAATCTTAAACCTAATTAATAAACCCTAATCTTAAATAGTAAAACCCAAATCTTAAATCTTTTTTTTAGGCAAAAGTGGACGGAGCCACCAATATATATTATTTTATTTAAGTAGTTCAAGAGCTCCTTAGGGAAAGAACTAGCAAGAAAACCTTGATTCTCAACTCAATTACAAGGAGAATTTACAAAATAGACCTACTAAAACCCAAGAAAATGGTAATCTAATCGCTAGCCAAAGCATGCAAAAATGACCAAAATTACACTATTTGCAAGGTTCTATATCCATATATAATACAATAAAATGCCTTCAAATACATATAAAAACCCCATAGAAGTGAGAAAAGAGGTAGATAATAGAGTTGCTAAAAAAAATTTGCCCATTAGATAGTAAAAGGTGCATTGGGATGAATATTGCACTATCCATCAATGTCATGCTTGCATCATCAGTGAGTTGGCCCTTCGAAGTGAATAAATTATTCATGCATAAACTCGGTACAAGATTTTCCCGTCTTACTGTGGTTTTAAAAACATGAGTGAAAAGTGACCAGCCTTGTAGCCTACAAACTTATATGAATGCCATGAAAGACAACCAAAACTTCAAAACAAAAATGGAACCAATCCTTCTCTACAAAAATTGATTTCCCAAATCGATCCCTACAATTTCCTAATCAACCTCCAACGACACTGGAAGTTGTAAATCATCTTCAATAGTTGACTATACTCCATGACCATAGTCGTGAACCTCAACCAGATGTGGCATGCTGGGTGAAGTTAATTCTACATTTTTTGCAACTTGAGATTAATTTGGGTTAGAAGCAACAATTGAACCCGATTGTAAAACACCCCAACCAAAATTATCATTCACGATCCAATAGTCTTGAATTGAATGCATGTTGTCATGAGAAATACCAACCCAAATTACATTGTGGTTAGCATTGGCAATTGCAGTCCAACCATCTTGAATTGCAGACGAATTGCCTTGAATATTATCTTGAAAGTGAAGCTCGTGAACATGTTCTAATACTACCTGTGGCTACTATCCTTAACTGCAAATTCCAAGTGGGAGATTTCTAAAATCTTCTAGCTAGGATAACAAAACACTTCATTCAAATGGAGATTTCCAATCTTCAATTGGGAGCTAAACCTTGTTGTTTCTTGGCTAATAATCTTCCATCACTAACATCACCAAACCAAATTTGGAAAATTGTAGAAGGAAATTAAACTTTTTTACAGTGCAATAAATCCTTGAAATTATTAATAAGAAAAGGAGTCATATACTTTATGTGAACCTACCAAAAAGACTAGAAAATAATCATGTCTCGGCAATGTAGTTTGTGAGAGAATAATATCATGACAACTTGCATTTGCATAATACTCAACTCATGTGAAAATCACTTCAAATAAAAAAGATTGGTCTCTTTAATCAATGCACAAGTATTATTAAAAATGTGGGAAGTTCGATTATGAAATTGGTAGCAAAGAGAATTCACCAACAAAATAATTATTATTTTTGTTAAATAATTTTCTCAAAATCTATAAGTGATTTTAATTCTGGGTAAGTGGTCTAGGCATTATTATAGACAAGTGAATTCAAATGAATACCTGCAATCCCCATATTTGCTAACATATCTGCAGGCCTATTTCCTTCCCTGTAAGAGTGTGAAAGATAGCATTCACCTTGTGAATCCAAAATACCCAAAATTTGATTGAGGCCATATTCCATTTTCCAAGAGAAGGATTTGCGAGTAATACAAGCATTAATAATGACACACGAATCTCCTTCAATGAGAACCTTGTCAAGACCATATTTTTTTCCTTAACTAATCTGTGAAGAAGTGCCAGAGCTTCCTCCATATTATTTGTTCCATCTCATATGCTAGTTGATTTGATGGCTAAGACAATACCTTGATAATTTATGAGAGCAATTCCAATAACTATCTTAAACCTGGATTACCTTTGGAGGCACCATCAAAATTAAGTTTTACTTGACCAAGGTAAGGTGGAAGCCACTTAATTGAAGCCCTAATTGAAGCTACATTGGGATGACATATAGGACTAGGGAGAATGGGAAACTAATTAAGGCCTTCCCATTTGGAGATAGTTTTATTATCCCATGAAGAGAAGATTTGTTTACCTTTGAAGCTGTGAACATGTGCATTAGCTATTTCTGTGAGTGACTTATTCAAATTGTGAAGAAAATTTGGCAAGGAAGAGGATTGTTGGAAAAATATACGCTTATTTCTCTCCCACCATAAGGCCCAGATGATAGAAGGAGCACATTTCCAAATGATAGAAAACATTGAATTGTTATATGGAGTAGGCCAAGAATGGAATAAGTCCCAAATGTTGGAAGGCAAAACCATTGATAAATTGAGTTTATCCATGACACTAAACCATGATGCTTGAGAAAAAGGACATTGAAGGAAGAGATGATCCACAGTTTATAAATGGTCATTATAGAGAACACATTGAAATGATTGAGCAATATTAAGTCTTTGAAGTCTATCACTAGTAAGGATCCTATTTTTAAGGGCCAACCATGAGAAACACCCTACTTTGGGAAGAGCTGAAGAATTCCAGCAGAAGGAGAAACCTCTTTATTTTAAAGTAAAGACAATAAGGGCCCTAATGGATTTATATCCCTCTTTCACAGAATATTGACCATCTTTAGCCGAAGCCCAAAAGATATTATCTTTATAATTAGAAATAAACACAACTATATCTTGCAGTACTTTGATGAAATAAGAAGCATGTTTAATGAAAATAGGGAAAGAAAAAGGGTCCTTCCAAATTGCATTACCTGGATGAATGTCTATTGCAAGAACATAATCAATTAATTTTGAACCCTGATTAACAATAAATATCTGACTAACTTTACATAATTGGTCATCTTGTAGCAAGGGGGTAAAACCATTCCAAGAATCTATCCAAAAGTTAACTTCCTCGCCATTATTGACTTCCTAGGAGGCATATCTTAGAATAACATCTCTAGAGGCAATCATGAAACTCCAAATTGAAAAACTCTGAGGAAGATCAAGAGCTGTAAGAATTCCTTCAGGATTAGAAGAATCTAAATACTTTGCATGTAAAATCTTGCACCATTTACTTTGAGGAGAAGAGTACATTCTCCATATCAACTTGGCACCAAAGGCTTTATTTTGAGAAGTCATATAAAAAATACCTACAACCCCTTGGTCTAGTCTCGTTGCCATATCTTTGAGTGATATTAATGGAATTTTCTTCTCCCCATTCATATTAGCTTTCCACAAGAACTTTGTGACCAACTTCTCAAATTGATTGATTATTGATTTAGGTTCTTGTAAAACTGACATGAAGTAATTTGGGATTGCTGACAAGACCGTTTTGATGAGGATAATTCTACCTGAAAGAGACAACCACTTGAGAAATGGTTGAGAATTTTGCTGCATTAATTTTTTGACCTAAAGCTTCACAGTACATGTTGAGAACTGATTTAATATGTTTAACCTCTTGAATATTGGAGCTATCAAATAGAAGTGTGTCATCTACAAAGAGAGAATGTGTAGTAGACATGGAAGTTCCTACCATATGAACTCCAGAAAAAATCCCTTTATCATGGTAAGAATTAATAGTTCTTCTCAATGCTTCAACCGTGACAATAAAAAGAAAAGGAGAAAGTGGGTCTCCTTGACGAAACCCTCGGGTGGAGGCAAAGAAACCTGCTGGTGATCCATTAATAAGAACTAAAATTTTTGCTCTAGAAATGCAAGCAAGAATCCATTTACACCATTTAAAGAGAAGTCAAACCGTTTAAGAAATTTTATCAAAAAAGACCACTTCAACATGTCATACGCCTTCATCATGTCAAGTTTGATCACAAAGGCTGAAATCTAATGAGAATTAACTAAGTGAATATTTTCATGCGCTATATAACAACACCCTCAATTGTTTCCCTATTCAAAACAAAACCCCATTTTTGATGATATAATATTTGGGATTAGATGTTGCAATCTAAAATAAATAGCTTTAGTGATGATTTTGTAGATAGTGTTGCAAAGTGAAATAGGATAGAATTCAGAAAAAGATTGAGGATCCTGCTTTTTGGGAATAATAGCAATATTGGTAGCGTTGAAGTTTTTAAGCATAGAAGTATTTATACAATATTCCTCAATAACATCTAGAAGATCAAAACAAATGAAATCCCAACTTTTTTGAAAGAAAAGGGCAGTGAAACCATCAGGGCCAGGGGCCTTGTCTGTCTGCATGGAGAAAATAAATTTACGAAGTTTAATTAATGAAAAAGGGGCCAACAAGGATTTATTGTCCTGACCATTTAAATAAGTTTTGGTATAGATCTAAGACAATGGTCTCATCAGAAGACATGACTGAAGAGGTGACTAAAGGGGCCAATAGATTTTAAAAACACTTAACACTCTCATCCCTAATTCCTTGAGCATCCATTATAATTTTACCTGAAGAGGAGTCCTTAATTGATAAAATGGTGTTGGTTTCTCTTTTTTGTTTAGTGGACATATGAAAGAGTTTTGTATTCTTATATCCTTATTTCAGCCAGATCTCTCTAGATTTTTGCCTCCAGTACTCTTCCTCACATCTACAAAGTTCTTCGCAATTAAAATGTAAATATTTTTGTTTTGAAAATGAAGAAGATTCAAGTCCATTACAGATAATGTGTTCATTTACTTATGCGAGATATTTTTCTATCAACTATTTCTATTCAAATATATTATTAAAGACATGCTTGTTCTAGAATTTAATCTATTTTTCCAAATATTGCATTTTCATGAAAAATTGATACATCTTAGTGCCTTCTTCTAGGGGTTTAGTTGTCCACCATTGGTGAAGTAAGAGGAGAAATTGAGGATGCATGAACCACATGGAATCAAACTTAAATGAAGATTTGTGTTAGCTCCCTTTAGATACTAAATTCTCATCTAAATGCAATTGAATAGGAAAATGATCTGATCCTAAAAAAGGGATGATTTCAGATGAAATCTAAAAATTATTAAGTTTCCAACATTGTAAAAGCAAGAATCGATCAAGTCTGACAACAATTTGCAAGAAACCATATCTGCAGTGTGTCCAAGTAAAAGCTCCATTCTTTGGAATAATATCGAACAAATTATTATTCTGTATGAATTGACTGAAATATTGCATGGTTCTTAGTGGGGGGAGATACCACCTTTATTATCCTTTGGGAAAGATATGACATTTAAATCACCTGCCACAATGGTATTAATTTCTGCATATATTTGAATGACATCTATAAGTGAAGTCCAGAGGTGGTGCTTGTATTGATTTTGTGATGGACCATAACCATTTATTAAGTTAAAAGAAAGATCAAAATGCTCAATAAATACCAACTGCCAATTGAAATCCTATTTGAGGAGCTGAAATTTTGTTGACTTCTCTTTCCATAAAATAGCTAATCTTCTAGAAGCTCCCATACCTTGAACATGAAGGGACTTCCATAAAGGCCATTTAGCTAAAATTTTCACATATTTTTGAGAGGATAATTTTGTTTCCTGAATTAGGACAATGTATACCTGCGAAGAATCAAGTAAAGACTTGATTCTATTTCTCTTATTAGAGACATTCAAGCCTCTAACATTCTATTTTAGAATATTCATTGAGGACAAGGAGAATCCTTAGCCCTCCTCATCAATCTTTTATAAGAATTGAATTTATCTTCCAAAGTGGATTGAATGCATACTTGGATTTCTTCCTTAGTTTTAGCACTCTTGGGCATCTGACCTCTAATTTTAGGAGTCTTTTTCTCTAGATGGAGAGAAACAGGAGTTTGTGAAATAGAGAGATATTGTGAATAATCAAAACTAGCATGCTGAGCATCTCCAACATCAAAGATCCCACCATCAGGGACTTTATTAGAAATTCAGCTTCCCTTGTTTCCTTTAAATTTGAACGTGGTTCTTTTTCAATTGGGTCTATCAATATGTGGTCAAAGAGAGTAGGTAAGGAGCTCTGAAAATATGGTGAAGAAGAAGGTATTACATTAACCCCTTCTCCAAAATCCTTCACAGTATTATCAACTAGTCGAAGAGGTGTCTTATTATTTGAATGGTCAAGAAATTCTTGTCTATCCGTTGGCATAGCACCCATAAATTCATCTTCTATTTGAAACCATTGAATGTTTGAGTCATGCTGATTTGGAACAATATTCATATCCACACAATCTTTCATATCCATGTTGCAATAAATCTAACTGGGTAAAATTCATTCTTTTTTTGTCATCTCATCAATCATTTATGCATCCACTGATATGGCAATACCATTGGTCGTAATAAAATCTTCGTCATCAGAGACTTTTGGAAACTTTTCTAGTAAGCATATTAGAGGTTGATTTAGATGGACAAGCTTATGTACCAATAATTTAGAAGACTTCATTGTGTATCCCAATTATTTTTCATTAAGACCTTGTAAGTTGTATGTTGTCATTTTCATACTAATAAAACTCCCCTTCTCTGATTCTTTTATTGGTTGGAAGGAATTTAAGTCCATATTCATAATATGATCCATTTGGTTTATATGAGAAATATCAATGGATTGGCCAATCTATTGACCAAGGCGTAAGGTATCATGATTCTCATCATGTAAGATATCTTCCCAGTGGAGCCCCTAGTTGTGAAAATGGGCACTACAATTCTTGACAGTACTGATTACCAAACTTTGGCCAAGATCAGAAAAAAATCCTTGATGTTCCTCTTACCTTGTGATTTCATTGAACATATTAGAAGCATGAGATTCCATCATTCTCAAAGCCATTTGTTGAAGCTTCTTCTTTGAAAGCTTCAATCCTTTTAAACTATCCAAGATTCTAGGAAGATATATTGGTTTATTGTGAGGCAATAAATCAAGAACTATTTGCTCCATTATTTGAGGGGATAGTTTTGTATATTAATCTAATTTATTGATACCTTCTGCATATTCATCTATTATAAGATCACCCCTTCCCAAAAAAGGAATTTGATGCATGCATGAAACTTCCTACTCGCTATGCCTCTGGGATATCCAAAGTTTATACATAAAGTTAAGGATATCAATAACCTGTTGGGTTTTTATGTTTTCACTAAGCCCGAAGAAAATATTATGAAATGGAATAATTTAAAGAGCATTATCCAATGTTTTTAGATCTCCCTTTTGATGCATACAATCTACCTCTAAAGAATCATTTTACCTATGAGACTAACTGAAATCTGATTCTTTATCATTTATGAAAGTGCATAAATTAGGATCCGTGGAATGATCTTTACATACAAAATCATTGAGCAACATTTCTTTCTGACATTGAGATGCAAAATGACCAAGATGATTGGAGAATTTATCCACTGTAATCACACCTTGAATAATAGTAGTCTAGATCCATGTGCCCCATTTTGAAATAATGGAGATTTGTGAAGGCAAAGGATTAGTTGAATTAAGAAATAGGTAGGCCCTGATTGTCAAGTGAGGAAATTTATATGGACTAAGGTCATGTTTTAGAAAGATTCCCATCTGATTAACCAGAATTTTAATAATCTTTGGATCCTTGTATTCTAGTGGTAAGGAGGGGAAGGCAACCTAGAAATGTATGAATCGACATAAAGAGGGATCGGGTTTAAAATTAGGGATCTAAGGGATGGTATAGAGGTCTGAACCATTACAAAACCATCCCTTGAAATAGTTTACTAAATCCCTAAACTCTTTTGACTTGAACATGGTGACAAAGAGTTCACATTTTGCATCAATGTAAAAGACCTCAATCACACCTTTCCAAGTCTTTTTCACCCAATTTACTATATCTGAAATTGGAAAAGATTTTGAATGGAACATACCTAGTAACACGACATCCCATAGATATGAAATATGCGATGTGAGAAAGTTCTCAGGTAATGAAACTTGATGATGTCCCTCTGTCCTCTGATCTTGTGTGTGTCAGATGCCTTGCCCAATTTGAGTCTGTAGAATCTTATGTCGTCATTCAAATCTAACTACTTTTGGATTTGAGAGATCTCTATTACTACCAACCATCGGCTTTCCATCATTTTTTTTTGTGAGGTTACTTTTTGGAGGAAATTTTGGGAGCCCTAGGTGAGCTTCTGAGGGCGGTCTTGCAGAGCTGGCAACCATGGATTATGCATGATCGTGAATAGAAGTAGTAGGTGTTGGAGGTGGCATTCCTTCACAAATGTCAAAGATAGGTTGACGCTTCCAGATCAATCTTCTTCATGTGAACCTCTAAAATCCATTGTGCCTTAGCCCACCTCTGTTAAAAACTTGTGTATTATTATAAAAATAATGCCTATCAATCTTTTGATAAGGAATCCGAGTGTGGTTATGAAAGTTCCCTTGTTCTCGATGTGGTGGAGGTGGATGGGTTTGAGGATTTGCAGCCTCATTATCTTTTGAACATTCCCCCATTTCAAAGATATTTTTTCCTGAGTTAGCAAAGATGTTACGGAAAAACTTAGTGGGTTGTACAATAGGTTTTCTTCAAAATATTTTGAAGGAATCCTGGAAACCCTCAAATGAATTCTTCATGTTAGTATTCCTCTGTGTTTCATCCATTCTCCCATCTTGAACAGAAAAGCCATGAGGGTAAGTCGATCTTAGGCCCTTGTCTCTCCATTGTCCATCATTGAAGACCCATTAAGGTCTGTAAGTCAATTTGAAGCCCATATATGTCCATTTTCCATTGTGAAAGACCCATTGAGGTATGTACTAAGGAGCATCATGTTCAGAATCCCTCTGCAAATTTCCTCGTCCTTTATCTCCCAGTGCCATCCCCCCAAAAAAGAAAAGAAAAGAAACTCAAATCCTAAATCTTAAGCTAAATCATAATCCTAAATGCTAAACCCTCATCGTAAATGTTATACCCTAATACTTAATGTTACACCCTAAATGTTAAAACCTAATCCTAAATGATAAACCCTAATCCTAATCTTGATTACTAAACCTAATCCTAACCTAAAACCTAAATACAACACTAACCCTAACTATGACATCAATCTAAATCTTTATCCTGGCCCTAACCCTAATCAAAACAGTACCTCAAACCATAATACTAACCATGATGTAAACGATAACCCTGACGATAATCATAATCCTAAGCTAAAGCCCTAATCTTAACCCTAATCAAAACTCCAACTCTAGCCATAATACTAACTATGATGCAAACCCTTACCCTAACTATAATCCTAAACCTAACCATGATCTTAACCCTAAACTGTAACCATAACTAAAACACTAACCTAGCCATAATATTATCTATGATGTAAACCCTTACCCTAATCATAATCCTAACCTTAAAACCTAAACCCTAATCCTAATCCTAACCATATCCCTAAATCCTAATACTAACTCTAATCCTAAACCTAACCCTAACCATAATTCAAGCAATAATCTTAATTGTAAATCCTAACTGTAACCACAATCTTAATCCCAAACTAAGCTTAGTCTTAACCTAACCCTAGAATATAAATTATAATCCATGTCCTAATCATAATCCTAATCATAAGTATAACCATGATTATAACCCTAATCATAATCGTACTTCTAACCTAAATCCTAACCCTAACAATAATTCTAACCCTTATAAGTGGTTGATACCACTATAGAGTTACGTCAAGAGGCATAACTCTACAGTGGCATCAACCCCTTATACGAGGGCATCTAAAGTAACAGTGTAAACAAAAAGAACCTTTTCAAATTCCTTAACTGTTTACTACTGCCAACACAACAATAAACATTACAAAATAAGTTGTGATGCACTAAATAAATATTCTGATGCCAACATAGATATATATGTTAGAAAAGAAGTTGTGATGCACTTAATAAATGTTAAAAATGTGACTGTTAGATTGCAATAAAAAGAGAATAACAAATAAAAATATCCGTGCAAAAAAAGATCTCAAAAAATCAATAAAACATTACATTTTTTTAGATTTATTATGTAGTGTTTTGTAACACCTAATTTATTTTGTAACATATATTATATGGAACTAAATGCAAATGCCTATATGTATTGTAATGCCTAATTTACATGTAAAACATTAAAAGTTTTAATAAATGTTAATAATCATTTTTTAGTTGCAACAAAAATGAAACTTAATAAATCCCTGCATGAGAAGCTTGGATAAGCATTCAAAGAAAGTGAATCAAAAGTTTCTAGAGAAGGTCAGATAGTGGAGACTCCCTGAGATAATCAGTCCCAAACAAGTTCTACAAAAATAGATTAGTCTCTTGATGATTCAGCTCTTCTATTTCTAAACCAGTGTTTTCTTTTAGATCATGTGTATGTGGAGGTCTCGAATGACCTTATTTTTTTATTTTTTATTTTAGTTTCTTACATTTCATAATAGCACAATGAAGTCTTGTCACCTAAGGTTAGTAATCGTGTTGAATACTTGATCATTTTTTAATATGCCCTCGAAAGTTTATTGCTTCAAAATAATAAATTTAAATGATGTTCCGTTAAAATTTATGTCCAAATTTTTTTTTTTATCATATGACTCTAGGCTTATTTGTGTGATATTTCTAAATATCTTTATTTTCAATTAGAAAAGAGGAATATTAGAAAAGTATAAATAGAATAAAAAAATGTTTTATATTTCTAATTAAGATTGAAGATATTTTTAAAGTAATCAGAAATATCTTATTTTTTCAATGAGAATATTATAAAAGTATCTTTAAATATAATAACAAAATTGTTATTTTTAAATATCATATTTTGAAAAAGTTTATAAAATATTTCTTCAATGACAAACTAGAAAAGTATATAAAAAAGTAAGATGTTTCTATATTTTTCAATTGCATGACTTTTTTAAAATTTAAAATTACTTAAATAAATTAAAATTATGTGAAAACTCTTTTTCATATTTATAAAAAAATATAATTATTATTTTTAAATATTTATCTTTAATTAACAAAATTATTATTTTGATTTTGTTTATAAAATATTTCTTGCTTTCTATTATTAATAATCTTTTAGGAGTTCTTTGAAAGTGAACTAATATCATTACCATGTGATGAAGGGTTGTGAAATTTCTTAATTCTTCTTTGAATACGCATTTAATATAAGTCTATCATTAAAAAAAGATCATGAAATTTTTGAAAATATTAATTCATAATATGTTATATGATTATTTTAAAATTCTTTCAAACTTAATTATTTGATCATTTTTTGAATTAATGTTTCAAAGCACAACATAACCTACAAAGAAGAAAGAAAAATAGGCCAAGAGGTCTATTGAAAAAATATTACCCTAAACCAATTTGAACTAAACTAAATCAAGACTTGACTCTAAAACTAAACTAAATTGAACCCTAATCCTAAAACAAATATAATGCAACTCTAACCCTAATCCTATATAAATATTAAGCCAAATTAAACATTAGACCTAAATCTTTAGGTCATAGAGAAACCTATTGAAGAAATAGGAAAAAGAAAAGAAAAACTTGAAAACTAAATTAAACATTAAACTATATTAAATCCTAACCTTAACTCTAAATCGAATTACACATTAAACCTAGTTGAACCCTAACCTTAACACTCAATCAAATTCACCCTTAACCCAAACCTTGAATTGAGCCTTATACTAACCCTATTTTAGTATTTTTAAATTAAATGTCAACCATATTTAGTGTCTAATCAAGTGATCAAATTTCTAATTAGTATGTCCTCATTATATATGTTTAAATTAATAGAATCTAATCCATCATAAACCTTAGACCAAATTAAATCTCAATACTAACAAACAAACTTGAACCCTAACACTAAACCCAAATCTAAATTGCACTATTACACTTTAAAAAAACCTTAACACAAGTTAAACCCTAACCATAAATCTAACTGAAGATTAAATTAAATTGTAACCCTAGATCTTGAACCCTAACTCTAATCCTAATTCTATCCATAATTCTAACCCTAACTCTAATCCTAATTCTATCCATAATTCTAACCCTAACCCTAATCATACTTCTAACCTAAGTCCTAGTCCTAATGATAATTCTAAGCCTTGCCCTAACCACTCCTCAAATCCTAGTTCTAACCATGATCAACCATAATCCCAAAAGTAATGTTAAACCCTAATTTTAAGCCAAACTTGAACACTCACTCTAGTTCTAACCATAATGCAAACCTTGATTATATTAAAGTCGATTTAATAAAAATATGCTATATAATTATATATTAATTTATTTAATATTTTACGTATGCAATTCTACTAGAATATATAATCTATAGATAAAATAGGTCAAGATGTATGGAAGCATTTAATTTTTTCATCATTCAATTGAATAAAAAATATTAAATTGAAAAAAATCAACACCTTATAAATTATATATGCTAGTTTTAAGATAGCTTAAACAATTATTTACCTAATTTTTTTAAAAATATAAATATACTAATTATAACTTCACTATCATTCAACACAAAGTATGATTTTCAACACAGATAACGTCACTTTAATTTGGGATAAAATTTATTTATTTATTATTCAACTTCATTAGGTTTGAGAAATAGATAACATAAGATTTTTTTGTTGACCTTAGCGTTCCTCATAAGAAAAAAAGAAGTTGGATTTAAAAAGTGGTTTCACGATATTAAACAATGTGGTCAATTACTCCACTTTTTAACGCCCACATTACCTTTTGCGGCAAGCTCAGCATTTCAACTTTTCCTCGTGCAACATCTCTAAGCACGGATTTGAAAATGAAATTAAATCTTTATAATTTAAAAATATATATATTTCTTATAAATTTTGTAATAAAATTTATGTATGTGATTTTTTAATTAAATATGGGGAGGAAATGTATATTAGTATACAACTTGTTTGGGATGCTATTTTGAAAATGTAATTTTATTTTCTATCAACTCAATCTTATATAAAGCGATTGGTATAATATTCATTTAAAAAAATTATTTATATCAAATATATTTTCTTATTTATATTCTCTAACACTTTTTTAGTATTTAATTAATAATTTTTTTAATATTTAATTCTATTATTATAATTTCATATTAGAGAAAAATACCTTTGTATATGAACTTACATAGACTTTTAATTTGACACATTTACAATCAATAGTAGGAATGGTCATATTGTACTTCCATGGTAGGATATGAACTTATTGAATTGCTCCTTTGGGTGGAAGTACATCTCACATGAAATGTTCTGCAAGTGGGAATTTACCTCGCATAATTATTGGGAAAACACATGCAACTATATGGAGGTGGACTATGTGCATTCACAATAGGGGAGAGGACCTAGTAATTGAGCACCCTAACTTTGAGCTTCTCAAAATATTATGTGCAAATTTCAAATTACTCCCAATTTTTTTATAACAACTTACTTGGAAAATCCCCTAGTTATAACTAAGGTTTCAAGACAACAACATCAAATATGATGTCATGTCAACATGATTTTTCCAAGGTATTCAAAAAAGCACCAAAAAGTGAGATCGATACTTGTGCACTATTTCATGTTTTATTGGTGCACTAATGTGGCATCACATGATTTGTTGTTTTTTAGATCTAAAGAATACATTTCATTCAATTATGGGTAGTCATTATCAACAATAACAACTTTAAGGTCACGACTATTGGTGCAATATAATCTTAAAAAATGGGTATTAAATCAACAAGTTCTATCACAACTATTGGAACACACTCAACTTTTGGGTCATCTCCCATAGTAGACCTAGGAAACCTTCGAAGCCAAAGATCCATCTACAAGCATGTGCAAAAAAAAAAAGGTTTGTCAATAATACATATGTTCAAACAATGAGAAATGTGTTGTGAAGAAACTTGGAGGAGTTTCACAATAACACCAAATATCAAAACATGATATTTAATTCTCTTATAGACTATAATTGTAATAATCTTTATCCAAGATAGCTCCTCCTTCATTCAGATCTACATTTAAATTTGAGAAAATGTGGTTCAGATATCCTACTTTTATCCCTTTGCTTTGCCAATGGTGGATTACCACCCCTTATTGTAAAGGGAATATGATGTTTCACCTTTATAGGAAGTTAGAATTTGTTAAAGCCAATATTAGAGTTTGGAATAAGGAAGTTTTTAAAAATGTTTTCTCTGAAAAGGTTGTGGTTGAGGAATATTTAAAAGCTGTTAATGAGGATATCATTTTACATGGTTTGGATGATGTTTCTCATCATATAAAAGTGGACCTTTTGAAATATTGGGATGAGTTATGTGCTAGGGAAGAATCCTAATAGTGTCAGAAATCTCATGAAGTGTGGTTAAAGGAAGCTGATAGAAACACTAGTTTCTTTCAAATGGCAACTAAAATAAAAAAGGCAACCTCTTCCATCTTTTCAATTACTTCATCTTCTTCAGGTGCTATCTTATCTAATGAACAAGAGATTAGTAAGGAAGTTGTTTCTTTCTTTCAAGAGTTGCTAGCACCTTCTTCCCCTTTTGTCCCTGATGACTCATGTGTAGATATGTTACTCGATTGCATTCCTTGTTTGATCTCTCAAGAGGATAATGATTTTTTTCTTAAGCCTTTTTTGGTTGAGGAATTACATGATGTTGTTTTTGGTATGGAACCAGATAAATCCCCAGGTCCTGATGACTTCATTGTACTTTTTTTCTAGAAATGTTGGGATGCCATTCACTTTGATCTCCTCTTAGCCCTAGAAGAATATAAGAACAAGGGCTCTATTCTAAAAAAATTTAATTTGACTCATATTGCTTTGATTCCTAAAAAGGACCCCCCTAGCACTTTTTCTGATTTCAGACCTATCTCACTTTGTAACATGATATACAAAATCTTCACTAAAGCTATTTATATGAGATTAAAGGCTTTGATTCCAAAACTCATCTCTCCTCAGCAAGGGGGTTTTGTTCCAGGAAGAGAATCTTCTAAAGGGTCTCTCATTGCTCATGAAGTTCTTCACTCTATCAACTCTAATTAGATTCCTGCATTTTTTATAAAACTTGACATGATGAAAGCATATGACAAAGTATGTTGGAGTTTTCTTTTTTTAAAGTTTTGAAATGTTTTGGCTTTTCTAACAAGTGGTGCAAATATATTAAGAATTGCCTTTCAAGTGCTCATTTTTCTATCATTATTAATGGCCTACCTTTGGGTTTCTTCCATGCCACCCAAGGAGTTAGACAAGGGGACCCTTTATCCCCCTTTCTCTTTATCATTATGGCAGAAGCTTTTAGTAGACTGATCTCCAGTCAATTAAATCTAGGGCTTTGGAAGGGGGTGAAAATTCCTTGCACTCCTTTATCAATAACTCATTCCTTATTTTCTAATGACACTCTCCTCTATGGTATTTATCATATAGATGAAGCTAGGCTTATTAAACACATGTTGGATATTTACTCTTCAAGTTCTAGGTAAGTCATTAATCCACTAAAATCCAAACTTTTCATCTTCAATACCCCAGACCCAATTATAGAAGGTATTGTTTGTACCTTAGGCTTTCCTTTGGATTCACTTCCTTCATCCTATCTGGGTATTCCCTTGTTTTCAGGTTCAGTTAAGTTGTCCTTTTGGAATCCTATTATTGATAGGCTGAAAAGAAAAATTTATGCTTGGAAGGCCCATTGGTTATCTCTTGCTGGTAGAATCTTTCTAGTTAAAATAGTTCTTTCTACTATTCCAAATTATTATATTACAGTTTTACAAGCGCCCCACTCAGTTATATTGTCTATTGAGAAGATTATTCGAGACTTTATATGGAAAGATAATATGTCAAATAAAAAGAAGATACCTCTTGTATCCTAGAAAAAATGACATCTTCCAAGTCTTCAAGGGGTGTTGGGATACATCATTTAGCTATCAGAAATAAGGCCTTTGGTGGTAAATTGGCTTGGAACATGTATTTTAAGTCCTCTACATTGTGGTGTAAACTAATGCAAGCCAAATACCTTGATTCCTCTTCCCCCTCTCACATTTTTACTATTCTAGACCCCTCTAAAGGTTCAACAATTTGGAATTTTGTCATCTCTTCTAGAGATGTTGTTACTCAATACATTTCTTGGCAAGTCTCCAATGGTAGAAGTATTGATTTTTGGAATGATTCCTGGAATGGTTTTTCCCCTCTTAGCTCAGACCCTTCTCTTGCAGCTGCTATTCCAATTTTTGTCCAATTGTGGGGTTGTATGTTATCTGATTATGTCGAGAGTGTGGCTTCTATTTCCAATTTGGTCACATGGAAAGATCTATTTTCTCTGCCTATCTCTGCTTTTCAAAAGTCTTCCTTTATTTCTTTGATGGAAAGCTGAAATGTTTTTCTCTCTCAAGGGTTGGATAAAATTATTTAGTGTCCCTCTAAGACAGGAAAATATACAGTAAAGGGTAGTTATAATGCCCTCTTGCATCGTGCCTCTTCTTCTTCTTCTCATAGAGCTTTCTCATTTTGCTGGCATGGTGCGGTTCTTCCTAAAGCTGGAACCTTCTCTTGGCTAGCCTTAAATAAACATATTCTTACTTGTGATAGACTAGTAAGGTTAAACATTTCTCAACCTTTCTCTCGTGTCCTATGTGGAGAGGTGGAGGAAATCCTTGATCATCTTCTCCTCCAGTGTGAATTATCACTCCAATGTTAGCATTTTGTGCTGATAAACTCAATATTTCCCTTGCTTTACCTTCTAATCTCTGGGATCTCTTTAACTCTTGGCCATCTATGCTCTCCTCTACTCTCTTTGCTTGTATTTGGATGCTTACCCCTTCTTCAATCATCTAGGCTATTTGGTGGGAAATAAATAAGCACATTTTCTACCAACATAATTCCTCTACTTTAGAGGATTGTTCACGTATTGAAAGAAGAATTATTGAGTTAGTAAACTCCCACACCTCCAAATTTTTTAATCCAAATGCACTTTTTTTCCTCTTGGGATTCCTTTATTATTAATAGTTGGCTAGGTATCTTAGTACCTACTTCTCCTTTCTTACCTCATGTTCAACCTTTTAAATTAGATCGATTCAATGTTCTTGGGAAGCCTCCTTCTTCTCCTTTTCTTAAATTAAACTTTGATGGATCATCCAGAGGTAACCTGGGTGATGCAAGTTCTAGGGTATGCATTAGAGATTCATCTGGTCTTGTTTTAGCTCTTAAGTCCTCTCTGCTGCCCAATTGCACCAATAATTATGTAGAGGCACTTGCACTATTACATGGAGTTCTTTTGGCCAAAAGTTTATATATTTCTCATCTTCATATTGAAGGTGACTCAACTATTATGATTAATGCTTGTATTTCCAAAAAATGTGACAATTGGCACATTTCCTACATTCTACATCAAGTTTGGTCTATCCTTGATTCTTTTCAAAATATCATGATCTCACATACGTATCGTGAAGGGAATAAGTTGGTAGATGCACTTGCCAATTTGGGTAGTGATAAGATTTTTATTGATTCTCAAGTTGCATCTTTTGACATTCATCAATTTTAAATTCTCAATGAAATTGCAGAGGTAGAGAAGTTTGCATAAAAAGCTAGTCATAATTTTTGCAGGTTCTTATCATCATCACTCTTCATTAGCTACAACTCTTCCTAAAAAAATGCAAGATATTTGCATGGTTTTTTCATCTCTATTCTAGATGCACTAATCCCATCTTTTATATAATTTTGTATCCATGAATGTGTTTCTCTTTATAAAATGCATCATTGGTGGGCATTGTTTTTGTATTTGATTTATTATAATCATGAATGTGTTGTTTTATAAAATGCATCATGCATCGGCTCTTGAACAAGACTGTAACATGCACCAATGTATTCACGCAATTGAGGGGGATTTGTAGTTAGGATTATATTTTATATTTATCTTCTCGCGCTAGGACTGAAGTCTTTCTTGCTGGTTCTTTTCTCCGGGAGCCTTTTTTGAACCAATTGTAAAATTATATGATATTTATAAAATATATAAAGTGGCATAGCCACCTTTTGAAATAATAATAATAATAATCTAGATTATAGTAGTATGAGGTGGAAGTGAGCTATATAAAATGCTCAAGAAAAGACACATCACATAATTACTACTAGATTATTGAGTGAGTCATTGAAAAATGAAATCAAGTAAACTCTAACTTTCCAAAAATGTAAGATGATCTCAACAATATGACATGTGTATGTAATAACATCTAAGGAACTTTATCCTATAGAGTAATAAAAGTAAATATTTATAAATATGATACACTCTAGCACTTTTCCAGCCCCCCCTAGACACACATACACAAACATAATAAACATGGATTTGGTAGATTGTTAGGAATAACAATCCACAATACAATTGAGAGGGAGGGGTGAATAAGTTTTATGATAGATTATTAAACTTTAAACTTTGAATAGCAGAAATATCAAATCTAATGAACACAATGAATGAAAACACAATAACACAATATTTTGTTGTCGAGGAAACCCTGTTAAAGGTAAAACCCCGGTGGGAATTAACACCCACTAATGATGTACTAAGAGTACAGTATCCTTGTTAGAAGATCTAGCCCTCTTTAGAGCTAATTAAAACATTACAATACACAATCCTTGTTAGAGGACAGACCTTGTTCGAAGTTAAGAAAAAGGGTGGGCTCACTGCCCAAAGAAGGTTAAGTCCACCTTCAGAACTCATTGTTTGCAACAACCGTGTATATGATGAAATACATAATTTTTTGAACTGTCCACTAGCAACTGTCCTTGCTTGATTAGTTCCAATGAAGTACACAATTATCCTCTACTCTACATTCAGAAGACACAAGCTTGTAGCTTCCACAATTCTTGTTTTACCTCATATACATTCTCACCATATCTTCTCAAAAGAAAAGATCTTACATATATACCCTATTACATTCTACATGACTAGGTCAACCAATTAGGCTTTCCTAATATACAAATAATTACATAACTCCTTGCTAAGATACACACAGTATCTAAAACAAGTATACAACAATTACATTACAATAATTAAGGACCGACATCCTTAATTCAAGTTCACCATCCAAAATACACGCTACATCTCTGAAGTTAGCTTCTGAATAGGTCTTCTCCAGAACACACGCCACAACTGACATCATCCTGATTTTCATACCTTGTGCAGACCATCGAACATTCTTCAATACCCTGATTGTCATACCTCAAGCTCACATACACTTAATCTTCATTGCCCGTAAGATATTCCCAAAACACAGAGGCTAACTCTGTCAACTTCCACTGTCACTGTCCAGTAACCAGTCTTCACCAAAACATCTATAACTCACTCAATACACAACATTTCATCATGAGATCTTGGATATAAGATCGCAACACCTCCCAGTACACACAACTAACTTCACACATTCTCAAACATCTTTACGGTGTTTGTACACTGTAATACTCATCATGTTGTCTTCACAAAAACATATGTTGATATCAGTGACAAAACACAAATGACAACAACATCAACTCCACCATCACTCAACATAGTGATTAAACATATTAAATGTATCAACAATCTCCCCATTGTATTATCAATATCCAACAATATCCCCCTTTGGCATGGATGGCAACATATGTGAAAATCTATCAACCCAAACAGTAATCTCTCAGTACCTTCTTCCTTATATAGTATCTCTCCCCTTTAGGGATTTTCTCATAGTAACTCTCCTCCTTTGACAACAATAGAAAAGGGTGACATAAGTGATCAACTATCTCCAACAACTTTCTTTAATGATCACTCCCCCTAAGGAGTAGATCGCTACATCAAGTCAAGAATATGATAAGGCTCTAAAAACCTCTGGATTGATGCATCCCTGCATCAATTAATTTTGACTAGGAGGGGCCTAAACCCCAAGCATACCTCTAAGATATTCAAAGGTATCTTTTGGAAATGACTTTGTAAAGATGTCTTCTATATGTTACTTTGTGCTAATATATTCCAAATTTATTTCCTTCTTTGCTACCTTGTCTCTCATGAAGTGATACTTAATAGAAATATGCTTAGTTTTAGAGTGCATCACATGATTCTTTGACATATTTATCGTACTGGTGTTATCACAATGGATAACCATAGGCTCATCAAAAGTTTTTGATTAAGGTAAAAGAAGGTTTTGAATGGAACCCGAAACCATTTACAAAAAACTTATAGATATATCATTTCATCCCTTACAAAAAATGAATGCCTGCTAAGAAAATAAAAGCAGGACCCCAACCCACCCAAGACAAAATAACAAAGACAAAAAACTACTACTAGAAACCCACCAACTACCAACCAGAAGAAACTACTTGTCATTTTTTATGGTCTTCTCCACTTGCTTCTGCAAATCCTCCATTTTCTAAATGGAGTCTTTTAAGCCTTTCAGCCCCTTTGGGGTATCAGGGATCTTCCTCTTGAGATGGCCCCTAGTTCTTGTTCCCAGTCTAGAGCTCCTAGCACCATCGTCAATTGTTATGGTAGTTTTTTCCAGTAGGCTATCTTCCAGATGATTGTACAGAGCTTTTAGGTTCATAACAGAGACACTTAGGCCTTCATTGCTATGCTTCAAAGCCTTGTTTATTATGAACCCATTATAGCTGATTTTATTAGCTAGGTCTTTAAGCTTATTGTCAACCATGGCTTTAATTTCAGCAGTTAAATCTTTATTCGGGTAATTGTTTTTTACCTTAACCAAAAAATCCATTTCCAGCTATTCTAGTTTTGTTTTAAGGGGTTTCATCGTGTCCTCCATGGCCTTCAAATGATGCTTCATTTCTTGCAGCTCCTGGGATATCCATTTATCCATTTGAATGCCATGGCCTTCTTTCTTCTTGACCTCCTCCAAAATGCGATCATCAATCTTGAAACCCACAATAGCCTCCTTATGGCTTTCTCCTTCCTCATAGCGTGACTGACCCTTCCAATCCTCCTTATCGGCACCTTCTTCTTTTTTCTCCTCTAGCCTAGACTCTTCCTTTCCTTCTTCCTCCTCCTCTTCATTATATTCTTCTATTCCCCTTTCTTCCTCTTCATCTTCTCCTTCAATGTTCTCAATCTCCTCACTAACCTCCTCTTGCTCACATTCCTCAAAATTCAGGTCCTCTTTTTTCGTAGCTTCCTCCTCATTTTCTGGCTCCTTCTCAACATTTTCCTCCTGGGTATTTGCCTTTCCCCGAGATAGAGGTATTTGGTCTTCGGGATCTTTGCCATTGTCATAGAGCCTTTTCTTATTTTTCCTACCCTTCTGATGGGTTTCAGCCTTTTCCTTTTCCTCTTCATTCTTCTTTCTCTTTCCCATAACCCTTTTAGGAATGGGTTCCAAGATGATATCCCTACATAGTCAGTGATGAGTAGGATCAAACCCTCATGCAACACCGAATTGCTATATTTTTTCCTATTCTTAGTAATATTATTATTCATAGAACTCAGCAAAAAGTAAGCAAAGGAAACCTTTTTATAATGTCTAAAATGGTTATCCAGAACAAAGTGCAAATTAAAAATCTTTGAGTAACAACCATCAAGAGTGAAGTACTCAATCAACACTTTTAGCATTTTATCCCAAAACTTCTTAATTTTCATAATATCAACATAATCCCCTTTACCTTTGGTCATCAGTGCTTCTTCTTCCACTATTTTAGGGAAAATCTTAAAGGCTTCTGCGCCTATACGCTTGTTATCCCTATAGAAGTGCCTTCCCTCAAGGGATAAACAGGTAATCTTAGAAACAAGGGTAAGAGTAAGAGGAAAGGAATTTACCCCATAAGTTAACTTTGTCGCTAACCCAACCCTCAGCAAATTTTTAGTTACCTTTTTATCATAACCATGAAGCTTTTCCATATATGGGGTGACCCCTCCTTTATTCAGCTTCTTCCAGACTTTCTTCTCTTGTCTCCATTTCTCACAATCAAGAGGCTCCTCCCTTCTCAGACCTCCTCCCATATTCTCAACTTTGTTGTTGTTCTAATTAATGATTTTACTAGTTCTCAAAGAAACACAGTTTGACTAGCTCCTGCACTTCAAAATACTTAAGGCTACCCAGAATCTGTGTCTCATTAAGTCCATAATTATGTTCGCACACCTTGCCTTACAAGTAGCGTTCCTCAATAATTTCATTGTCCTTGTCATCATTATTAAAAGTAATGTTTCCCTCCTTATGGTTAATTCTATCATAGGTGATTAGACTTAAAATCTCAGTTTTAAGATTTGCTTCCCCAATCCAAGTTTTAGTGACATCATTATAGGCCCCCAAATTTTCCAAGCTGTCTGCTGACTTGTTTCCTTCTCGGTAGATGTGGGTGATGTGGCTTTCTTCAAATATTTGAATGATCATCTTAATTTTATCAATTATGTGGGCTATAGTCTAGGAGTAAGCACATTTACCTTTGATACAAATAATAATGTTGAGGGAGTCTCCTTCCAAAAAAAACTTCAAGCATCCCATATCTTTTGCTAGCATCACCACATAAAGCGCCACCTCAGCTTCCTCTACATGGTTAGTTTGAATTCCCAGTAGGGCCACAACTACTCCCAGATAATTTCCAGCCTAGTCTCTAATTATTCCTCCCTCCCCAGCCCTCCAGGGTTCCCTTTAGCAGCACCATCAAAGTTTCTTTTTATCCATCCCATAGGTGGGGGGGCAGTCCACATTATGCTATTTCTAGGTTTAGGATTTGTCTTTCTTTTTATTTTATCCTAGGATAAAATATCATCTTGATTGTAGGAAGAGTTCCATATGTGGGTCTCTTTTAGGCCAATGTTTCTAAAATTTTCCATAAGACTTCTACAGACAGAATTAGCAACCTTGTGAGAAGGTGAGAATTTTTCTCTAAAGTGGTAGGGAGCTTGGGAAGGAGCTTATCACAAGCCCTTGCTCTTAGGTCAACCTAGTGACCCTCAAGTGTATCCACCTACACCAATGACCTATAGGATGCCAAAGATGGATCTATCCCTTGGTCTTAGGCCCAAACAATCTACCAAAACTGATCCAACAATGTAACTACAATTTCTTAGCATTTGGCACCTCCGTGTACCTAGTGACCCTTAGGCTAGAGTAAGGGTATAACACCTCCAATTGAACTAGGGATCTTACAGAGGCAAGGAGGTGTGGGAAAATGTCTTAAATAGTGTCATTACACATGTTCCAAACTTCACTTCATCATTCCTTTCTACCGATCTCATACTTCCTTTGGAAAATAGGGCTACAAGGAAGGGCTCAATTAGGCCTCCTCTCTGAGAAAATAGGGAATTCCTTCTGATTGCTCCCAAATGACCTGAAAAAATAATTATGGATCCTTCCTATGTGAGGTAATGTCTCAAGGATTCTGGAGGTTTTGGGGCCCTCCTAGGTCATACAACCCCCTTTCCAAAAATAGGTGGTTTTGGTGGGATTTAGGCCATTCTTTGATTTAGTGAAGTGTCTTATGGTTTTAGATGATCAAATGGATTGATCACCTCCTATCCTTTCATTTAGATCTTGGCATAGACCATATCCAAGACCTCCAACTCCTACCATGCATCTTCCATCTCTCCTCTACAATCTATTCCCTTTCTTCATTCATTCCTTCCTAGCCGAGCTCACCATGGCTCGCCTAGGGTTGGATTGTAAAAATAACTTGCATACACACCAAGGCCCCTTCTTCCATATATGTTACATACATGGAGTCCACTCAATATCCCCAAAAGGCCGTATAGATTGGATGGTGGGATAGTGAGCTAGACCCACATGTTCTCAGCTCACTTGGTAGAAACTAGTGAACAAGAGTTTATTGAAGAATTAAAACTAAGCTAGGAAAAGATAAAAAAAATCTAAATTAATTGTAGGAAATGAAAGTAGATCCAAAAATCAACAATAAATATCCATAAAGAGATCCAAAACTACCTCAACATTTCTTCATTAAATCACTGTTCTTACAAATCTCCTTCAAAAACCAGACTGTGCACGCTTTTAAAATAGATCCTCTGTACAGTATTCCTTCTAACCCCGGGATATGAGCCAAACATTACATAAATAGTCTTAGGTTAGGCTTAGATGAGGTTTAGAGTCCTTAAACACTGATTAAGGCCTTAAGGGACTGAGTAACTTTTCAAAAGTTGCAAATGTTGCTAAGAAACTTTTACAACAAGATTGGCAACTTTTCATACCTTGCTCCCAAATGTACTTAGGAGGCTATCATGGAGTCCTAGGGTATATCTAGACCCTCAAAATAATTTCTAATGCTCACAAGCTCAATATTAAAGCTTGACATCACATCACATTTCATATCCTAGGGAAAAACTATAAGACCTTCATCATCTACCTAAGACCTAAGGACCTCAAAGCCCAAGTGGATCCCAAAACACGGTCAACATGACCTTAGGGAAATCCTTACAAGAAAAAGACTTCAAATTAAAAAAAAAATGAGGGTGCTCCTGCACCATACTCCCCCCTCTACACAAAAGATCTTTAAGGCATAGTGGAGGAGAGGATAGAAGTATCTATGCCAGACTTCTTGAAGTCAGCCTCTTCTACCCATGTTGCTTCAAATTCATGACACCCCTTCCACTTTATGAGGTTCTCCATGTATACCCTGTGCCTTGTCTTCTTCTTTGCTCTTGACTCAAGAACCCTTTCAGCCTGTGGCTTCTCTTTAGGAGGTAGGATTGTATCATTGATGTCTTTAAGAATTTCTCCATTGTTCTAATCGATCTCAAATAATGGCCCCTTGAATTTGATCAAATTTTCCACATTGAACACTGGTGAAATGTTCAGGTCTACCAGGAGTTCTACCTTTTATGCATTGTTACCATACTTAGCTAGTACCTTACAAGGCCCTACTCTCTCCATCTGCAGCTTGGTTGGTATTCCCTTTTGTAGCCTTGAATTTTTTAGATGCACCATGACATGGTATCCAACTAAAAATTGTATGTCCTTTCTTGAAATGTCCACCTTGGTCTTTATCTTATGGGTTGCTTCAATGATTTTCTTCTTAACTTGCTCCTATACTTCTTTCATGGTCTGAGAAAAATCTTTAGCATGGCCACTCATGTTCTCCATGGCTCCTAGATCTCTAAGCTCACACACCCCTCTTGGATGCATTCCATACACTACTTCAAATGGAATTCTCCCTATGGTCTTGTTTATGCTTTCATTGTAGGCATACTCTTCTTGGGGAAGGATCATGTCCCATGTTTGCCCATACTCTTTAGTGAGGCATCTTAATAGGTTTCCTAGTACCCTATTTATTACCTTAGTCTACCCATCCATTTGGGGATGGTATTCTGACCCAAAGGATAGGTTTGTGTCTAGTCTCCTCCATAGAGTCTTCCAAAAGTGACTCATGAACTTCACATCCCTGTTAGACACAATGCTTAAAGGCAAACCATGAATTCTTACAATCTCTTTAAAAAAAAAATGAGCTATGTAACTTTCATCATGAGTTGTCCTACAAGGAATAAAGTGAGTCATTTTACTAAATCTATCCACCACTGCATATACACTATCCATCCCTATTTTGGTTTTAGGGAGACCTACCACAAAGTCTATGCTTATGCACTCCCATGGCCTATTTGGAATGGGAAAAGGTTGATATAGACTTGCATTGCTAGCTCCCCCTTTTTCTTTCATACACACCACACATTTTTCTACATATCTCCTAACATCCCTTGGCAACTTGGGCCAATAGTAAAATCTCTATACCAACTCTAATGTCTTGTTGATACCAAAGTGTCCACTCAAACTTCCTTTGTGTTTCTCTTGGATGGGATTTTCTCTCATTGAGCCTTTGGGAACACATAGTTGATTCCCTTTGAACAATAGGCTACTTTGCAAAGTGTATTCAGAGAATGGACTATGAAAATGGTTTTCAAATTCAGAACATACCTTGTATGCTTCAGAGAAGTCTTCATCCTCACCATAGAGTTCCTTGAAACTCTCAATGCCAATGCTTTGTAACTAAATTTCTTGCACTGTCATCAACCTCCTACTTAGTGTATCTTCTACCTTGTTCAAGTGTCCCTTCTTGTGCTTGATGGTGAAGGTAAAAGCTTGCAAGTAATCCATCCATTTCAAGTGCCTATTGGTCAACTTTTCTTGTGTATTTATGTAGCTAAGAGCCTAATTATCAGTAAACAATACAAATTCCTTAGGAAGGAGGTAGTGCCTCCACTTCCTTAATGACTAAAATAGTGCATATAGCTCCAGGTCATATGATGAATACTTCTTCTTAGCTTCATTGAGCTTCTCACTAAAAAAGGCTATGGGCCTGCCTTCTTGGCTCAACACTCCTCCAACTGCTATGCCACTGGCATCACACTCCAAAGTGAATAGTTTATCAAAGCTAGGTAATAGGAGGATGGGTTGTGTTGCCACTCATTTCTTCAACTCTTCAAATGATTTTCTAGCTTCTACTATCCATTTGAACATAGTATTCAATCCACCCTTTATGGTGTCTAAGACTAGTGTACATATGCCACTAAAGTTCCTTATGAACTTCCTATAAAATTGTGCAAGTCCATGGAAAATATTTAATTCTTTCCCTATGGTGGGTGTAGGCCAATTTGTGATTCCTTTCACCTTTCTGAGATCCATTTTTAGTTGACCCTTGGATACCACAAAACCCAAATAAACTAGCTCTTGTTTGAGAAATTCACACTTCTCTAGATTGATTGCCAATTGCTCCTCATGCAGCCTCTTGAGTACAGTCTCCACATGTGCCAAGTGTTATCCCTTTGTCTTGCTAAAGATAAGTATATTATCAAGATATACCACCACAAATCTGCCTATGTGATCCTTGAGCACTTCATTTATTAACTTCATGAATCTTCTAGGGGCATTAGTAAGCCCAAATGGCATTACAAGCCACTCATATAGCCCTTTAGTAGTCTTAAAGGTTTTCTTCCACTCATCTCCATCCTTGATCCTAATATGATGGTAGCCACTCTTGAGATCTAGCTTGGTGAAGTATTGTGATCCTCCCAAATAATCCATCAAATCCTTAATCCTAGGTATGAGAAACCTATACCTTATTGTTATCTAGTTAATGGCTCTTGAATCAGAAGAAAGCCTCCATTTCTAGCCCTTCTTAGAAGCTAAGACCACTGGTATGACACATGGACTGAGGCTCTTCTTGATGAGTCCTTGATCAAGAAACTCTTGGACCTATCTAGCCACCTCTAGATTCTGCTCTGGTGTAAGCTTGTATGCTTCCTTGTTTGGCAATGAGGCTCCTAGAATGAAGTCAATTGTATGACTTATGGACCTCTTAGGTGGTAGGGTTGTAGGTGCTTCATCACACATAATATCCTTATACTTGCCAAGTATCTCCTGAATTTCATTTGGTAGCGGTGCTTGCATGGATTTCTCCTCTTCCTTTGGCTTTACCACTATGGTATACCATTATGGCATGCCCTGCACTATCCATTTCTTGGAGTGCACTTATCATTTCTTTCCCACTACTCAATAATACACTAGGAGTTTTTGACTTTTCTCCTTCCTCCTCAAGAAAAGATTGAAGTTTGAAGGCTTTCTCATCTTTCTTGAAGGTGATAGTGTTGTCCTTGCCATTGTAGATAGCTTCTTTGTCAAATTGCCATGGCCTTCCTAGCATTAGGTGGCATGCATCCATAGGGAGTACTTCACACAATATTTTGTCCTTGTAACCTCCAATAGAGAACTCAATCCATGCTTGCTCATTGACTAATACACTTTGGCCCTTGTTTAGCTATGTCACTTTATAGGGATTAGTGTGAGGTACCTTGGGAAGATTAAGCTTCTTCACTACCTCTTCTGCTATGATGTTGTTAGTTGAACTAGAGTCAACAATCACCTTACAAACCTTGCCCATGACATTTCATTTCACTCTAAAGAGTGCTCTTCTCTACCTTGGTTCTTCCTTAGCTGGCTGCCTGATTAAAACCCTTCTAAACATGATATTTTCACCCCTCTGATTCAATGTGACTAACCTCTGGTAACTTAACACTTGAAGTGTCCTCTTGGGTGTATGCTACTCTTTTCTCTAAATTTGAGGAAGATGGCATAGAGGAGGCTATTCTGGGCATCTATAAGCTGGATGTCCCAATTGTCCATAATAGTAACATTTCATGATAGCAAAGTATGAACTACCCTTGCCTATACTTCTACCTCTATTTGAGTTTCCTTGGTGGCCTCTACCTCTACCAAAGCTTCCTCTAGAAGATGACTCTCCACCTTGTTCTACTGGATTAGATTCTCCTTGACTCATATGTTCATTTCCTCTCCCTTGGTAGCCTCCTCTATGTCTGCTTTGATCTCTTCCTCTACCTCTATTCTTGAAGGTTTGATCTTGCTTCCTCTTACCTTTTTCTTCAATCTTGACAGCCAATTGATAACATTGGTGTAATAGCTTAGGAATGAGAAGAACCATTTTCTCTTGAATGATCCACTTCAAGCCATTCAAATATCTAGCTACCTTGACACTCTCATCCTTTGCCACATTGGATCTCATGCAATTTTTTTGGAATTCCTCTTTATAGGAACTCACATCTAGATCCTTTTGTCTCAAACTTTATCTCTTCTTATCCAATTGAATCTCGTAATCATTTGGCATGTAGGCTTCTCTAATTTTATCTACCATGCCTTTCCAAGATAAGATTGGATTCTTTCCCTCCTTTTCTCTCTTTGTTTGAAAAAATTTCCACCATGTCAAGGTAGAGCCTCTAAGTCTAGATTTGGCTATTCTTACCTTTTGTGCTTCACTAACTCCATCACATTCAAAGTGATTTTTCATGGCCTCTATCCAGTCCATGACTAGATCTGGTTCCATCTTACCACTAAACAATGGTATCCCCTCTAGATATTTTCCATTCATGGCTTTCAATTCCTTTAATAATGGTTCTTCAAGAAATACAAGGTCTGGATCTGGAGTCTTATCCTCCTCAGGTACTTCATTCTCCTTTTCTTCTCTCCAATCTAGTTTATCACTGACTTCTTTAGCCTTTAATTGAACTTCACTCAATGTTTGTTCTAATTAAGCTATCTTCTCCCTTAACATCCTATTATCTATATCTTGGTCCTCAAAATTCTTGGATAACTCCACATTGGTCACCATGATTGAAGACCCACTAGATTCACAATCTGACATGCACTATGAAATCCCAAAAACTTTTGGGACTCTGATACTAATTTGGTAGGGAGGTTGGGAAGGAGCTTATCACAAGACCTTGCTCTTAGGTCCACCTAGTGACCCTCAAGTTTATCCACCTACACAAATGACCTATAGGATGCCAAATATGGCTCTATCCCCTAGTCTTAGGCCCAACCAATCTACCAAAACTGATCCAACAATGCAACTACAACTTCTTATCATTTGGCACCTCCATGTACCTAGTGACCCTTAGGCTAGAGTAAGGGTATAACACCTCCAATTGAACTAGGGAGCTTGTAGAGGAAAGGAGGTGTGGGAAAATGTTTGAAATAGTGTTATTACACATGTTCCAAACTTCACTTCATCATTCCTTTCTACCGATCTCATACTTCCTTTGGAAAATAGGGCTACAAGGAAGGGCTCAATTAGGCCTCCTCTCTGAGAAAATAGGGCATTCCTCCTAATTTCTCCCAAAGGACCCTACAAAAAAATTATGGATCCTTCCTATGTGAGGTAATGTCTCAAGGGTTCTAGAGGTTTTGGGTCCCTCCTAGGCCGTACAACCCCCTTTCTAAAAATAGGTGGTTTTGGTGGGATTTAGGCCTTTCTCTGATTCAGTGAAGTGTCTTATGGTTTATATGATCAAATGGATTGATCAGATCCAATCCTCACATTCAGATCTTGGTATCAACCATATCCAAGACCTCAAACTCCTACCATGCATCTTCCATCTCTCCTCTGCAAGCTATTCCCTTTCTTCATTCAATCCTTCCTAGTCGGGCTCACCATGGCCCACCTAGGGATGGATTGTAAAAATACCTTGCATGCACAATAGGGCCCCTACTTCCATATATGTTACATGCATGGAGTCTAATCACTATCCCCAAAAGTCCATACAGATTGGACAATGGGATAGTGAGCTAGACCCACATGTTCAGCTCACTTGGTAGAAACCAGTGAACAAGAGTTTATTGAAGAATTAAAACTAAGCTAGGAAACTATAAAAAAACTCTAATTTAATTGCATGAAATGAAATTAGATCCACACATCAACACTCAATATCCATCAAGAGATCCAAAAATAACTCAACATTCCTTCATTAAATCATTGTTCTTACAAATCTCCTTCAAAAACCAAACTGTGCACACTTTCAAAATAGATCCTCCATACAGTATTCCTTCTAACCCTAGGATTTGAGCCAAACATTACATAAATATTCTTTAGTTAGGCTTAGGGGAGGTTTAGAGCCCTTAAACACTGATTAAGGCCTTAAGGCTTAGTGGACCAGTTAAATTTTCAAAAGTTACAAAAGTTGCTAAGCAACTTTTACAACAAGATTGACAACTTTTCATACCTTGCTCCCAAATGGACTTAGGAGGCTATCATGGAGTCCTAGGGTATATATAGACCCTCAAAATCATTTCTAATGCTCACAACCTCAATATTAAATCTTGACATCACATCAGATTTCATATCCTAGGGAAATACTATAAGACCTTCATCATCTACCTAAGACCTAAGGACCTCAAATCGCAAGTGGATCCCAAAACATGGTCAACATGACCTTAGGGAAATCCTTACAAGAAAAAGACTTCAAATTAAATAAAATTGAGGGTGCTCCTACACCATAAAGACTCTATTGTTTCTCTCCTTCCAGATTCACCAAGTGAAGTGAGGGAGAACAAGATCCCAGAGAGCCTTAGCTTCTTTGTCATGAAGGGGACACTACCATTATTGAATGAAGTCCTGTAGGTTCAAAGGTTTAACCTACTTCATGTGCATTGAAATGATGATATAATCCCACACTTCTTTGGTATAGGAGCAATGGATCATAATGTGGTTATAGGTGTACACACTAAAATGGTGCACTTCTATGAACTATTATATGCAAGGTTGCTCAAGAATGAGGCCTCACAAAGTGGCTCATAGCTCTCTATGCATGGAGTTGCAAGGGACTATGATGTATTTGCTCTCAGCTAGAGCTACAAGCTTGTGACCTTGCTAGTCAACCACACAATGAGAGATTCAAATGAAGACAAGGGCAAGAGTGCCAATATCCTCAAGAATCACTATGAAAATGCAATGCAAACTAGTCTATGGAAATGAAAATGCAATGCAACTAAGCTATGAAATGGAAAGAACAAGTGTTACAAATCCCTCCTATTAAACTATGTGAGTTAAATCCATTACATCAAAGGAAACTTAGCTATGAAAATGAAGCTAAAATGCAAGAATGAAAGACTAAGAACAATAAGGTTTCCAAAAGCTCCAAAAGTCTCCAAGAATTCCTGCAGCATAAGATTAGCATAAAAACATGATATGAAAATGGAGGAGAGAGCTTTCCTTTTATAAGAAATGCAAAGGAATGGACCATTGAGATTAAGAGGAAAAAGTATTAATTGGCGGTGGAGGTTGGAAGAGGAGCAATCCATGTGCACAAGTATCCTCCAATGAGAGTGAAGTGTTGACTTTTGAGCCTCATGTGAGACAAAAAGTACTTTTTTCCTTTTTGTGAAATAAGAATAATGTTTTATTTGTGCAACTTAGGATAAGAGGAAAAGGTGGGGCTTTTTATTTAATCCAAAGGGGAGGAAATATTACTTTTAATCAAATAAAGGCTTAGGATAAATGGTTAGCCCAAGGATAAAGATCCAATATATAATCGAAATTAAGACTTGATCAAGAAATTGATAATGTTGAAAATATTGATTACTGATAAAAATGATTCAGGGTTGATAAATCAAATAAATGGGGCCCAAAGTGTAGGCGACCATTTTTGGGTGCATACATTTTCCCCTCTTTGACTAATGTGTGATTGATCTGGGAACACATGTAGTCAAAGAAGAATTGAAATGTGATCACAAGACAACTTAGATGTGAGGTTGATTCGGAATCACATCCGGACAAACATAGACAAAGGCCTTTGAACATGAGGTCGATTCGGGATCACATTCAAAGTAAGAGATAAGGATCTCAAATTTGAGAAAAAGCTCACAAAAGATGTCTGAATCAAGAGCATCAAGATGATCAGGGATGAGAATCCCATAGGTACTGCCCCCTCGGAGTCGAAATCAAAATCAGAGAGAGGAGAATAGCGAATTGATAAAGATTTGATCAAATCAGAATGAAATCACAATCGAATATAAAGGTCAATAGGTTAACCATTAAAACATGCCCCAGCCTGACTGAGAAAGATGCAGTCAAATGTGAGAAAGGAGTGAATTGAATGAAGATGAATGAAAGACTAGAAGTTTGGAAGACATGGAAATGAAGAAATGACGATGCCCCAACAAAGATCGAAGGATTAGGCCTCAAAAGATTTAGCCAACTATGCAGAAGAAGGGGAAAATTGAAATGAAATTTTGACTATCAAGATGACCTCAAATTTTGATTTCAAGTCTGAAAATGGATCCAGGATGTTGAAATTAGCTAGGGGTGCAATTTTCGCGTAATTTCGAGGTGTTTTGAAAATTGGTCAAAAGTCAAAATGCTATAAAAGGGGTGAAAATGTCATTTTCAAAAATTATTTGTCTTATAATGATTTGAGAATTTTCAGAGCTTGAGAGAGAGAATATGGCCCAGCAAGCAGGAGTTCCCATCCACAGGCATCGATTCGAGCGTGCCTGATTGCACAACCGGCCACCACACTATCCTGCCACGGTATGTTTTTGAAAAACTCACTGTTTTGGAGTCATTAATACCTTTTAAGCACGTTTTGTAAAGTTTTTAAAATTTCAAATTTTTAAGTGAGGTGAAATATCGTGTGATACTTTAGAAGTATCGCGCTCTTTGGGGATAAATATCACGCGATACTTCATGGGTCCCCAAAGTATCGCGTGAGTATAGGCACCAGTATCACATGATACTGGGCAAAATATCACGTGATATCAGGTGAAGTATCGCACGACCCAAAGTATATCGCACCACTATAGGGAGAAGTATTGCACGATACTTCTCCAAAAAAGCAGGATCGCCCAAGGGAAAATTTTGAAATTTTAAGTATTTTGAGCAAAAATGACACGGGTCCAGACAATATTATGCGTTTAAAGATGTGTTAGACTAATTTTTAGGCATCCATCATGATATGCTCTAACAACTGGCTTGGTTTAATGGCTTGTAGGAGGTCTTTTCGGCGCTGATCATCAGAGTGCTGAAGGTGACTGGGCTGAGGTGTGTCTGAGATCTAGATGATCTGGGCAATGCTGACATTAGGGCTATGGGATTTAAGTATTTACTGAGATTCCCAGACATCAGAGCTGACCATGGGTTGTTAATTGTGCTGGCCAAGAGATGGCATAGCAAGCACAAAACCTTCCATCTTCCCACAAGTGAGGCATCCATCATGCTAGAGGATGTGTACAGGATCCTACGAGTGCCATGTCACGGTGAGCTTGTAAGTATAATCAAAATTGTGTAAGTGTAAGATTTCCATATGATGAAAACTAACATGATTCGTGTGATGGCATAGGTATACTATGATCAGGATGTGACCAAGGGGCAACAGATGATCCAGGAGATGTTCCAGGATGTGACTATCCTAGATCGGCATGTCAGCTAGGAGCGGTTAGTAGAGGATTTCGGTAGAGATTTCCCGGTGCCATGTATTGTGGCATCGATCATTTCACAGATCCTGATGACTGATCACAGTCAAAAGGGATTTCCACTTGGATGGGCCAGGTTACTGATGGACTTGGTAGGTAGACCTCAGTGTATGGCATGGGGTCTGGCCATACTAGCGGAGATGTACCACGAGCTACACAAGATCATGTACAGGGACAGCTAGTCATGGGTGTGCAGGGCCATCCTAGCACAGTTGTGGGTGTGGGAGCACATCACGGTGATGCACCTGAGGGTTTAGCCGAGGGAGAGGAGATACCCCTACATATATAGATATGTGGGGTTCATATCACATGCTCATAGTGGGGATGTGACATACTATCGAAGGATCTTGGATGAGATGGCATCGTTCACATGGAGGCCATACAGGGATGTGGAGGGGTGGAGTGATGTAGATGAGGAGTTGAGCTACATGCTATGCACTTGGACGTTAGTAGGCCAACACCTAGAGATAGTAGAGAGATTTTGCATCACTCGAGTATGGTGGTAGTTTGGGAGGTAGTAGCGGGTCTCGAAAGAGACTACTACATACACTCGAGTTAGGGATGAGGAGGGACATGGGTGGCTACCCATGTTAGACTACCAGCAGGCAGTCACAGAGACAACGGGTATCAGGAGTGAGCCTTGGGAGTATCACCCAGATGTGGTAGATGCAGGGGCTAACATAGCATACAAGGCAGAGCAGCAGAGGGTGCCAGTCCCTTAGTTTACGATACCAGATGCACAGGTACCAACATAGGGGGAGACGAAGGAGATGACGGGGGGGACGGAGGAGATGGAGGGGATGGAGGGGATGGAGGAGATGGTGGGAGGGGGAGAGGGAGGAGGATGGAGAGAGGGGAGGGATCTAGATCAGGTGGCCAGAAATGGTCACGGGGACAGAGATCGGTGACACCTGAGGATGAGGTGAGACCAGCTCGCCGGTAGGCAGAGGCACAGCAAGACCAGCCTGCGGGTGGAGATGATTTGAGAGCAAGGATATAGGCTCTCAAGGCTGAGATATTGCAGCTTAGGATTACGATAGCAATGAGAGAGTAGCAGCTCACTGATTAGAGAGTAGAGACAGAGCGTCGGGAGAGGCAGCTACAGGTTGCCCTGGCAGAGAGACAAAGAGAGGCAGCACGAGCTGCATATTATTATGGCCTCTACATTCAGGTAGGCCAAGAGGATCAAAGAGCATCATCATACTCTATCATAGTGGGTAGATTGGATGTAGTTCCTAATCTAGCACCACCTCCACCAGCACCAGGACACGAGGGTGGCAGTCAGTCTTAGGTGTTAGGGTTAGACATATCTTAAGACATTGATCTAGATTATGGGTTCCCATATTGTATATTGTATCAGGACATTGATGTATATATGAGATTACTGGATGTTCGATTGTATCATGTGTTTATGTCTCTCTTGTGATGGATGTATCAGTTTATGTATATTGTCTTGTCATTTTGCTCAAAAATGCTTATGTACATGCTTATGTATGTTCTTTCTCATAGATGTATGTTTAATTCTCATGTGTATGATATAGACTCATGTTTCTGGAAATGATAGTTGTGATATAGATATGATGATATGATTAACCCCTTGTGATGAATAGGAACAGGTTCAAGATGAAAAAAACAAGGAGTGAAAGACATGATCGAGAAGAAGGAAAGGTGAGCGCAGTTGGCTGATAGGTCCACATAAGATGAAAAGGAGAGCTCTCTCCATATGCAAGATGCAAAACTAATCTAACATGAACCTAAAAATGCAAGCTACATGAAAAGTGGTTGACTTGCAAGGTCACAATGCTTATAGACATCTAATTATCATCATCAAGTGTTATTAGTAGTGTCACAAGATCATACAATGCACACTAGCATAAGTATGTGGATACGAATATGATCTTTATCAGATAGAAATGTGGAAATCCCACCTAGGCATCAAAGACATGTAGGTCAAGATGAATAGAGCAGTGAGATCACCTAAGTTTGATATGGCGAGATTATGCTTGCATCAAGACACATGAAAGTCAGGATAACTAGAAGCATGCACTCATAAAATAGTCAAGGATAATACCTTGTCAACCCCAAGTGTCAAGTAAGACTAGCATAAATGCTCATGATAGTTAGGATCAACAAAATATACCCACAAGCAGATAAAGAAATAAAACATGTTCTCATGCCCTCAGTCTTCTAGCTATGCATCATCAAAAATTTCTCAGGGAGAGACCACTCATCAAAGAAATCCTCATAGATAGCACACAAAGAAAACTAAAGTCAACATATCTCAACGAGTTGATTGTTTAAGTGTGTGTGTGTTGGTCATAGAGTGAAACTCTAAGTATCACATCTGCTTGGTGAGAAATATCACATTACACTTGGACTATTGGGTAAGACATCTGATAAGTGTTAAGAAACACTTGACACAAGGGTAGTATTGAAAAACATTGTTTGAGGTGGTGTTGAAAAACACCTGTTGTGAAATGCCCCATGAGACAAACATACCTAAAGGACCTATGTTAATAGGTATGCCCCCTAGACAAAGACAAAGACCAATTCCAGATCAAGTCAAATAAGGTCAAGGCATGATGGGAAGTGGCTAAGTGTTGAGGATGCATGCTAACAAATAGGAGTGCAAAGGCCTCAAGTAGCACCTGTTTCCAGGTTTTCACCACTTGGATTCTTTTTTTGTCATTTTTTCATTTTTTGTATTTTTGCTACCAAGGTGCCTGTTTCCAAGTTTTCACCAATGCACTTTTTCTATTTTCTTTTGAATTTTTGAATTTTTATTTTTTTTTGTATTTTTTTTTAGGACTTTTTATACTTTTTAGGATTTTTTCAGCATCATATATCAATTTTTTTGATATTTTTTTAGGATCCATAAGTATGTACAAAGGATGTCCCCAAGACTAAAAGGGCATCAAGGATAGAACTTCTTAAGGTGAAAAATGTTGATGGGATCTGGGAGCTATTCTCCATCAGGATCTGATAGTAAGTATGCACCGGTACCAAAAGCAACTATGATGACATAGGGTCCAAGCTAGTTAGGTTCAAACTTGCCCTTTTGTTCTCTGTTCTATTGTTTCTTAGGGTTCTCTCAAAAAACAAGATCACCTATTTGAAATTCTCTAGGGTGAACCTTCTTGTTGAATGCCTTGGACATACGCTTTTGATACACTCTCATATGATCAAAGGAAGCCTCACGCTTCTCATCTAAAAGTTCTAGTTCGCGTAACCTCATGGCGTGGTAATCCTCATCTGTTATCAATCCTTTGAGTGAGACTCTGAGTGATGGGATCTCTACTTCTAAAGGTAATACCGCTTCAGTACCATAGGTAAGGGCAAAAGGTGTGGCTCCTGTAGGTGTGCGAATGCTTGTTCTATAAGCCCATAGTGCTGGATTGATTTGCAAGTGCTAATCCCTACCATTCTTGTGCACTGTCCTATGAAGAATTTTAAGAATGGTTTTATTAGAGGCTTCTGCCTATTTGTTTCCCTGTGGAAAATAGATGGAGGACCAATGTTGCTTGATTTTAAACTTTTTGCATAAATGCTTTAGGTCCTTATTCTTGAATTGACCTCCGTTATCAGTGATAATCTCAGAAGGCACTCCAAATCAGAAAATAATATGATTCAAATGAACAATGAGATAGTCTTCCTTGAAGCAACAGAAAGTGGCACAGCTTCCACTCATTTTGTGAAGTAGTCAGTGGCAGTAATAATGAACTTATGTCCACCTGATGAGTTGGGATGAATCTGGCCAACTAGATCAAAGGCCCAGCGCTGAAATGGCCAATGAGAAATAGAAGGGATCAGCTCCCTACCTGGAGCATGACTCAAGTTTCCATATTTCTGACATTTTTCACATGACTTAGAGAAAGCTACTACATCTATTTACATTGTGGGCCAATAATATCCCACCCTAAGCAACCTTCGGGCCATGGCAAGACCATTAGAATGTCCACCACAAATGCCCTCGTGGATGTCAACTAACGCTTGGTCGGATTCCTCCTTTTCCAAGCACCTAAGGAGCATCCCATCTAAACCCCTCCTATATAAATCACCAGAGATAAGGGTGTGGCGAGAGGTGTTACAGATGAGGTTTCAACATTCAGAATGATTGAATGTGTCGGGGATGATGCCATCACGAAGATATGAATAGATAGCACCATATCGGGAAGACTCATGTGTGACAATGGTACAAATGACATGGATTTCAGATGAGTCAAAGATGGGATGGTGTAGCTCTTCCACTAGGAATTCAAATCTTGATTCATGTGTCTCCAACTGAAGAAGTGAAGCTAATGTGGCCATGGCATCTACAGCTTTGTTCTCTGTCCTAGGGATCTGTTGAAACATCACAAAGGTAAAGTAACATTTCAATGAGTCAACCATCTTTTTGTAGGGTATTAATTTATCATCCTTGGTTTGATACTCCTCATTGACTTGGTTGATGATTAACTGGGAATCCCCAAAGACATGTAACTCTGTTATGTTCTATTCTATAGCCATTCTCAAGCCATTGGTTAAAGCTTCATATTGTGCAATATTATTCGTACATGGGAATAAAAGTTTGTAAGACTTTGGAATATTGTACCCATGTGGAGAAACAAATAATACTCCAGCCCCTGATCCATTTTGCATGTGGAAACCATCAAAGAACATTTTCCAAGTGCGAGTAGTCAGATACAAGATGTGTTCATCTGGGAATTCCACTTGAATAGGCATATTATCCTTAACTGGGAAGTTAGCTAATTGATCAGCTATAGCTTGCCCTTTTATGGCTTTCCTTTCAATGTACTCTATGTCAAATTCTGTTAAAACCATTGTCCATTTAGCAAGTCTACCCATGAGGGCAGCCTTACTAAGCAAGTATTTAAGAGGATCAATTTTTGCAACCAAATGTATGGTATGAGCAAGCATATAGTGTCGCAACTTTTGAGAAGCAAACACCACTGCAAGACAAGACTTCTCAATGTTATTGTAATTGATCTCATAGGAGACTAGAGTATGACTAATATAGTATATGGCCCGTTCTTTCCCAGTATCATCTAATTGAGCCAACAATGCCCCCAAGGAAGACTCTATTGCTAAAATGTATAAAATCAATGGTCTCCCAGGAATAGGCGGCATCAAAATTGGAGGATTAGCTAAATACTATTTTATTTGATCAAGGCTCTTTTGGAAATCCTCATTCCATACACAAGAAGCACCTTTATGCAGTGTCTTATTAAAGGGTTGTGCTCTATCTACCAGCTATGAGATAAACCTCCTAATTGACTGGAGTCATCCCTGAAGACTTCTGATCTGACTAATGTTTCTTGGAGGTGGCATATCTAAAATTGCCTGGACCTTTTCAGGATCAACCTCTATTTCTTTTGCTGATATTATAAATCCTAAAAGTTTTCCTGAGGTGACACCAAATGCACACTTCTTTGGATTCAATCTAAGTTGAAACTGTTCCATGCGATCTAGATTACTTCTAGATCAGCAAGGTGTGTGTGCCATTTTCTTGATTTTGCCAGGGTATCATCCACATCATCTTCCATGTTTTTGTGCATCATATCATGAAAGATAGTGGTCATAGCTCTTTGGTAGGTTGCTCCTGCATTCTTTAACCCAAATGGCATGACGTTCCAGTAATAGGTTCCCCATGCACATGTGAACGCTATTTTCTCTTGGTCTTCGGGAGCTATTTTAATTTGATTATATCCTGAGAAACCATCCATTAGAGAGTATATTTCATAGCCCGCTATCATGTCCACTATCATGTCAATGTTTGGAAGTGGAAAGTCATCCTTTGGGCATGCTTTGTTTAAATCTCTAAAATCTGTGCATACACGAATGGACCCATCATGTTTGGAAACTACTACTATATTTGAGATCCATTCTGCATAATCGATGGCTCTGATGAATCCAGCTCTCAAAAGTTTTTCTAATTCTGCTTTGACAAGGAGAGCTACATGTGGATGCATTTTTATGAGTCTCTGTTTCACTGGTTTGACTCCTGGAGCTATGGATAAGTGATGCATTATAAGATTTGTGTCAAGCCTTGGCATGTCTAAATATGTCCATGCAAAATTAATTTTCTTCTTTTGTAAGAATTGTATATATGCCTTGGTTTCTTCTTCTAATAAAGACTGAGCAAGATGAACTATTTAAGGAGTTTCTTCTATGTTCAAATTAACTGGTTTTGTTGGCTCAATCAATACTGATGATCTATCCTAGAAATAACTCAGCAAGTTATTAAGTACCCCATCCTTAGGCACCTCAAAAAGGTTTTCACCCTCAAATACATCATCTCTTTTTACTATTTTTGGTTCTGATACCACCACAAAGTGCTTTTCGTCATCAGACCCATTTTTCTTTCTTTCTTTCTCTTTTATTTTTAGACTATGGTACTTAATATCAGGCTCCGTCATACTTGTTGTTGGTTCACTGGTGGAAGAAGCCACGGGTTCAAGAGCATTCAGATAGTAGGCAATTTCGTAATCATTTTGAAAAGTGAGGAATATAGGCTCTTGATGGTGCTGAGACAAGTCAATTAGGTCATAGTGAACAAGGGGTAGGTCAATGACTAGTTCAATGTTATTTATGTGAAAGGTGTTATCTTTGGTGACCATGCAATTGGGATTCATCAAGTCTTCTCCTAAGATACCTGAATTAGGACTCATCCTACCAAATGAAGTGTCATCCACTAAGGCAATTTGAGGAGTACAATCCTCTAGTCCTACACTAAGCTCGTTAGCCACATCGGGTTGTGTACTATAAGTATGGACAACATCCATGTCCAAATCAATTGTTGCATCTGAAAGTGAGTCCCATTCATACTCATGGGAGTCTACGTCTGAATCATCATTTGTGCCTCATGATGTAGAAGCCTCAAGGTTAAGAAAGGTTTCCCCTTCTCTAGTGCTAGCATTGGTACTATCCATCACAGCTAGGATAGCAACACTTTCCATGATCGATCTAGCAGTCATATAGTCACTATTCATCACAGCTAGGATAGTAGGACTATCAAGTATCAAATCTTTTGAATCTCCCCAAAGAAGATTTGTTGAAGGCACCCAATCATCAGACATGTCTTATTGATTAGAAAGATCAGGTGTATAGTCTGAATCACTGTTACTGTCCATCGCAGCTGGGATAGGAACACCTTTCTTCTTCTTATTTTCAAAACCTAAGCCAACTGTTGACTTATTCTTTCATCCAAAAAGGGCATGGTCAAGAGGCTCAACTTTTGCATCCAACCTATGGCTAAGGGGACCATATCCTAGATAACCCATATTCTTAACCAGTGTATACCCTCTCCCATAAGCTTTAGGTGAAGGAGAAAAGTTATCGTTGTGTTGGTATTTTTCCTCATGATAGATCCAGTCCCTTATGACAACTTCCTCTTTCTCATCCTGAATAGGAACCGAAGACTCAACAAATTTTTAAAATAATGTCATTGCTGATGATGAAGGTTTCATATTTGGTGATGGTTTCCCATAAGACCTAGGAGAGATTGGCATTTTTGTAAAAGAATCAATTTTATAATCTCCCATCCCAAGATTTATGGTCTTAAACTTCTACTTGCATTGTTCAAGTGAAATGCTAGGACTGTTAGCTTCCCTATTCAAAGGTACATGTGATCTAGCAGAAATGGTATTAACTGACAAAGCACTATCTCCAGGTATGCAAATTTCTACACCATTATGAGGAAACTTAACACACTGGTGATACATTGATGGGACTGCTTGCATTTTGTGAATCCATGGCCTACCTAGCAAAATGTTGTAGGCTAAAGGTCCAACATCAACAATTTGAAATAAGATATCCTTTTCTACTAGACCAATGCGAATAGGCAAAATGGCCAATCCCTTAGAACTTCTTTCTGCTTCATCATATGCCTTGATTGTGATCTTTTTCCTTGTGTTAATGACATCTTCAAAATATCCTAGAGCCTTCAACAAACTCATGGTACAAATATTGAGCCTCTCACCCCCATCTATCAATACATGCCTGACACAGGTTTTATGAATCATGACTTTGATGTGCAAGGCCAAGTTATGTGGGTGACTGATGGATTTGTCATCTTCTTCTGAGAAGGTGAGGTAATGAGGGCTAGCCAAATGGTTGACCATATTATGGAATTGATCAATATCTAAGTTGTTAGGGACACTGGCTGCTTGCAAAGCATCCTCAAGGACACGCTTGTGCTTAGGGGACAATTCTAAAAGCTCAAAAATAGATATCTGCGCGGGTGTAAGTTGTAATTGGTCAATAAGATTATAATTGGAATCAGGACCAATGGAAGATTTAGGAGGAACACCCTTGGACATGGGCTGCTTAGACTTGCTAGTGCTAGGACCTCTGATAATGATGGGAGCTTGAGCCTGACCCCTAGTGATAGCATTGAGAGATTGGGGCATTCTTCATGAGTGAGGACCTCTTAGCACCACAATGGGTCTTTCATCAAACATAGGAGTTGAATCCACATCATATCCATAAGGATCTTTCCTGTTCATCATGTTGATATTATCATCAGCCACTTCAAGCATGTTAATCACATTTTCAGCATTTGTGTAGGCATAGTTGATAGCATCTTTGCCATGCTTGTTGTTAGAATTCTCCCCTTTGTCATATTTGGGCAAGGGCTCCTTAAAAGCCTTATGATCCGCATTAGTGGTTAAACCATCAACTTGTAATCATCCACTTTCAATGAGGTCTTAGACAAGATGTTTAAGCCTAAAACAATTTTTGATATCATGTCCAATTCCATTGTGGAAGACACAAAAGGCTTTCTCATCCCACCAATGAGGTTTAGGATCGGGTATGTGGTGCTTGGTAGGATCCTGAGGTTGCACCAAATCATGAGCAATTAGTGTTTTGAAAATTTCGGCATAGGAGTCCCCAAGTTTGGTGAATTGTCTCTTTTCCTTCTTGGGTTTCCCTTGATGCTTGGATTTATTCTCTTGTTGTCCTGAGGATGCTTGCAGCTTCATGACTTGTACCACATTGGAGAGATTAAGAACTCCTTCATTCTTAGGTTGTGGTGAGTCAACAACTCTGTCATTGACCACCTGTTTATTCTTGTTCCAATAGGAGTTCTTTTTATCCTTATAACCATGATTGTTGTTGTTTTGGCCATTGTTGTTATTAGTTGATTTAGCCAAAATTCCTTGTTCTTTTAGGACATCCTCTATGCGACATGCCACTTCTACCATGGTATCAAAAGAATTAAATGGTATCTTTCTTACCTCATATCTTAATTCTGGCACTAAGTTACTCACAATGATGTCTATTCTTTCCTCCTCAAGAATTGTCCTGGGATATTTTGAGCACAAATGTCTCCATCTTTGTAGGAAAGTGACAAAAGGTTCTCCTTGATTTTGTTTAAGCTTGCACAAATCAATCATTGTGACTGACCTTGATAGATTATAAGCAAAATGCTGAAAAAATCTTTGGACGAGTTCTTTAAATGACTTTACTGGAGGAGTAAGGTTGGTGAACCACTCTATGGCTTGACCTTTGAGACTCCTCGAAAATAATCTTATCAACTAGGAGTCTTCATGATAAAAAGAAAAGCTCATTATGTATAACTATCGAACATGGTCGTGAGGGTCACCAACACCATCATATTTGTCATAGGTTGGAAACTCAACTTTCTTAGGGAACTCAACCAACACCACACTTTTGTCAATCGGGTTGGGACATATGGAGTCCAAATTAAATGTGCTCTTAGGAGCCCTCATCCTTTCTATGTCCTTCTGCATTTGCATGATCACCTCATTGGTTGAAGGATTCTATTTCTTAATCTTTTGGTGGACGTCAAAATCATATGGAACTTTAGCACCTTTGTTGATTAGGCTTTCTAGGAATTGATCCTTGTTTTGTTCCACATATGCTTGATAGGAGGGTTCTTGTTGCCTAGTCATAAAATCCATATGGTCAAATTTGGCATAACTTCCTCCATGTTGTGAGCCATGATGTGCTCATTGGGAGGGTTGCTTTGAATGTCTATGAGATGATCATCTCCTATGATGATCATATCTTGAAACCCTTCTTCCTCTAGGACTTGGGGATTGTGAGGGTGTCCTTGATCTTCTTCTAGGACTTGGCGAAGGGATAGATGGGTGTGAGTTGGTCCCGCTATTGGTTCCCCTCCCGTTGAATCAACTTTGGAGTTGTTGTGCATGGAGTCTATCTTCTTCTTCTTGGGTGACTCTTTTCTTTATGTCCAACAACGCACGTTCCTCTTCTTCTAGTTGTCTGAATTTTTCCTTTTTAGTAGCTTGTTCATCCAAATAGGCTTGCTTCTCCCTCTCAATGCTTCTCAATCTTGTATTTGCATATCAAGAGGTGTCTTTAAGTGGGGAGGATGGTCTCAAATGCCTTATTGCGTTGGCTGCGGTTATGTGGTGATCACTAGATTCATTGTTCTGGTCCTCATGTTGTGACCTTGAATCTGAGTGAGCTTGCTTATGATGTCTCTCAGCTCATTGGTGAGCATCAAAATACCTCATGTTGTTGGGAGGTGACCTGGGTGGACTAGCATGAGAAGAACCACTGTACTCTCTTCTATGTCATTGGAAGATATCCTCAAGAGTTTGATTCATGGCTTCTCTTTGTTGTCGGGTGAAATTGTAACTCATGTCCATACTTGATGAAAGTGGTACAAAAGAGGTGCTCACTTCACTAGGATTAGCTTCTGGATTAAAACAAACCTCAGATTCACTCTTAGGTGATTGATCAAAAAGGGGTCCTTTTCCCTTATGTTGTCGACAAGTCTTGATGGGTGGTAACTGGCTAAAGGCAACAGGGGGTCACTTCCCTTGATTGACTTGGTACCTTATCGTAACTGGCATGAAAGAAAGATACTCTCAATGATAAGGTGACCTCTCAAAGTGTCAGCGCCAAACTAGGATAATCAAAGTCCTCTATTATCCAAAGAGAAATGAGAAGATAGAAAAGGGGCTTTACCAACACTGTCAAAGAGGTGCTTCAAATCAAAGGGTGACTACCCTTGCACTTTTGAACTAGGAGGTTAGACTAGGCCAAAATATGATTGAAATTGAGATTTAAATGAAAGTGATTTGGACAATAAGAGCACTAAAATTTTCCAAGAATGTAGCTAACAATCTTAGAGATGAACCTTGGCACCAAGAATGACCTTCTAATTTGGAAATTATTCCAAAGTGATTTCATAAATCGGATGATGCTATCCCGGAGGACTAAAACCAAAAATTTAGAGTCAAGACAGGTCTCAAACGTTAGAGCAAGAAGCCTACTCTAAGACCTAACTTGATTAACAGCAATTGAAATTGACCAAATTGCATGCACGATAGAAATTACCCAAGCGATATACTCCAGGCTACTGGGGTGATATACCTACAACTGTGTGATACTTTTCCTTATGCCAAGCGATGTACCTTATAATAGTCAGGTGATACACTCTAGGCAGGTTAGGCGATAGTCTTCCAAGGGTGAACTATTGTGCGATATTTCTTCTCAAAGAAGGTGATACTTTTCAAACTCGTGAAGTATCGCGTGATACGTTTCTCTAAAGGGCATGATACTGTTGCAAGATTACTTAACTCTTGACCAGAACTGTGTAAAATTTGCATTTTTTGGGTCTGTTGGGTAAAAATTTTTGGTCTGAGGGTTGATGTTTTTGATTTCAATCACAATATCAGCAGAATTTTGGTAGGTTTACAAACAGTGAGGGATCAAACATGTCTCAAACACTTGAAACAAGGGAAAAAGCAACCTTGCCAAGACAAACACTTGTGATGTCAGAATTGAAAAAGCACCCTATGAATGCTACTGATTGTTTGTATGTAAGAACGTTTACAATGGCATCACACAACCAAAGACAATTCAAGGAAATCTATCCTAAAAAGGTCAAGGCTCAATACTTACCAACTTAGCCCACAACTTGATGCCCCCTTGCCTCACACCAAGTGGTTACCCACAAGAGATATTGGCTTTATCATGGAAGTGTTAAATGACACAACCAAAGGGACACATATGGTGAGTATCTTAAGGTGATCTTGGTAAACCAGTTGGATCAATCCTTGCACTAAGAAGATAAGCGGCTAAACAAGGTGGCTTCTATCTAATGGTTCTTAATAAGGATTTCCGTTCACAACACCCCTCTTACTCCTCATAAAGGACTAGGACCTCGCGGCCTCAAGAGTACCTTAAGCATTCTTGTTCAATGTTTTCCCCATGGTCACAATCCCATGAGCTACTCACATCAAAAGAAGATAAGTGTTATGTCTACCAAAGTTTTTGGTGTCCTTGATAGCCTTGAGATTATAGTGAGTTGGAATCACTTGACACCAAGGAAAATGATGACAAGGTTGTCCCCACTTGAGTCGTTCCTCTTGATTGCTCAAGAGCAGGCCCGCTAAAGGATCCTTATACTAAACAAAAAGTGGATTAACTCTTGAGGTTCAAGGTTTTTGGTTCACCACAAGGGTGAAGAGCATACTCCCCTATCTCAAGAATCTCTCCCAAACACACCAAGCAAAGAGATTCAATTACTCCCTTGCTTCCAAAACCTTAAGATGGGTCAAGATTTTTTGATTCACCTAAAGGTGAAGAGCATACTTCTCCTACCACCTTAAAATCCCTTTCACAAGGTTTTAAAAATTCCTAATACAATTAGTGAATGCCACACTTGAAAGGAAAGCAAATAAACAAGCAAATTTTTTTTTTTTGTTTTTATGCTTTTTGGGTAGCCCTGCAAAAACTGTTAGTAGCCCTCTTTGACATGCGATTTTTGGCAAGCTTCTCAAGCAAAGGCACCTATAACCATAACTAGTTAGGCTCACAATGTTAGCAAAATCCAAAATCTCAATAAAAATAATTGCAAGAAACTGATTTAACTAAGCTAAAAGATGCAGGTTAGACCTATCTAAATATAGTAAAGCAAACCAAAAAACTAAATATGATCAGATTCAGATGATAAAGCTCGAACTGCAGGTCTCTGTCAGATCAGGTGATATACCCTGAACTTCACCAGTATCACGCAAAATAGTTTTCTATACCTGTGCGATATACCTTGGTTTGGGTGATATACTGCACAATAGGTGGGCAATACTTCGCACGACACCAGGTGATATACCTCAATACTACCATGCGATTCTTCTCTAGCGTGAAGTGTCACACACATATAGTAAGGTATAACGCATGATATACCTGAGAAGTATCGTGTGATACTCTGAGACAGAGAACCAGAACCTACAAAATTTTTGAAAAATAATCCAAAAAATGACAAAAATGCAAGAAACTAAAGGGCAAAGCCTATCTACTCTGCCCCATGGTGGGCACCAAAAATATACACACTAAAATGGTGCACTTGTATGAACCATTATATGCAAGGTTGCTCAAGAATGAGGCCTCACAAAGCGGCTCATAGCTCTCTATGCATGGAGTTACAAGGGACTATGATGTATTTTCTCTCAGCTAGAGCTACAAGCTTATGACCTTGCTAGTCAACCACACAATGAGAGATTCAAATGAAGACAAGGGAAAGAGTGCCAATATCCTGAAGAATCACTATGAAAATGCAATGCAAACTAGTCTATGGAAATGAAAATGCAATGCAACTATGCTATGAAATGGAAAGAACAAGTGTTACAAATCCCTCCTATTAAACTATGTGAGTTAAATCCATTACATCAAAGGAAACTTAGCTATGAAAATGAAGCTAAAATGCAAGAATGAAAGACTAAGAACAATAAGGTTTCCAAAAGCTCCAAAAGTCTCCAAGAATTCCTGCAGCATAAGATTAGCATAAAAACATGATATGAAAATGGAGGAGAGAGCTTTCCTTTTATAAGAAATGCAAAGGAATGGACCATTGAGATTAAGAGACAAAAGTCTTAATCAGTGGTGGAGGTTGGAAGAGGAGCAATCCATGTGCACAAGTATCCTCCAATGAGAGTGAAGTGTTGACTTTTGAGCCTCATGTGAGACAAAAAGTACTTTTTCCCTTTTTGTGAAATAAGAATAATGTTTTATTTGTGCAACTTAGGATAAGAGGAAAAGGTGGGGCTTTTTATTTAATCCAAAGGGGAGGAAATATTACTTTTAATCAAATAAAGGCTTAGGATAAATGGTTAGCCCAAGGATAAAGATCCAATATATGATCGAAATTAAGACTTGATCAAGAAATTGATAATGTTGAAAATATTGATTACTAATAAAAATGATTCAGGGTTGATAAATCTAATAAATGGGGCCCAAAGTCTAGGCGACCATTTTTGGGTGCATACAACAGGATTCAGCTGCTTCACAACACAAAATGCATCTATTTTGTATTTGGAACCCTCTTCTAATGAGGTTATCCACTTTGAGGATTTTATTCTGAACAAGCAACCAAAAAAACATGTTAATTTTAGGGATAAGATTTTTATTCCATACCTGGGAGAAGAGGGGTTGATCTTCCTAAGATATGAGGAGGATAGAGGCTGAGACAACCAAAAACTTGCCATTGTTTCAGGGCCCCATATCATTTCATTGTTCACATTTTCTCTGATGAACCAGTTATTAAGTTGTTTATTCACCTCTTTAAATTTTTCATCCTTCAATCCAAGGTCTATCCATTCATCATTAATCCTATAGTCATTCACCATTTCCCCAATTATTTCTTTACACTCTTGGATAACACTTTTCCATTCCTGGTTACCAATTAAGGGATGTTCCATCAACCATATATTTTCTTTTAATTATAGAGTTCCATTCCTTTTCCTCTTCAAAGATCCTCCAACATTGCTTAGCTAACAGTGCCTTGTTAGTATTAATAATATTTCTTATGCCCTGCCCCACAAATTTCTTGGGCTTATAGACCTTCTCCCAGGCAAGTAGGCTGAGTATTTTTTTCTCGTTAACCCCAGTCAAAAAGAATTTTTTTGAATTTTTTCAATCAGGTCAACATACTTCTGAGGGATTTTAAACAGGCTAAGAGCGTAAACTAGAAGATTTTGAAGAGTCACCTTCAACAGTTGAACTTTTCCAACTTGACTTAGTGTAGCTCCTTTCCATCCAGCAAGTTTGTGGTGGAATCTATCAATAATTTCATTCCAAAAAGAAGCTTCATGTTTTAGGCACAGAGGCAAACCCAAGTAAGGAGCAGGAATCATCCCTATCTTACAACCTAAGATAGAGGAGATTTTATTCTTTCTTTTATCTAGGGTATTATTGAAATAAAGAAATATTTTCTCCCAATCGATAAGTTGACCTGTAGCATTTGAGTATAAGTTGAGAGCCTTTTTCATATTCCTTGCTTCTTTAACAAAAGATTCTCCCTTTAGATTAGTATCATCAATGAATTTTTGATGAGAGCATTTCAGACTAGATGAAGATGGTTGAAGACTAGATATATGCCCATTAATCACCAAGCTATTAATATATCTCCCAAGACTTTCAGCCATCATAGCAAAGAGTATAGGAGATATAGGGTCTCCTTGTCTCAAGCCTCTAGAAGGTCAGAAGAAAGGAGAGGAGCCTCCTTTCAAAATGACTAAGGAGGAAACCATTGTAACCAATTGCATAATCAATTTGACCACCCCTTAATCAAAACCAAAAGCTTGAAGAATTTTAGATAATAACTCCCAGTCCACTCTATCATAGGCTTTTGACATGTCTAGCTTCATCAAGAAACCTTGTTTCTTAGATTTTTACAAAGAATGAATATTTTCATGAACAACTATGATAGAGTACAGAATCTATCTCCCTAGGACAAAGCCATTCTATTGAGGTGATATAAGATTAGGAAGAAGGTTTAAGAGGCTTGAGGTAAGGACCTTCGACATGATCTTATACAGAGAGTTACAAAGGCTTATAGGCCTAAAAATATCAGCAGAGTTAGCTCCTAGTTTCTTCGGGATGCGAGCTATAAAGGTAGAGTTAAGTTCTTTTAGGATAGACTTAGATCCAAAAAACTCTTTCATAGCATAGTACACATTATTCCCTAAAATACTCTAGAAGGATTGAAAGAAGAACATTTGGAACCCATCTGGGCCTAGGGATTTTTCTCCTTCAAAGGAGAAGACCGCCCTTTTTATTTCTTCCTCCTTAGGGATAGCTTTGAGGTAGTCATTGTCCTTAGAATCCAAAATACTTGGAATATAATGCATCAAAATATTTTTACTCTCCTTATTAAGATTAGACTCCTTTGAGAGAAAAGAAGCGAAATAGCCCATCATTTCTTCCCTTATCTCCTCTTCCTTGGAGATTGTTCCCCTTGTAGAAGATAAAGAGTTAATTATGTTCATTTCTTTATGCTTCATGGTAGTAAGGGGGAAAAATCTTATGTTTTTATCTCCCACTTTCAACCATAGAGATCTAGATCTCCGTCTCCAAAAAGTCTCTTCTTTCGAGATAATGTTATGATATTCCACTAGGATTTAGTTTTCCTCTTTTATCAGATCCTCAGTCAAGCCTATTCTTTGGATCTTATCCTGCATATATTTTAAGTCCAGTTGGCTCTTGTTTTTGGATTGGAAAATGTCTCCATAGATAATCTTGTTCCATTGTCTGACTTTAGATTTGACATTTACCATTTTTTTTGCCACTTGAAACATTGCTTTTCCATCCACTTTAATATTCCACCAATCCCTTATTCTATTTTGAAGGTCTAGGTGAGCAAGCCACATCTTTTCAAATATGAAGAGAGCATTTGTTTTACCATAGAAAGAGTTTGAAGAAAAAGAAATAGGATAGTAGTCAGATCCAATTCAGTTAAGGGAGGAGAGAGAGAAAGAAAACTTTGAGAGCCAATCTGAAGATAAAAGAATCCTATCAAGCTTAACCTGAATAAGATTTGCTCCCACCCTTCTATTAGACAAGGTATAATTAATTCATTCCAGATCAACATCCACCAGACCTTCATTACTAATAAATTCCATTAGATCAACCCTACTTTCCACTTGGGTTATGTTCCCACCAATCTTATCCATTTCTTTCAAAGGAGTATTGAAGTCTCCCATTATCATCCAGTTCTTTTCAAGGTTGGATATCCTGAAGGCTCATCAAAAGTTATTCCAATATATTTCAGCATTTTTTTCATCCAAACAATTTGAGTGCAATAAATAGCATCAACAACACAATTTGATTCAGTACTAGATTGAGCTATACAATCTTGCTTCTTACTTAGCCATGAAACCAACTTTTTCCCAAGGAAAAATGCACCTCCACTAGTACTCTTCCTATCATCATTATTTCCTACCCAATTAGCATCAGTATAAGCATGAAGTTCAAACTCATCATTTCTATCATACCACAAGCTATAGTCCATTTTTCCTTTCAAATATCTAAGTATCCTTTTCATAGCAGCTAGGTGTGTCTCTTTAGGTTCTACCTGATATCTGGCCACAATTCCAACAACATTATCAATATCCAGTCTAGTGTGAGCCAGATATTGTAATCCATCAACCATTGATCTATACTTGGTATAAAAAAACACTTTGATTCATCATCATTTTTTAGCTTATTAGTAGCCACCATGGGTGTGCCAACTGGTTTATAGTCTTCCATTCCAAACTTCTTCATCATTTCTTTAAGATATTTAGTCTGAGAAATAAAAATGTCATTCTTGCTCTGATTTATTTGAAGTCCAAGAAGGAATTTCATTTCTCCTATCATGGACATCTCAAATTCATTTTCCATCTCTTTAGAAAATTTCTCACACAATTCATCATTGCCTCCAAAGATAATATCATCAACAAAAACTTCTATTATCAAAACTCCATCTTCACTAGTTCTTAAATACAAATTACTATCAGCATTGCCTTTTCTGAATCCATGTCGAAGTAAGTATTTGTCTAACCTTTCATACCAATCCCTTGGAGCTTTCTTTAGTCCATACAATTCCTTCTTCAACTTTTATACCATGTCTCCATCTTCAGATAAAGGAAATCCATCAGGTTCTATATACACTTCTTCTTCAAGATCCCCATTCAAGAATGCATATTTCACATCCATCTGATATACCTTAAATTTCTTATGTGCAACATAAGCCAGGAATAATCTCACCGCTTCTATTCTAGCAATAGGAGCAAAATTCTTTTCAAAATCTATGCCTTCTTTTTGTGAATAGCCCTTACATACCAATCTTGCTTTGTTTCTTACAACAACTCCTTTATTCATTTTGTTTCTAAAAACCCATTTAGTTCCTATTGCATTTTTGTTCTTACGTCTAGGAACCAATTCCCAAGTTTTATTCTTCTTTATCTGATCTAACTCTTCCTTTATAGCATTTATCCAAGATTCATCTCTACAGGCTTCATTTGTAGTCTTTGGTTCAACTTGAGAAATCAAAAAGAATTCTTCTCTAGCCTTTGATCTAGTCATTACTCCTTGATTTGTATTACCAATAATTTGATTTTCAGGATGGTTTTTCTTAACATACCTCAGAGTCTTAGGAATCTCAGTAGCCTCATTTGTTTCATCATCACAAGTCTCATTTTCACATTCAGCCTCAACAAGTTCTTCTTCTATAGAAGCAGCCTCTTTGATCTCTATATTCTGATTATAATCATACATTCTCTCTTGTACCTAAAAATTTTCATCTATCTTCACATTGTTACTTTCAATCATCTTCCTTAATCTCAGATTAAGCATTTGTAAGCCTTTCTCTTAGTAGAATAACCAAGGAAAATTCCTTCATCACTTCTAGCATCAAACTTCCCTATCTCATCATATCTCTTGATATAACACTTACTACCAAATATTCTACAATATTTTACAGTAGGAGTATGATCAAACCATAATTCATAAGGAGTCTTACTTGCACCTTCTTTGATTTGAACTATGTTCAATGTGTACACTATTGTCCCAACAGGTTCTCTCCAATGCACATAAGATATATTTCCTTCAAGCAACATTGTTCTAGAAGCATCCAATATTGTTCTATTCCTTCACTCTACTATCCCATTCTACTGTGGAGTCCTAGGAGCAGATGCCCACCTTTGTATTCCATGCTCTTTGTAGTATGAATTGAATAAATTTGAGGTAAACTCTCCACCTCTGTCTAACCTCAAACATTTTATCTTTAAACCTGATTCATTCTCTACTTTTTCCTTGAATATATTGAATTTACAAATGCTTCTGATTTGTCTTTCAAGTAAGTAACCCACATCATTCTATAAAATTCATCAACAAAAAGTATAAAATACCTTTAACCATGGTATGATTTTTTCCTTATAGGTCTACATAAGTCTTTATGTAGGAGATCCAATTTTCCTTTTGATGTATATGCTTTGCTTTTATAACTACTTCTAGTCTTTTTTCCCATAACACATTCTCTACATACAATGTTAGATGGTTTCACAATCTTCGGTAGATCTCTTACTACTTTAGTCAAACTTTCCTTTACAATGTTATCAAAATTAACATGAGAAAATATTTTATGCCATAACTGATTGTCTTCTACCTTCACTACAAAACAAGAAGCTCCAGATGAATTTAACTCAAACACATTACCTCTAGATTTAGTACCGGTTGCAATCAAATTTCTTGTCTTACTATTGATAAAATATTTCCCATCAAGGAACTTTAATTTAAATCCCTTACCCCTCAGCTGTCCAACACTCAACAAGTTATGCTTAAGGCCATAAACAAGCAGTACATTGTTAGTATTAGTCTTTCCATCCAAAGTAATAGATCCTACTCCTATAATAGATTTAGGAACATTGTCTCTAAATCTTACAACACCACTATCATACTTCACTAAATTCACAAATTTTTTTTTGTATCCAGTCATATGATGTGAACAACCATTCTCTATAATCCATTCAAATTTCTTATCAACATGTGATACTAAAGCTTTTTCCTCATGTACTATTTTTTCATATTTTATAGCAATAAATCCAATCTCCTCATAATCCAAATCATCATCATCAAAAATACCTTCACTAGCATAATAACATTCATTATCCTTTGAATATTTAGACTTGAAAAACTTAGGTTTGTGCTTAGGAACTCTTGTAGGACATCTAGATGCAAAGTGACCTATCTTATTGCATGAAAAACATTTCAAAGGTAACTTTCCTTCAAATTTACCCTTACCTCTCTTTTCTCTTCTAGAAATCAATGCAACAAGTTCATCCATCTTTCTTTCTTCTGCTTATATTTGTTCCCATTCTTTATCATATTTTCTGAGCTCTTCTTTTATGTTCTCATTGCTGGTGCTCGGAAGTGCATACATTATCTTCTTATGTGAAGATGCTAATTTAAATGCAGATTCAACTTTATGTACAAAATCTCCCATTTTTGCAACTTCAAAAGTAGTTAGCTTTGCAATCAACATTTCTCTACTAAAGTTTGGAGTCAAAGGTATAATCTCTTCTATAGCTTGAATTTTAGTCTTGTAGATAGGTGTCAATGATCTAAGAATCTTCAAAATGACTTCTTCCTCTTCAAAAGTGCCTCCACAATTTTTGATTCCAATCAAAACCTTTGTAACTCTTTGTACACAAGCCCTAACACTTTCACCATCCTTCATCTCAAGCTTCTCCATCCTAGTTTTCCAGTTATGTAACTTCTCTCTCTTTGTAAACTTGTCTCCTTCATATAATGCTTCTAATCTTGTCCAAATCTTGTGTGCAGAATCTAGATCTTTTACCTCAATAAATTCTCCTTCAGAGAGTGTGCTGATTAGTGTTTCCCTTGCGACCATGTTATATGAAAATTCCTTCTTCTCATCATTATTTGCCAATGGTAATTCATCCTCATTCTTCATAGCCACCCAATTCTTTGTAATCATCTAATAGTCGATCCCCAAACATAGCAAATGAGTTTGCATTTTGTTCTTCCAACTATCAAAGTTTTGAGGATCAAATTTCAGACTAAACTTCCTATAGAATGCCATCTCCAAGATCACCTCAAGTTGTTAAGATTTCTCTCTAAGGACCAGTAGCTCTGATACCAATTGTTAGGAATAATAGTCCACAATACAACTGAGAGGGGGAGGGTTGAATCAGTTGTATGATAGATTATTAAACTTTAAACTTTGAATAGAAGAAATATCAAATCCAATGAACATAATTAATTCCAACATAATAACAAAATATTTTTTTGTAGAGGAAACCCTGTTAAAGGTTAAACCCCCGTGGGAATTAACACCCACTAATGATGTACTGAGAGTATAGTATCCTTGTTAGAAGATCTATCCATATTAGGAGCTAATTAAAACATTATAGTACATAGTCCTTGTTAGAGGACAAACCCTGTTAGGAGTCAAGAAAAAGGGTGGGCTCACTACCCAAAGTAGGTTAAGTCCACCTTCAGGACTCACTATTCGCAACACAAGTGTATATGAAGAAATACATAATATTTTGAATTGTCCGCCAACAACTATCCTTGCTTGATCAGTTCTAGTGAAGCACACAATTATCCTCTACTCTACATTCAGCAAACACAAGCTTGCAACTTCCACAATTCTCATTTTACCTCATATACATTCTCACCATATCTTCTCAAAAGAAAAGATCTTACATATATAGCTTATTACATTCTACATGACTAGGTCAGCCAATTAGGATTTCCTAATATACAAATAATTACATAACTCCTTGCTAAGATACACATGGTATCGAAAACAAGTATACAATAATTAAGGACCGACATCCTTAATTCAAGTTTTCCATCCAAAATAAACACTGCATCTCTGAAGTCAGCTTCCAAATAGGTCTTCTCCAAAACACACGCCACAACTGACATCATCCTGCTTTTTGTACCTTGCACAGACCATCAAACATTATTTAGTACCCTGTCTGTCATACCTCAAGCTTGCATACACTGAATCTTCATCTCCCGTAAGATATTCCCAAAACATAAAGACTAACTCTGTCAACTTCCACTGTCACTGTCCAGTAACCAGTCTTCACCAAAATATCTATAACTCAGCCAATACACAACAATTCATCATGTGACCTTGGATATAAGATCACAACACCTTCGAGTACACACAACTGACTTCGTACATTCTAAAACTTCAGTACAGTGTCAGTACACTGTAATACTTAGCATGTTCTCTTCACATAAACACATGTTGACATCAGTGACAAAACACAAATGACAACAACAACAACTCCAGCATCACTCAACATAGTGATTAAACATATTAAATGTATCAACAATCTCCCCATTGCATTAGCAATATCCAATAGGTAGGTAAGCAGTTAGGTAGCAGTGATGATAGATCTTAAAAACTAATCCATGTTACAAATACATGTATAATGGTCCCTCATAAGTAGATAAAAGGAGAATATGTGTGGGTTAAAAATCCCTCCCTCAAAAAGATAAAATGGTAATATGCTAAGAGACTTTGTTGGAGGTAATATGGTATCATGCACAAAAATGAATGTAGGAGAATTTACCAAATAAAAATTATTAAACTATCAAACTAAAAAAGCTCCAACAAAATCAAGAAACCTCTAAATCTAATCAAGATCAAGATATAAAAAAATCTATATGAGTAAGTAAAAGTAAAACTACATGAACAACTAATTTTTTTGACCGTGATAAAGATGAAAATAGCATGATGCCAATAGTACCATAAATGTTGATGAAATGATGAATGTGTCTTTTATAAATAGATATTCAATATTGTCTATAACTAAAGAAGGCACCCTCATAAGAAAGAAACCAAGTATAAAGGTTCCCTAAAATGATGTCTAATGAGTATCTAAGTTGTATTTGTTATTTTTAACTCATATACAAGGGTAACTAGCTACTACATTTGCATAATATATAGAACAAATACTAGGTATAAGTGTCAAAAGACACTTGGTGTAATAGCAAAGTTCATGTTGTAAGCACTTAGATGGTGTTGAGTTCAAATCTTCTACAATTTTTTATAAAAAAGACTAGGTATATAAGTCATGTAAAAAATGAATCATTGATCGTAGTATAAATAATACAATACCCTCATCATATTAATTAATATTAGATATTCTATAAATAAATAAATAATGCAGAAAGGCCTTGTAATTGTTAGAATCGACCCAAGAACCATGTGAACAATCAAACTCTAGAAAAAATAAGTTAGATCCTTGCTAATAGATGCCTACTAGGTCATTATTTCTCTCAAAGAAATATCTATTTGAGTGAGTGTTGGACCAAGGGGTTACATTCACTTTATACAAAAGTAGAATGTTGTGAATGACATTAAAGTTGATTTCGTGTTTATCTTCTATGTGAAAATGGTTTATGAGTTGACATCATGAGTGAAATATCCTATTCATGCTCGTTTGGATTCTTTTTTCAATTTTCTTACTAAAATAGCTTTAATATTTTATTTTATTTTCTTGCGCTTGTTTCTTATTTGCAGTTGTCTAAATAAGAAAATTTTCTTTAGATCTTATTTAGGATTACTCATCTCCAATCTTTTACTCTATGCCAGATTGGGTGTTAAGGAGGAAGAGAGATTTAAGAGCAGGAGACAATTTTTTTTTATTGTTTACAAGTTCATTGAGCATCTTGTGGAAAAATTAAAGGCTTATGTTTCTTTTTATTTTTATTTTTTAAATTTAAATAATGCTAAATGAGGCAACTCAAAAAATAACTTTATTTATTTTGAAAATTCACTTTATTTTATAATAATTTCTCATAATTATTTTTTAAAGAAATTTAAGGTAGTAGAACAACTTCCTAAACTAATCTTGAAAAGATAATTATGCAAAACAATTTATAGATCTTTACAATAGTTACAAAAATATAAGAAATAAACATGCTTAGTATGCATACAACAACACATGGGTTTACATGGATAAAACTCTTGGGAGAAAACCCCCCACACTCCAAAAACCACCCAATATATTACTCATAAATCAACAATGAAATATGCTATACTTGAAAATCAAGCTTCTCATAGGAGTATCACCAACTACAAATTTGGAGGTAACTCAATAGCTATAAGACTCATACACACAACTTCCATCTCATGCACCTAAATTAAAGGAGATACAATACATGAAACTATCAAATAATATTACAAAACTATAGACAAATCTAAATTTTATTAATTTTATTAAATGAATTCAATTATCCTATCATGCTAACACTCGTGCATTATTGATTAAATAACTAAGCATTATTTAATTAATTAATGTTATTCCTTATACAAAGTTAAATTAATTTAATTAATTTAGCTATGATCTATATAGTCTATTTAATTAATTAATAGGTCCCCCACACTCATTTAATTAATTAACTCCCCTATTTTTATTCTTCTATTAAATTAAACAAATAATTATATTTATTTAAATTAAATCACTTTTATCATTTTTCTCCACTTTGAATTAAATTAATGAATGTAATTCTATTTGAGTACATGGATCCTAACCTAAACCACCATCTAACTTCCATCCTAACTTAACCCATAACCCCATTTTCCACCTCACCTTATCCTAGTAACCTTCCATCTAACCAAGAATATCCACTTAACCTCCTCTCCAAAAAATTCCTTCCCATTTAATTTAGCTAGGAAAAGAATCTTTAATTTTGGGCTTTTCCAACCTCCTCTTCCAATCTTTGATGAGGTAGGAAAAGAATCTTTAATACATGGAAGAGAAATATTGAGCACCCTTGTCAAGTTAGTGAGCACACATACAAATCAAAATTGAAGAACCAATCCATATCAAAAGAAGATAATTAGTTTGCATTATCTTGCTTATACTTTGTGATTTTTAGTTTATTTTCATTATCTTATCTCAATTTTTGTTACTATTTGTAATTGTTTAGGCTTCTATTTAAATATTTCAATTAGGTGCACACATTCAGGCACACCTGGTGGGACCCACTTCATTGGTCAAACTAACATAACTTGTTTTTGGTGTTTTTTGTTTTAGCTTTCATGTTCTTGCAAGAAAAAATGCATTATGTTGAAACAAATTGATTTGAGTTTCAGCCAAAGTCATTTCACCTCAGTCCAAATTTCATGAAATCGTTGGATTGAGCTGATAAATCACGTGATCATGCCCAAAAACTATGGGAATGCATCTTCATCCCAAGAAATGTTGGTATAATTTTCTTTATTTGCACAGATTTACAAGATTGAGCTAATAAATAAAAATAATGAATTGATAAATGATTTTTTGTTTTATTATTCTATGTTTTCTGCTATTTTATAAGTTTTTAAAAAAGTTGCAAGAATAATTTGATAACTTGCAAGAATGATATTACGCGGGATCAAATTATTTTTTGTTGGTTTGTGAGCTACCTATATTTTTTTACTCTTTTTTTTTTTAATGCAGGAGCATCTTGGGTCCTTGGCAATCTTGTGTCACCAAAAAACATGTTTGTGTTTTCCTGTGTTTCTCGGTTCTTGCTTTGACCGAGTTGGTTTGGTGTTTCTCAGTTTCCTTTGTTAATCAGGGTTGGTCGATTATCTCTCTAGCACTCGATTATCCTTGCTTGCCGAGGTGTTTGTTTTAGTTTCCTGTTGAGGCCGACTCTTGCAATTAATTATGGTCATAGATTTAATGTTGGTATCTATCATTGGGAAGTGTGTGGATCTAGATCTGGTTGTTCCTTCCATTGATGGTGGATCTAAAGGATGGCTTGTTCGGTAGCCTCTTGTATATAATGTAATCTTTGGTTCTAGTTTAGGGGGTTAGTTTTGGATAGAAGATAGAAGATTGAAGATTGTTTCAGATCGTCGCATGTTGGAGGACTTTTGTACTTGAATTGTATTATCTGGCCTAAAACAAGAAGGCCTTACAGCCTAGCATGTATGAATCAATTAGAATAAATATATGAAGTTATCTACATTCTCTCTCTCACTTGTGTGTTATTACTTCTACGTGTGATCTCTGCAAGGTGGACCTAGTTAGGGTGTTCCTTTGGCCCCTCACCTCTGTCCTCTCTTGCGTCAGGTGGTATTAGAGCGAGGTGAGATCTAGATCTAGGTTTTTGAATCTAGGTTTGAGGGTTCCTTCTTGTAAAACCCTTGTTGATTTGTTGTGGGGTAGCAGATTGTGATCTAGCCTGCGATTGCAGAGGGTTTCAAGATGGTTCATGGGAGGCAAGATGCGGATCTAGGATTGGCAGACATGTTGAGACAACTTGCTGCTAGATTAGAAGCTGTTGAAACAACCCAGAGAAGAGGAAGACATCTTGAGGATGTTAGTGATGATGAAATTGAAGAAGAAAAAGTTGATGTAGAACCTACACCGATGATGGATCAAGGTGAGGAAAGATTGTTGAAGGCTTTAACAAATCTGAAGTCTACACCGCACTTTAATCCTCTTCAGTATAGTGGAAAATTGGATTCTGATGAATTCATGGAGTAGATCATCGAGATGGAGAAGTACTTTGAGTATGAAAATGTTCCTAAGGAAAAGAAAGTGAAAATTGCAAGCATAAAGTTGAAAAGTCATGCATCCTTGTGGTGGGAACATCTGCAATTGGACAGAAAGAGAAAAAACAAAGACAAAATTAAGGTATGGAATAAAATGGTGAATAAATTGAAAGGAAATTTTTTACCTTGTGATTATCAGATTAACCTAGTTAGGCAAATGCAAAGTTTGAGGCAAAAAGATAGCTCAGTAAAAGAGTATACTGAGGAATTCTATAGATTAGATATCAGATCTAGATATGATGTGTAATACCCCAAAATTGGCACCTAATAATTTCAATCAATTTTGGTGCATCTTCTTCAATTTCACATCTTCAAAGTCCTATTTTACTAGGGAATTTTCTCTCTCCTACCTGACTTTATTTTGACTTGATCTCAATTGAAAAAACCCTAAATTGCATTAATCTCACACTATAATTAATTCCTAAGTATTTGACTTTATTAGCTAAATAATCCTTATGATAAGTTAATTTAATTCTAAAGTCCTAAGTGCTTTAACTTAAATTAAACCCACCCCATTTGGCTAATACACATAAAAGGAATTAATATTACTTGGTTATTTAAATGGATTATCTTATTTGGATTTAATAATTCAAATATTCGAAGGGTCACCCATATGTGGCAATAATTCATTCTTTTAATTAAGTAATTCATGAATATTTGTCTCAATTGGGAACGAAGAGTCAATGGTTTCATTTCAAGAAACTCTTCATTCCTTCCTCGGGCTTGTCTATATTATGAACCCTCTCCTTCATTCGAAAGGAGGCAATTTTAGAGCACATAAACTATAGTAAATTTTAGTCTCAATTCTTTCACATTTTCAAGCTTTCATTGCAACTAGTTTAATTCTCATTTTAGTGTTAATTGCATTCTCATACTAGCATAATTTGCTTATTGTTATTAGTTTAATTTTCACATTTCTTTCAAGTTTTTAGTGTAATTGCATCTTCATTCTTAGCTTTAATTGTATATTCATCTTATCTTAATTTCATTTTGTTCAATCTTTCATGCTTTTAAATCATCCATCTTAGTTTGGTCTAATGGTTGTTGGCTCTCCAATCTGAGAGTAATTAAACACCCCAACTAATTAGGAGGCAATAGGTCGATTCACTCTGAATCCGCAAATTATGTAATTCATACTCTTTTTCGTAATTCCATTTGTGAGAAATGACTATGTTGTGTATATGGCCGGATTACCAATCTTAAATTTTTTTTTGAATTCTGCAATTTGTTGTACGTCGATACTTCTCTATGTACGGAAGTTCACATGAGATTCTTGAGCGTACCATGCAAAGTTTTTCTCCTTGTAGAACTCTCTCATGTGAAATAGTACTTTCTCGCGTAGGCCTTGGTACTTTCTCTCGAGCAGCGCAGTACTTCCTCACGTGAAGTTTCACTGTCAGACATTTAAATTTCCAGATTCTACAATTTATTGTTGTTTTTTCCTGACATCTTTTTGTTGTCAATTTTATATCTCTATTTTTATCATAGCATAAAAGTGGTCTACAGGTCGCTTTGTCGAAGATCATAAAACTTGCTAACGATTTTCTTGTAGGATGATTGCTGAAGATTAATTAAAACATTGTGTTTATTTTCTTGCTTTCATTCACATAGTATAATTAGGGCTTTGTTAAAATTTCTCAAGGGTCCTGATAGCAAAGTAGGGGAATAGGCTCTTCATTATGTGGAAGTGATGCCCATGGATGAAACCAAGACCCAGATGTTGCTAGAATGATGGATACCTAGGAAAGCAAAGCAAGGTAGTGAATCTTTAGCACTTCTACTTGCTAGGGGATTATGCTCTTCTCTCTTTGAGAGAACCAGAAACCCAAAAGATTGTGGATTTGGTGGAGTGAAGCTAACTCAGTGATGAATATGCTTGATGTGTCTGGGTAAGGTGAAGAGGTAGAGAAGTATTCTCTTCTCTCTTTGAGAGAAACATAAAATCAAACCCTCAAATCCAAGCCAAGTTGTGTCACCTTTAGAGGGCCTGCCGAAAGTTGAACCTTCAGGAATGACCTAAGTGAGTATGCACCTATAGCCGGTGATTCCACCTCACTATAATAAAGAATGTTTTGTTGAGTCTAAAGACTCCAAAACCATGTTAACTTCCTTCTCTTGATTTTGACATCATCTTGAGAAGGCTCTATCTATTGTATTGAGCGGTGTTGCTCCTAGCCCTGCTTGCAGGGGTGTATGACTTTTGGGTGTTGGTGTGGCTATGAGGCCCTAGCCATGTATTAGGGGTACTAAAGGTTAGTGTGAATGAAAACCCACTAAGAAATTTCTCTAGTTAGTTGCCTACCTAGTTCACCTCCAAAAGGAGTCATAATCTTTGCGCAGGGAGGGGGAAGAATCTCTCCCATAGATTCCCACCATAGGCATGCACCTAGACATTTGAAGGTGGTATATGACACTAGCCCCTTCCACAAGGGTAACATTTGAAGATATACTATTGAGTCCTTAGAAACACCAAAAACATGGGCACCCTCTAGGGGGTGACACAACTGTGTGAGGTGCACACATGCACATAAGCAGTGGGGCAAAGGTTTTGTCTTCTTACCATTTTTTTTGTATTGATAACTATGTGTTTGTTATTGAGTCTTAAACTTGTCCATCATGATTAAATAAAGACTCCCATGATACTACCAAGTTGCTTTGTCCTTGGTAGGTCTATTTTTAACTACTTCTTGTGTCACCATTGCTTGATAAAACCTTCATGCTTGTAAACAAATTCTTGAAACCTTCAAACTGAGATTGTTGATTAAATTGTCCTTCAAACTATCTGGAAACTAGATTTTTTGTCTGAGAACTATTTGTGTTGTGTCCCAAAATCTATCTTTTATCTCAAAATCTATGTTGAACTGATGAACATTGGTATTTTCCCACATGAATTTTTAGAAACTGAGCACTTTCTCGCTCGAGATTTCATTCTCTCGCGCAAAGCCTAGCATTCTCTCGTGCAGCTTAGTATTTTCTCACATGAACTTGTACCCTGGTTTTTAAAATAGAGACTTATTTCCTATTGATTGGTGAACTTTTTATCTGATCTTATTCTTGTTTGAGGTCTATTTACCTATTTTCCTATCATTCACTATTAGAAACTAAGTGTCTCGAGCTGCGAACCGATCGATTATTTCTTTGACTCATTTTGTCTCCTTGTTATTTGTCTCATCTCTTTGTGCTTTTGTACCTCATGTTGCAATATTCTTATCTCAATTGTTCTAGCCATACTCCTAATGATTCATACCAGGTGCATCTCACATCTTGGTTGTTCTAGCCTTTATCTCCTTTTTGTTATTCCTAGAGACAAAGTTTTAGCATTATCTTGAGTCTTCTCTCATTTCATCTTCATCTATGACTATCATAACTCGAAGTGGAAATACTTACCCCATTCGTAATACTGGTCAAGATAGAGGTAAACCTCATAATCAGGAAACATGTTATCCCGAACCTATTTTGCAATTTGAACGTTGTGAGGGATCCTCAAGTTCTTCATTGAGTACTTTGAAAGATAGCCCATCTCAATCACCTCCAGTGTTCCAAGAGTGTTTTAATCCATTATTTGAAGCGCAGCCTGGTTTCTCATTTCAAGGTCAAGACAACTCATTCTTCCAAATCAAATCATTATTTCACAACTTTGGAAGACTACTTCCTTGGAATAGTCCTATCATTGAGCCTATTAGTCCTATTGATGATATCGACTCATTTGAACATATTGATCTTCTTGATTTTTTTAGAGTGCCAAGGGTTACCTTATTTGCACCCTTTTAGTATTGTGCATATCATTTTACTAAGTCCTCATTTTCTGCATAGTCCTACAACAAGATGGGAGAGCCATTCAACTTCCAACCAGGCAAATACATCCAAACTTTTGATCAATCCCAAAACAATCAACATTTTAGTCAATCTTCCAACGACCAACTTCATGCTCAACCTCAAAATGAGCAATGCTATGATCAAACCCAAGATGATTAGAATCAACACCAAGCTCAAAACAAAGCTCAAGGTGGTCAACTAGTGTATCACTATCATCCTGACCCGTATGATCAGAGTCAAGATCAAGTCCCAAGCATTTATGAGATTCTTGGCAACGATGGTGATGACACAATAACTCAAAATGATATAGATGTTGTGAAAGAAAAAAAAGGTCTTATTAAGATGATGGAGATCCTCCTTCTAGAGGAGAAGGCAAAATACTTTCTTGAGCTAGCCAAAAAAGGGGCTAAATTACCCCCAGACTATCAAGTCGAAATGCTTGTGGCCAAGGAAGAAGAAATTGAGACCAAAAAGTTGCAAAAGATGGTCCAAGATATGCAAGATCATATTAGCCAACTTGCGAAGAATAAGGACAAACCCACCCAACAATTCACAATGGAAAGCATTTGTCCTTTCCCCTTTGATAGGAGTCTTCACATGCCACCTTTTCCCAAAGGTGTAGAGCTCCCTAAATATGACAAATACTTGGGTGCGACTGATCTCCAAGATCACCTAAGGGAGTTTGGTGCATTATCTATGGAATTCATGCATGACCAAACATATCTTATGCACCTATTTCCTCATAGCTTGGGTGGACCAGCTATGGAGTGGTTTTCTTGATAGCCCACTGGCATTAAGACTTTTGATGAAATGGCTAATCTATTTCTCCAACATTACTCACATAATATTCAACATCTGAGATCTTTGCAATTTAAAACAATGACAAGTGGAATCTTTCCTAAAATTTCTCCAAAGGTGGAGGCAATTATGTACAAGGTGTCCTCACAAGCTACTAGAGTCCAAGAGACTCGACATTTTCTTGGACAATCTTTTCGCAGACTTTAGATACCAAGTACAATTACAAGGCCCTCTAACCTTTGATAGCATGATTGAACAAGCAGTGCAAATAGAGGCCTTTATGATAAAAAAGGGGAATTGAATTTGAGCAAAGACAACAAACAAGGATCTTCAAACTCAAATAAGGATAAAGGGAAGTTTTTTAACAAGAATAGAGACATTGTGAATAATGGAGTGGTTGACAATGTGACCCCATAGCCTGCTAAGTTTGTTTTTAATCTCTCTTCTAGCATATAGGCGATCAAGGATACTAAAAAACTTGCGATAAAAAATCAGCAACCTTCGAGGTTTTCTAGGAACAAACCTTGGGTATCTCAACCCAATCATGAATTCACTTCCTTGGGAGAACCACTTGAAGTGGTCTATAAAACTCTTGTGTAGAATCAAATACTTACTCCTTTGGAAAAGTGTCTCTATGACCCACAACCATGACCTCATTAGTGGAATGACAACGCATACTACGACTATCACCAGAATAAGGGTCACAAGACTTCTACTTGTCTTCAGTTGAAACATAAGGTCCAAGATTTAATTGATAGTGGTGACATTGTTGTGGATGGCCATAACAAGAATTCAAACCATTAAGCATTTAAGTATCCCTTCCCTCCTCATGAGAAGGGTGAATCTTCAAACACTAAGAATACCAATGCTAAAGTCAATTACACGTACACTAATGATGACAATGTTATTGGTATGATCAAACCTATTGAGATAGAGTATTGTGACATGATTACCATTAAGGGAGGTAGTGATGCTCCCAAACCTAAGACTCCTTTCATCTTGTGTAGTTTCATGTCTCATTTGTCTAAATTTGAACAACCTCAAGATTGTGCTAATGTTGTTACTCGATCATGTAGAAGGGTTGTTTTGAAAGGTCTTGATCCTCCTGTATTTGCTCCAAAACAAACTATGGATAAGACTATTGTTGGCCCTACCAACAAGAACATGAAGTCAGTTCCCACATCTAGCTCAGCTAGTTATAGGATCTTAGATCAGCTCCAGCGAACCAATGCTCAGATTACCATTTTTTAGTTGTTGAAGATCTCACCTACTCACAAGTAGATTTTGGATAAATCCCTCACCAATGCAAACATTCCCAAGGATCTTGATCTTGACCAGTTCCAATCTATGGTGGGTCATTTGACCTCACCTCACTATCTATCCTTCTCTGAAGAAGATGATCAATCTCTGAGCCATCCACATAATGATCCCTTTCAGATAGAGGTCATGATAGGTCCTAAACATGTCCACTGAGTGCTCATAGACAATGGTGCTAGTCTTAATATCTGTTCTACCAAGTTGCTTATTCAGCTAGGTTATGATGAGAATTGTATAGAATCCCAAAAATATTACCATCAAAGCTTATGATGAAGAGGAACGCAAATCCTAAGGCTTAGTTGTGCTACCTATCCACGTAGGACCTGTTGAGAGAGATGTTACTTTTCAAGTTCTTGACATTCCTCTTGCCTACAACATCTTGTTGGGTAGGCCATGGACTCTTGTGATGTAGGCTGTTCCATCTACGTATCATCAATGTATTAAGTTTCCATTCCATGGAGTGGAGGTCACTGTGCCTGCTAATACCAATTACTCTTGCAACACACTTGCACAATCTATAGATAGCTTTGTGCTAGAAAATAGAGAGTCCACAGAGTTTTATGATGCTAAGCTAAAGGAAATAGAAAAAACTTTGAAACTTAAGGATACAGGCATGGGAGAACACTGAATTGAACCTGTGCTATCACTAGCTTCTCTACCTCCATCTCCATGCTCTTATGGGAGACCTTCTGAAAATAAAAAAACTTTTGATGAGCCTCCTCAAACAATCTACAATGGCACCTTTGTACGGGCCTCTACACCTTTAGAAGATGAGGATAAAGAAAGAGCTATCACAACTTGGATCTATAAAGGAAAAGAAGCATCTAAAACAACTACTCCACCTCTAGACTTAGAACAAGAGCCATACAATGAAGCCTTCAAGATCATGAAGCACTTCAGCTATAAGGGGAGTGGTCCTATAGGAAGGAATGACAATGGTTTGCTGAAACCCATTGAAGCTATAGGTTGCCGCACAAAGGATACTACTAGCTTAGGCTTCAAAAAGATCCCATTTCATTTAGAGATAAATAAGTTTGTGCCAGAAATTGAACATGAACCTGAAACATATTTTGAAGATACTACTCCAAAGATAAATCTAGAGGCCAGCTCTGATGAAGACACCTTTCCATAGCTGATTCCTCCAGAATTTTCTACACTCTTTGCAGAACCTGATGAGCCTGTCATACCGGTCCACTTGATAGAGACTGATAGTGATTCCAATGAGACCACCTCTATGCATTGACTCATGTATGACCAATGGAAAGAAATACAAATGGCTGATTCTGACTCTCAGGGTGAATGGTACATACCCCCACACTTCTAAGAGTAGTTTGAAAAAGATCTACTTCAGCAAGCCATTAATACTGCAAGGGGAAAAGATGATGATACAGCGAGTGCTAATGGAATTCCCACATCAAGTACTGAATCACATGAGGATGAATTTGAATCTTTGTCTGATGCTACTTATGATAAGGACATAGACATGGTGCATACTTATGAAAGACTTCTTGAAGTAGGTGAAGGGTCTAGCATTAGGTCACACAAATTAGATTCCATCGGTGTTAACTTGTCCTCTATTTCCAACATAAGGTCTTATAGGGATTCAAACGCTCCTTCAAATGAGATCACTTTAGGTCTTGACTTGCTCATCCATGCTTTTGATGGTTATATCGTGAATGCAATTGAACCAGTCACTACTTCTCTCTCACTCAAAAATCCCAATCTGATAAACTGGAACTCCCCCTCCTCATCCAATGAAGTCCTAACCTTTTAGAATCATTACACTCTAGCCTGTTACCTCCATGCTATTGAACCTATAATGTCCTCCACCAGCGAAAGCAATGTTAGCATGATAGAGGTAGATATCAAGTATCTTAGTCAAAAAATTAAAAGAAGAAAAAATAGATGCTTTGATGGTGAAAAACTACATTGTGTTAGTATCAGAGCCAAAAATAGTAAAAATAAAAGACGTATCCAAGGGTGAAAACCTCTCTGAGGCACCCAAGGATGAGATACTTGATACGGTTCTAAGCGATTTTTAGGAGAGATCATCAGTATTGATTGAGCTGACATAGCCAGTAAATTTGGGTATAGAGGCCACTCCATAAATTATTCATCTAGCATAGTCATTATCTGCAAAAGAAAAGGAAGAGTTCACTAACTTCTTTCAAAGCAAGAAATTAAAATTTGCATGGAATTACTCTGACATGCCTAGATTAGACTCCAATCTAATCATGCACCATTTGTCCTTTGCACAAGGTATTAAGCCTGTCAAACAGAAGCTTCGAAAGATGCATCCACACGTAGCACTTTTAGTCAAAGTAGAGCTAGATAAGCTTCTTAAGGCTGGTTTCATAAGGACTATTGACTATGCAGAGTGGATTTCAAATATTTTTCCAGTCACCAAACATGATAAATCCATTCGTGTGTGCACAGACTTCAGGGATCTAAATAAGGCATGTCCAAAAGATGACTTTCCACTTCCCAAAATTGACATGATAGTGGATATGATGGTAGGTTACGAGATGGATTCCTTGATGGATGGATTTTTTGGCTATAATCAAATAAAAATTGCGCTAGAAGATCAAGAAAAGACTGCTTTCATGTGTGCTTGGGGCACCTTTTGCTAGAATGTCATGCCTTTTGGGCTTAAGAATGTTGGAGCAACATATCAGAGAGTTTTTGTATGGTAGAAATATGACCACACTCCTATGAATCATTACATGCAAGGTTGCTCAACAATGAGGCCTCACAAAGTGACTCATAGCTCTCTATGCATGGAGTTGCAAGGAACTTGATAGATTTGCTCTCAGCTAGAGCTATGAAACTAGTGACGTTGCTAGTCAACCACACAATGAGAGATTCACAATGAAGACAAAGGCAACAATGCCAATATCCCCTAATTAAGCTATGTGAAGCTAATCTATAAAAGGAAATCTAAGCTTATATGCCATGAAAATGCAACTAATAAAGAAAATATGCAACTAGAATGTAATACAACAATGAAAGCAAGTCTTCAAAGCTTGGATGTAGAATGTCTTCAAAGAAAGCTCCAAATGACCTAGAAAACCTGCAGCATAACATTAGCATGAAAGAGATGGATATTCAAATGAAGAAGAGAGCTCTTCTTTTATAAGAAATGAGGAGGAATGGACCATTGAGACTAAGAGGCAAAAGTCTTAATCAATGGTGGAGCTTGAAAGAGGAGCAATCCATATGCACAAGTATCCTCCAATAGGAAAATAGGAGTTGACTTTATGTCCATATGAGACAAAAAGTACTTTTCTCTTTTTATAAAATAGGAATAATGCTTTATTTGTGCAACTTAGGATAACAGGAAAAGTGGGGGCTTTTTATTTAATAAAAGGGGAGGAAATATTCCTTTTAATTAAATAAAGACTTAGGATATAATGGTTAGCCCAAGGCAAATAATCGAAAATGATGAAATAGGATTTGATCAAGGAAATTGATATTAAGCTGAAAATGCTGATTTTTGAAAATATTGATTATTGATAAAACTGATTAAGAGATAAATAAATCAAATAAATGGGGCCCAAAGTCTAGGTGACCATTTTTGGGTGCATACATTTGCCCCTCTTTGACTAATGTGAGATCGATTTGGGATCACATGTGGTCAAAGAATGAAGTTGCAATGTGAGATCGATCTGGGATCACAAAATAACTCAAATATGAGGTCGATTCAGGATCACACCCGGACAAACATAGATAAAGGATTCTGGACATGAGGTTGATTTAGGATCATATCCAAAATAAGAGATAAGAATCTCAAGCTTGAGTGAAAAAACTCACAGAAGGATAGCTAAATCAAGAAAATCAAGGAATCAAGGATTAAAATCCAATAGATACTGCCCCCTCAGAATTGAAATCAAAATCAGATAGAGGAGAACAATAAATCGATAAAGATTTGATCAAATCAGAATGAAATTACAACCAAAGATAAGGGTCGACAAATTAACCATTAGGCAGTAAAAACATGCCCCAGTGATGAATTAGAAGAAAAGAAGTGGGGTGAATGAAAGACTAGAAGTTTGAAAGACATGAAAAAGGAAGAAATTTCATCAAAGATCGAAGAATTATGCCTCAAAAGGTCAGTCAACTGCACAAAAGAGGGGAAAAAAATTTTTGAAACATAATTTTGACTATCAAGATGACCTCAGATTTCAATTTTGAGTCTGAAAATGGATCCAGGATGTCAAAATTAGGTAGGGGTGCAATTTTCATGCAATTTTGAGGTGTTTTGAAAATTGGTCAAAAAAAGTCAAAATGCTATAAAAGGGGAAAAAAGTGTCATTTTCAAAATCATTTGTCCTTTAGTGATTTGAGAATCTTAAGAGCTAAGAGAGAGAAGATGGCCTAGCAAGCAGAAGTTCCCATCCACAGACATCGATTCAAGCGCGCCCAATTGCACAACCGGCCACCACACTATCCTTCCCTAGTATGTTTTTAGAAAACTCACCTTTGTTGAGTCATTTATGGCATTTAATACATTTAAAAATGTTTTTAAAATTTTTAAATTTTCAAATTTTAGACTAGGGCGACAAGTCACGTGACACTTTACAAGTGTCGCACCCTTTGAAGGAAAATGTTGTGCGACACTTCATGGGTCAAAATAGTGTCACGCGAACATGGAAACAAGTGTCACACGACACAGAATGAAATGTCACACGCCACTATGTGAAGTGTTGCCCGAATAAAGAATGTCACATTGCTTAAGAGAAAGTGTCGCGTGACACTTAGAAAAAAAAAATAGTGTCGCCTAGGATAAAATTTTGACATGTTTTAAGATTTTTGAGCCAAAATGACATGGGTCTTGACAATGTTTGATTTTAAGATGCTTTGTATTGATATTATACATCCTTCATGATATGTTCTAACATCTGGTATGGTTTCATGACATATAGGAGGTCTTCCCTACTCTCCAGATTAGAGTGCCCCATGTGACAGGATTGCGATTTGTTTGAGATTTAGATGATCTGGGCAAGGCCAATATCAGAGCTATGAGATTCCACTATCTACTACAGTTTCCTCATATCTGAGCCGATCATGGATTGTTGATTTGCTCTTGCTGAGAGATGGCATAGTGAGCACAACACCTTTCATCTGCCGATAGGAGAGGCATCTATCACATTAGAGGATGTCTATCGGATCCTATGGGTTCCCTGCCATGGAGAACGTGTAAGTATAATCATATTTATAGATAAGCATAGTTGTAAAGTTTCCATATGATAGAAATTGACATGATTATTTGTTGGCACAGGTGTACTATGATTAGGATGCAATGACAGGTTGATAGATTATCCAGGGGATGTTCTTGGATGTCACCATCCTAGATCGGCATGTTAGTTGGGATAGGTTGATGGATGACTTTGGTAGAGACTTCCTGGTGCCATGTATTGTGGTATCATTTATTGGATAGGCCCTTATCCCTGACAGAAGTCAGAAGGGCTTTCCACTGGGATAGGGGAGATTACTAGCAAACCTGGTGGCATGGCCACGACAGATGGCATGGGGCCCGACTATCTTAGCTGATATGTACTGCAAGCTGCATGAGATCATCTATAGAGATGGTAGGACTTGGGCGTGTAGGGCTATACTCGCTCAAATATGGGCATGGGAGCATATTGCAATAGTGCGTCCATGAGTACAACCTAGGGAGCGTAGGTATCCCTATATATATGGGTATACAAGGTTCATCCCACATACACATAGCGGGGATGTTTCTTATTATCGCAGGGTACTGGATGAGCTTGCCTCATTCACATGGAGACCGTACAAGTCATGTGAGTAGTGGGGTGATAGTTGGGAGTTGGATTACATGCTGTGCAGTTGGCCACTAGTAGGCCGTCACCCAGACATTGTGGAGAGATTTGTGATTACATGAGTTTGGAGGTAGATCAAATGTCAGGAGAGGGTGTCCACAGAGACCATGACACATGCATGATTTTGAGATGAGGATGGATAGGGTTAGCTACCGATGCTGGACTACCAGCAGGCAGTACAGGATACAGCCGCTATATGCTAGGAGCCATGGGAGTATCTACCAGACATGGCAGATGCAGGTGCAGACACAGTGTATAGGGCAGAGAGGCGTAGGACTCCATTTCCTAGATTTATAGTCCCAGATGCATAGCCATCAGTGACACAAGGGGATGAGGGGGATGATGGGGGCGATGGAGGAGATGGAGGGGACAGAGAAGATGAAGGAGATGGAGGGAGAGCGAGAGGGAGAGGGATGGAGAGAGAGGAGGGATCCAAATTAGGTGGCCAAAAACCATCACAGGGACAGAGATCAGCTACTCCGGAGGATGAGTCAAGACCAGCTCGCCGATAGGTAGAGGCTAGGTAGGACCCACCTGTAGGAGGAGAGGATCTAAGAGCCCAGATACAGGCTCTAGAGGCAGAGATGTAGCAGCTCTGGATCACAATAGCAGTGAGGGATCAGTAGCTATTGGATTTGAGGGTGGAGATAGATTAGTAGATAGCCGATCTCAGGGTAGAGATAGCATGCCATGAGACAGTGGCACAGGCAGATGCCTTAGAGATTTGACGGGAGATAGCGAGAGCTACATATTATCATGGACTCTACCTCCAGGCTATTCTAGAGGGTCAGATAGCACCATCATACTCTCAAAGGGTAGAAGCATCAGATATGGTACCTGATAGGAGAGTAGTACCCCCTCCACCACCACGAGCTCCTCGTGAGGGTGCTAGCGAGTCCTAGGTTTAGGGTTTAGGTTGTTAGATGTTTTGGACATATCTTGAGAATTTTGACCCAGATTTTTGGGGATCTCATATTGTATATTGTATCATGGCATTGACTTATATATGAGATTACTGTATGTTCGATATATCATGTGTATTTGTCTCACTTGTGATGAATGTATCAATTTGTACATTATCTTGTCATTTTGCTCAAAATGTTTATGTATATGCTCATGTATGTTCTCTCTCATAGATATATGTTTGATTCTCATGTGTTGATGTAGACTCATGTTTCATGAAAATGATAGTTTTGATATAGATATGATGATATGATTAACCCCTTATGATGATAGGAATAGGTCATGATGTGAAAGACAAGGAGTGAAAGACATGATCGAGAAAATGAAAGGTGAGCGCAGTTGACCGACAGGTCCACATAAGGTGAAAAAGGAGAGCTCTCTCCATATGCAAAAATGCAAAAGTAAACTAACATGAACTTAGAAATGCAAGCCACTATGAAAGTGGTTGACTTGCAAGGTCACAACGCTTATAGACATCTAATTATCATCATCGAGCATTAGGTAGCACTGTAAGATCACACAATGCACACTAGTATAACTATGTGAATATGAATATGATCTTTATCAGATAGAAATGTGGAAATCCCACCTAGGCATCAAAGACATGTAGGTCAAGATGACTAGTGTAGTGAGATCACCTAAGTTTGATATGGCGAGATTATGCTTGTATCAAGACACATGAAAGTCAGGATAACTAGAAGTATGCACTTGCAAAATAGTCAAGGATAATACCTTGTCAATCCCTAATGTCAAGTAAGACCAGCATAAATACTCTTGATAGTTAGGATCAACAAAATATACCCACAAGCAGATAAAGAAATAAAATATGTTCTCATACCCTCAATCCTCTAGCTATGCATCATTGAAAACTTCTCAGGGGGAGACCACTCATCAAAGAAATCCTCATAGACAACACACAAAGAAAAATAAAGTCAACATATCTCAATGAGTTGGTCATTTAAGTGCGTGTGTGTTGGTCATAGAGTCAAACTCTGATCATTACATCTGCAAATGAGAAATATCACATCATACTTAGACTATTGGGTAAGACATCTGATAAGTGTTAAGAAACACTCGATGCAAGGGTAGTGTTGAAAAACACCTGTTATGAAATCCCCCAAGAGACAAACGCACCTAAAGGACCTATGCTAGCAGTTATGCCCCCTAGAAAAAGATAAAGACCAATTCCAAACCGAGTGAAATAAGGTCAAGGTATGATGGAGAAAGGTTCAGTGTCGAGGATGCATGCTAATAAATAGGAGTGTAAAGGCCGCAAGTAGCGCCTATTTCTAGGTTTTCACCACTTGGAATCTCTCTTTTTTTTTTTTTTGATTTGATTTGATTTGATTTTTTTTGCTATTTTTTATTTTTTTTGTATTTTTTCTACCAAGGCGCCTGTTTCCAGGTTTTCACCAAGGCACTTTTTCTATTTTTTTGAATTTTTTTTTTTTTGAATTTTTGATATTTTTTGTATTTTTTCAGGACTTTTTATGCTTTTTAGAATTTTTTCAGCATCATATAATATGTACAAAGGATGCCCCCAGACAAAACAGGCATCAAGGATAGAACTTCTTGAGGTGCAAAATGTTGATGGGCTCAAGGAGCTATTTTCCATCTGAATCTGACAATAAATATGCACCTATACCAAAAGCAGTTGTAATAACATATGGTCCAAGCCAATTGGGTTTGAACTTCCCCTTTTGTTCTATGTTCTGTTGGTTCTTAGGATTCTCTCCCAAACAAGATCACCTATTTGGAATTCCCTAAGGTGAACCTTCTTATTGAATGCCTTGGACATGCACTTCTGATACACTCTCATATGATCAAATGAAGCCTTACACTTCTCATCTAGAAGTTCTAGTTCCTGTAACCTCGTAGCGTGGTAATCCTCATCTGTAATCAAACCTTTGAGTGAGACTCTAAGTGATGGGATCTCTACTTCTAAAAGTAATACTACTTCAACACCATAGGTAAGTGCAAAAGGAGTAGCTCTAGTAGGTGTACGAATGCTAGTTCTATAGGCCCATAATGTTGGATTGATTTGCAAGTGCCAATCCCTACCATTCTTGTGTACTGTCCTATGAAGAATCTTAAGAATGGTTTTATTAGAGGCTTCTGCCTATCCATTTCCCTATGGAAAGTAGATGAAGGACCAATGTTGCTTGATTTTAAACTTTTTCCATAAATGCTTTAGGTCCTTGTTCTTGAATTGACCTCCATTATCAATAATAATCTCAGAAGGCACTCCAAACCGGCAAATGATATGATTTAGGATAAATAGTGAAATAGTCTTGCCCAAGGTAACAAAAAGAGGGACTACCTCTACCCATTTCATGAAATAATCAGTAGCTGTGATGATAAACTTATGTCCACTTGATGAATTGGGGTGAATTTTCCCCACAAGGTCAAAGGCCCAGCGCTGAAATGGCCGATGAGAAATAGAAGGAATTAGCTCCCTACCTAGAGCATGAATCAGGTTTCCATGTTTTTGACATTTCTCACAAGACTTAGAGAAAGCTACTACATCTGTTTGCATTATGGGCAAGTAATACCCTGCCCTAAGCAACCTTCGGGCCATGGCAAGACTATTGGGATGTCCACCACAAATGCCCTCATGGATGTCTGCTAACGCTTGGTTGGATTCCTCTTTTTCCAAGCACCTAAGAAGTGTCCCATCTAAACCCCTCCTATATAAATCACCAGAGATAAGGGTGTGGTGAGAGGCATTATGGACAAGGTTTCGACATTCAGAATGGTTGAATGTGTCAGGGATGATGCCATCATAGAGATATGAATAGATAGCACCATATTGGGAAGACTCATAAGTGACAAGGGTACAAATGACATGAGTTTTAGATGAGTCAAATATGGGATGGTGTAGATCTTCCACCAGGAATTCAAATCTTGATTCATGTTGTTCCAACTAAAGGAGTGAAGCTAATGTGGCCATAGCATCTGCAGCTTTGTTCTCTGTCCTAGGGATCTATTGAAATGTCACAAATGTAAAGTAACGTGTCAATGATTCAACCATATTTTTGTAAGGTACCAATTTATCATCCTTGGTTTGATACTCCTCATTGACTTGGTTGATAATTAACTCTGAATCCCCAAAGACATGTAACTTTGTTATGTTCCTTTCTATAGCCATTTTCAATCCATTGGTTAGGTTCATATTTGGCAATATTATTTGTACATGGGAATAAAAGTTTGTAAGATTTTGGAATGTTGTACCCATGTGGAGAGACAAATAATACTCCAGCACCTGATCCATTTTTCATGTGGGAACCATCAAAGAACATCTTCCAAGAGTGGGTAGTCATATACAGTATGTGTTCATCTGGGAATTCTATCTGAATAGGCATACTATCCTTAACTAGGAAGTCAGGTAATTGGTCAGCAATAGCTTGCCCTTTTATGGCCTTTCTTTCAATGTACTCTATGTCAAATTCAGATAAAACCATCATCCACTTGGAAAGCCTACTTGTGAGGGCAGCCTTACTAAGCAAGTACTTAAGAGAATCAATTTTTGCAACCAAATGTATAGTATGAGCAAGCATATAGTGTCGCAACTTTTGGGAAGCAAACACTATTGCTAGACAAGACTTTTCAATGCTATTATAATTGATCTCATAAGATACTAGAGTACGACTAATGTAGTAAATGGCCCTTTCTTTCCCAGTATCATCTAATTGAGCCAACAATGCCCCCAAGGAAGACTCTATTGCTGAAATGTATAAAATCAATGGTTTCCCAGGAATAGGTGGCATCAAAATTGGAGGATTAGCCAAATACTATTTTATTTGATCAAGGCTCTTTTGGCAATCCTCATTCCAAGCACATGTGGCTCCCTTATGCAATGTTTTATTGAATGGTTGTGCTCTATCGCAAGCTATGAAATAAACCTCCTTATGGATTGGAGTCATCCCTAAAGACTTCTCATCTGACTAACATTTCTTGGAGGTGGCATATCTAATATAGCTTGGACCTTTTCAGAATCAACCTCTATTCCTTTTGCTGAAATTATGAATCCTAGGATTTTACCTGAGGCAACTCCAAATGCACACTTTTTTAGATTCAATCTAAGTTGAAACTGTGCCATGTGATCTAGAATTACTTCCAGATCGTTGAGGTGTGTATCCCGTTTCTTAGATTTAGCCAAGGTATCATCCACATAATCTTCCATGTTCTTATTCATCATATCATGAAAAATTGTGGTCATAGCTCGTTGGTATGTTTCTCCTGCATTCTTTAGGCCAAATGACATGACGTTCCAACAATAGGTTCCCCATGCACATGTAAAAGCTATTTTCTCTTGATCTTTGGGACCTATTTTTATTTGGTTATAACTGGAAAAACCATCCTTTAAAGAGTATATCTCATAGCCCGCAGTCATATCCACTATCATGTCTATGTTAGGGAGTGGAAAGATACTTTGGGCATGCTTTGTTAAGGTCTCTAAATTCTATGCATACACGAATGGATCCATCATGAGATCCACTCAGCATAATCGATAGCTCTAATAAATCTTGCACTGAGGAGTTTTTCTAATTCAACCTTAACAAGGAGAGCTATGTGAGGATGCATTTTCCTCAACTTTTGTTTAACCGGTTTTATTCTTAGAGCTATAGATAGATGATGCATAATAAGATTAGTGTCAAGCCCTGGCATATCTGAATATGTCCAAGAAAAGTTGATTTTCTTCTTTTGCAAAAACTTAGTATATGCTTCTTTTTCTTCAACTGATAGAGACTGAGCTAGGTGCACTATTTGGGGAGCCTCTTCTATATTCACATTCACTGGTTGTGTAGGCTCAATAAGGATTGATGACCAATCTTGGAAGTAACTTGGCAAGTTATTAAGTACCCAATCCTTAGGCACCTCAAAGAGGTTTTCACCCTTGGATACATCTTTTCTTTTTACTATTTTTGGTTCTGATACCGCCACAAAGTGGTTTTCGCCATCAGACCTATTTTTCTTTTTTTCTTTTTCTTTTATTTTTAGACTGAGGTACTTAATATCAGGCTCTATCATACATGTTGTTAGTTCACTGGTGGAAGAGACTACAGGTTCAAGAGCATTCAGATAGCAGGCAATTTTGTATTCATTCTGAAAAGTGAGGAGTTTAGGCTCTTGATGTCACTGAGACCAGTCAATCAGGTCATAGTGAACAAGGGGTAAGTCAATGACTAGTTCAACATTGTTTATGTGGAAGGTGTTATCTCTAGTGACCATACAATCAGGATTCATCAAGTCCCCTCCTAAGATACCCGAGTTAGGATGTGTCCTACCAAATGAAGCGTCATCCACTAAGGCAATTCGAGGAGTCCAATCCTCTAGTCCTACACTAGGCTCATTGGTCACATCGGGTTGAGTACTATAAGTATGGAGAACATCCATGTCCAAATCAACTATTGCATCTGAAAGTGAGTCCCATTCAAACTCATGTGAGTCTATTTCTGAATCATTATTTGGGCCTTGTGATGTAGAAGCCTCAAGATTGGGAAGAGTTTCCCCTTCTCTAACACTAGCATTGTTACTATCTATGGCAGCTAGGATAGCAACACTTTCCATTGTCAATCTAGCATTCATATAGTCACTATTCATCACAGCTAGGATAGGAGTACTGTCATTTGTCAAATCTTTTGAATCTCCCCAAAGGAGATTTGTTGAAGGCACCCAATCATTAGGCGTGTCTTGATGATTAGAAAGATTAGATGTGTAGTCTGAGTCATTGTCACTGTCCGTCACAACTGAGATAGGGACACTTTTATGTTTCTTATTTTCTAAACCTAAGCCAACTTTTGACTTATTCCTTCATCCAAAAAGGGCATGGTTAAGAGGTTCAGCCTTAGCATCCAACCTATGACTAAGGGGACCATGTCTTGGATAACCCATATTCTTGACCAATGTATACCCTCTCCCATAATATCTAGGGGAAGGTGCAAAATTATCATTATGTAGGTATTTCTCTTCTTAGTAAATCCAGTCCCTAATGGAAACCTCTTCTTTTTCCTCTTGAACCGGAACTGAGTATTCTACAAACTTATCGAACAATGTCATGGTTGAAGATGAGGGCTTCATTTCTTGAGAAGGTTTTGCATAAGACCTAGGGGAAATTGGCAATTTTGTGAATGAATCCATTTTGTAATCCCCCATACCAAGATCTATGGTCTTGAATTTATTTTTGTATTGTTCAAATGTAGTATCAAAAGTGTTAGCCTCCCTATTCAAAGGAATGTGAGACCCTGCTGAAATTGTGTTGACTGACAGTGTGGTGTCCCTAGGTATGTAGACTTCTATTCCATTACAAGGGAACTTTACACAATGATGACAAGTAGATGAGACCACTTGCATCTCATGTATCCATGGTCTACCTAAAAAAATAATGTAAGCCAAAAGACTGGTGTCAATAATCTAAAACAAAATGTCTTTCTCTACAGGACCAATCCGGATAGGAAGAATAGCCAATCCTTTAGAACTACGTTCTGCTTCATCATAAGCCTTGATGGTGATCTTCTTCCTTGTATCAATGACATTTTCTAAATAACCCAAGGCCAGTAATAAGCTTAAAGAACATATATTAAGCCCAGCACCCCCATCTATCAACACGCACCTCACATGGGTCCTGTGGATCATAACCTCTATATGAAGGGCCAAATTGTGTGGGTGGCTTAATTACTTGTCATCTTCTTCTGAGAATGTAAGGTAGTGAGGGCTAGCCAAGTGATTGACCATATTATAGAATTGATCTGCATCTATATCATTAGGGACATTAGCCACTCACAAAGCATCCTCAATGATGCGCTTATGCCTAGGGGACAATTTCAAAAGCTCAAAAATAGATATCTATGCTGGTGTGCATTATAACTAGTCAATAAGGTTATAATTCAAATCAGGACCAACAATAGAATTAGGAAGAACACCCTTTGACACTGGCTTCTTAGAATTACTAGAGTTAGGACCTCTAATAATAATGGGAGCTTGAGACTAACTCCTAGTGACTGCATTGAGGGGTTGGGACATCCTTCGTGAGTGAGGACCTCTTAGGACCACAACGGGTCCTTCATCAGGCATAGGAGTTGAACCCACATCATACCCATAAGGGTCTTTCCCTCTCATCATGTTGACATTATCATCAGCAACTTCGAGCATGTTAATAACATTCTCAACATTTGTGTAGGTGTAGTTAATAGCAGCCTTGCCATTCTTATTGCTAGAATTCTCTCCTTTCTCATATTTGGGAAAGGGTTCTTTAAAAGCTTTGTGATCCACATTAGTGGTTAAACCGTCAAATTGTAATCATCCACTTTCAATAAGATCTTGGACAAGATGCTTAAGTTTAAAACAATTTTCTATATCATGTCCAATTCCATTGTGAAAGACACAAAAAGCCTTCTCATCCCACCAATGTGGCTTAGGATCTGGTATGCGGTGCTTTGTAGGATCTTGAGGGTGTGCCAAATTATGAGAAATTAATGTCTTGAAAATGTCTGCATAGGAGTCCCCAAGTTGTAAATTGTCTCTTTTCTATTTTAGGTCTCCCTTGATACTTGGGTTTATTCTCTTGTTGTGCTGAAGATGTTTGCAGCTTCATGGCTTGGACTGCATTAGAGAGATTAAAAACTCCTTCATTCTTAGGTTGGGATGAGTCAACAACTTTGTCATTGACCACTTGCTTATTCTTGTTCCAATAAAGGTTCTTTTTGTCCTTATTACTATTAGTGTTGTTTTTTTTGGCCATTATTGTTATTAGTTAATTTGGCCAAAATTCCTTGTTCTTTTAGGACATCTTCTATGCGACATGCCACTTCTACCATGGTGTCAAAAGAATTAAATGGGATCTTCCTTACTTCATATCTTAGTTTTGGTATTAAATTGCTCACAATGATGTCTATTCTTTCCTCCTCAGGAATTGTCCTTGGATATTTTGAGCAAAAATGTCTCCATCTTTGCTGGAAGGTGACAAAATGTTCTCCTTGATTTTGTTTGAGTTTGCACAAATCAAGCATTGTGACTGACCTTGATAGATTGTAAGCAAAATGTTGAACAAATATTTGGACAAGTTCTTTAAATGTCTTCACTGGGGGAGTAAGGTTGGTGAACCACTCCATGGCTTGACCCTTGAGACTCCTCAGAAATAATCTCATCAAGTAAGAGTCTTCATGGTGAAAGGAAAAGCTCATTATGTAGAACTATCGAACATGGTCGTGAGGGTCACCAACACCATCATATCTGTCATAGGTTGGAAACTCAACTTTCTTAGGGAACTCAATCAACACCACACTCTTGTCAATTGGGTTGGGACATATGGAGTCCAAATTAAATGTGCTCTTAGGAGCTCTCATCCTTTCTCTATCCTTTTGCATTTGCATGATCACCTCATTGGTTGAAGGATTCTATTTCTTAATCTTTTGGTGGACATCAAAATTATATGGGACCTTAGCACCTTTGTTGATGAGACTTTCTAGGAATTGGTCCTTGTTTTGTTCCACATATCTTTCCACATATGCTTGAAAAGATGGTTCTTGTTGCATAGTCATAAAATCCATTTTATCAAAGTTGGCATAACTTCCTTGATGTTGTGAACCATGATGTGCTCGTTGGGAGAATCACTTTGAAAGTCTATGAGGTGACTATCTCCTATGGTGATAATATCTTGAAATCCTTCTACCTCTAGGACTTGGGGATCTTGGGGGCATCCTTGACCTTCTCCCAGGGCTTGGTGAGGGGGTAGATGGGGGTGAGTTGGTCCCACTATTGGTACCCCTCCCATTGAATCGATTCTAGAGTTGTTGTGCATAGAGCCTATCTTCTTCTTCTTGGGTGACTCTTTTTCATATGTCCAATAATGCACGTTCCTCTTCCTCCAATTGTCTAAATTTCTCCTTTTTGGTAGGTTGTTCATCTAGATAGGCTTGCTTCTCCCTTTCAATGCTTTTCAATCTCATATTTTCATACCGAGAGGTATCTTTAAGTGGAGAAGATTTCTTTGAATGCCTTATTGCATTGGCTGCATTGATGTGGTGGTCACTAGACTCCTTGTTCTAGTTCTTGTGTTGTGACCCTTAATCTGAGTGAGCTTGTTGGTAATGTCTTGTAGCTCATTGGTGAGCATCAAAATACCTTGTGTTGTTGGGGGGTGACTCGGGTGCACTAGCATGAGAAGAACCACCATACACTCTAATTCTCCTATGCCATTGGAAAATATCCTCAAGAGTTTGATTCATGGCTTCTCTTTGTTGTCGAGTGAAAGTGTAACTCATGTCCATACTTGATGAAATTGGTGCTAAAGAGGTGCTCACTTCACTAGGATTACCTTTTGGATTAAAACAAATCTCAAATTCACTTTTAGGAGATTGATTGAAAAGGGGTTATTTTCCCTTGTGCTATTGACGAGTCTTAACTGGTGGTAATTGGCTAAAGACAACAGGGGATCACTTCCCTTGATTGACTTGGTACCTTGTTGTAACTGACATGAAAGAAAGAGATTCTTAATGATAAGATGACCTCCCAAAATGTCAACACCAAACTAGGATAACCAAAGCTCTCTATTGTCCAAAATGAAATGAAAAGATAGAAAAAGGGGCTTTACCAACACTGTCAAAGAGGTGCTTTAAATCAGAGGGTGACTACCCTTGCACTTTTGAATCAGGAGGTTAGACTAGGCCAAAATATAATTGAAATTGAGATTAAATGAAAAATGATTTGGACAATAAGAGTACTAAAATTCTCCAAGAATGTAGCTAACAATTCTAGAGATAAACTTTCTCACCAAGAATGATCTTCTAACTTGACAACTATTTCCAAAGTGACCTTGTAAATCAATTGATGCTATCCCTAGAGGGAAAAAACTAGAGATTTACAGCCAAAATAGGTCTCCAAAAATAGAGCAAGAAACCTACTCCATGACCTAATCTGACTAGCAACAACTAAAACTGACTGAAACTAAAAACACAATAGAAACTTCCTAGGTGACACTTTCCAGGAAATAAAGGTGACAGTTTATATCTAGGTGACACTTCACCTTAAACCAAGTGACAGTTTCCAAGCTATCAGCGCACCACTTTTCATCAAAAGGAGCAACAGACTTGCTGGGGTGAACTGGCGTAAGATAATTCTCAAAACTAAGCATGACAGCCATTCAGTGTCATGCGACTCTTTGACCAGTGAAGTTTAAAATCTTAGTTTTGGAGACTGTTTGTTCAAAAAATTTGGTCTGAAGATTGATTTTTTTATTTTAATCAAAATGACAAGAGTAAATTGATAGGTTTTCAAACAATATGGGATCAAACATGTCTTCAAGCACTTGAAACAAGGGCAAAAGCAACCTTGCCAAGATAAACAATTGTGATATCAAAATTGAAAAAGCACCCTATGAATGCTACCAATTGTTTGAATGTTCAAGAATGTTAACACTAGTATTACACAATCGAAGACACTTCAAGCAATTTCTATCCTAGAAAGTCAAGGCTCATTACTTATCAACTTGGCCCACAACTTGATGTCCCCTCACCTCACACAAAGTGGTTACCCATAATAGATGTTGGCTTTGTCATGGAAGTGCCAAAGACACAACCAAAGGAACACATATGGTGAGTATCTTAAGCTGATCCAGGTTGTTCCACTTGGATCAATCTTGCACCAAGAAGCTAAGCGGCTAAATAAGGTGGCTTCTATCTAATGGTTCTTAATAAGGGTTTCTGTTCACAACACCCCTCTTGCTCCTCATAAAAGACTAGGACCTCGCAGCCTCAAGAGTACCTTAAGCATTCTTGCTCAATGCTTTCCCCGTGGTCGCAATCCCATGAGCTACTCACATCAAGCGAAGACAAGTGTTATGTCTACCAAGGTTTTGTATCCTCGATAGGCTTGAGTTTATAGTGGGTCAGAATAGCTTGATATTAGCTTGTCCCCACTTGGGTCATTCCTCATGATTGCTCAAGATCAGGCCCGCTAAAGGATCTTAATCAACTAAACAAAAAAAATGGATCAACTTATAAGGTTCAAGGTTTTTGTTTCACCACAAGGGTGAAGAGCATACTCCCCTATCTCAAAGTTTCACCCAAACACACCAAGCAAAGAGGTTCAATTTCTCTCTTGCTTCCAAAATTTTAAGATGGGTCAAGATTTTTTGGTTCACCACAAGGGTGAAGAGCATACTTCTCCTACCACCTCACAATATCTTCCACAAGATATTAATGTTCCTACTAAATGAAACAACTAGTAGATTGCCACACTTGAAATGAAATAAACCACAAGTAAAAATTTTTGTTTTTATTTTTATGCTTTTTGGGCAGCCCTACAAGAAACTGTTAGTAGCCCTTTAGCATGTAATTTTTGGCAAATTTCTTAAGCAAGTGTACCTACAACCACAACTAGTTAGGTCCACAAAGTTAGAAAAATCCAAAATCCAAATGAAATATGCAAGATCTTAAGTGAAATATGCAAGTTAATTCTATCTAATTGAAGTAAATAAAAATAGCAAGCTAATCAAGTCTAAATTTAGCCAAAAGAAGTCATTTTTGAGTACAGGCGACACTGTAATCAACAGGATTGTCGTGCGACACTTCTCTGCATAACAGTGCCATAGTTTTACCCTAGGGTGACAGTTCATTTGATAGTAGGTGATAGAACTCCTCAAATAGTGTGACACTTTCTATCAAATGGGGTGACACTTTTAACTGTAAAGTGTCATGCCGCTATACAAAGAACTGTCCCACAACACTAGAAAAATGTCACGCAACACTCTGAGACAGAAAAACTTGAGACCGAAAATAAAGCTGAAAATTGATGAAATTTTTTGTGAAAATGTAGAAAATAAAGGACAAAGTTAAGCTACTCTGCCCCACGGTGGGCACCAAAAATGTATGGTATAAATATGACCACACTCCTATGAATCATTACATGCAAAGTTGCTCAACAATGAGGCCTCACAAAGTGACTCATAGCTCTCTATGCATGAAGTTGCAAGGAACTTGATAGATTTGCTCTCAGCTAGAGCTATGAAACTAGTGACCTTGCTAGTCAACCACACAATGAGAGATTCACAATGAAGACAAAGGAAACAATGCCAATATCCCCAAATGGAATCAAGGTATGCAATGCAATGCAAATCTAAATGATGATGCAAAGTAGTCTATGAAATGAAAATGCAAATTAAACTAAGAAAGGAAATAGCAATGGATTACAATTCCCCTAATTAAGCTATGTGAAGCTAATCTATAAAAGGAAATCTAAGCTAATATGCCATGACAATGCAACTAATAAAGAAAATATGCAACTAGAATGTAATGCAACAATGAAAGCAAGTCTTCAAAGCTTGGATGTAGAATGTCTTCAAAGAAAGCTCCAAATGACCTAGAAAACCTGCAGCATAACATTAGCATGAAAGAGATGGATATTCAAATGAAGAAGATAGCTCTTCTTATATAGGAAATGAGGAGGAATGGACCATTGAGATTAAGAGGTAAAAGTCTTAATCAACAGTGGAGCTTGAAAGAGGAGCAATCCATGTGCACAAGTATCCTCCAATAGGAAAATAGGAGTTGACTTTATGTCCATATGAGACAAAAAATATTTTTCTCTTTTTATAAAATAGGAATAATGCTTTATTTGTACAACTTAGGATAAGAGGAAAAATGGGGGCCTTTTATTTAATAAAAGGGGAGGAAATATTCTTTTTAATTAAATAAAGACTTAGGATATAATGGTTAGCCCAAGGCAAATAATTGAAAATGATGAAATAGGATTTGATCAAAGAAATTGATATTAAGTTGAAAATGCTGATTTTTGAAAATATTGATTATTCATAAAATTGATTCAGAGATAAATAAATCAAATAAATGGGGCCCAAAGTCTAGGCGACCATTTTTGGGTGCATACAGCTGTCACTACCATTTTCCATGATATGATGCATAAACAATGGAAGATTATGTGGATGATACTTTAGCCAAAAGCATGTAGCGGAAAAGTCATCTTACAGATTTGGGTCCCATACTTGACCGCATGGAACAATTTAGTCTCAGACTTAATCCCAAAAAGTGTGCATTCGGTGTCACTTCTGGGAAACTCTTGGGTTACATCATTTCAGCTAAAGGCATAGAAGTTGATCCTAAAAAGGTACAAGCTATTATGGACATGCCTCCACCCAAGAACATTAGTCAAATGAGAGGACTTTAGGGAAGGCTACAATCTATCCAATGCTTTATTTCACAGTTGACTAACAAGTCACAACCATTCACTAAAACTTTGCATAATGGTGTGACTTATGAATGGAATGAAGAATGTGATAGGGGACTCACTTAGATTAAACAATATCTTGCTAATCCACCTATATCGATGCCTCCTATCCATGGGAATCCACTCATACTATACATCTCAGTAATGAACACATCTTTGGGTGCTCTCCTAGCTCAAGAAGATCAGAACAACAAAGAGAGAGCTATATATTATATCAGTAGAACATTGGTTTCTTATGAAATGAACTATTATATCATTGAGAAGGCTTGTCTAGAAGTAGTGTTCACTTCTTAGAAATTGTGGCACTATATGATCACTCACACTACAAGGCTTATTGAAAAAATTGATCCACTAAAGTACTTACTGAGCAAGGTTTCCCTCACGGGTAGACTAGCAAAATGGGTTATGATACTCAGCAAATTTGACATTGAGTATGTGGAAAGAAAAGCTATTAAATGACAAGCAATTTATGATCATTTGGTGGAAACTCCTCTAAAAGATCATCAAACTTTGAACATTGAATTCCCAGATGAATCCATCATGCTTCTCACGCATCAAGCTTGGAGCATGTTCTTTCATGGATCATTCCCTCAGCAAGGATCAGGTGCAGGTATTCTGTTTATAACACCTCAAAGATACTCATTGCCAAAAGCTTATAAAATGCTATTTCCTTGCACAAACAAAATTTCTGAATATGAAGCTCTCATTAACAACATGAAGATAGCCATTGAATGGCATGTGGATGAGCTCAAGGTCTTTGGAGACTCTCAGTTAATCATCAACCAAGTTAATGATATCTATCAAACAAAAGATGACAAGCTAGTACCTTACAAAAGAATGGTGGATGATCTCAAACAGTATTTTGCACACATTTCTTTTTATCAAATTCCAAGGGCAGACAATAAAGTAGCCGATGCTATGGCCACTCTTGCTTCAATGTTACAAATGCCAAAAAATAACTTCAAACATGAATTCCTGGTGGAGACATTACACTACCTAGCTTATGACATTCCTAAATCCAAGGTGATATATTCAGTCATTGGACATGACTCATCTCACTACCACCATATCTATTCCTACCTTCATGACCAAATCATTCTAGACACCTATACCCATAATGAAAAGTGTCACCTAATTCATAATGCTTCACAGTATGTCATCATAGCAAATGACTTGTATAGATGGGGTCTAGATGGTACCCTCCTTAGGTGTCTAGAACCCGATGAGTCCAAACATGCACTAGATGAGGTACATGAAGGTATCTGTGGGTCTCATTCGAGTGGTCTGACGTTAGCTCAAAAAATTATTAGAGTTGGTTACTACTAGCCCAATATGGAGAAAGAAGCTGTTCAATATGTGAAGACTTGTAAATAGTGCCAATTTCATGGAAATCTGATCCATGCTCCTGCTAAAGAGATTATTCCTTTCATTAGTTTCTAGCCATTTCAGCAATGGGCCTTTGACTTGGTGGGTAAGATACATCCTTCTTCTTCAAGAGGACATAAGTTTATCATCATAGCTACTGACTATTTTACCAAGTGGGTTGAGGCACTACCTTTGGCTATAGCTGATGGCAACTTTGTGGCTATGTTTATACTAAACTATATCATCTGTAGATATGGTGTACCCTCATCCATTATCACTGACAATGGGGGACAATTCAAGAACAAGGACCTGAGAGAATTGTGCACCAAATTTAGGATCATTCAACATTGGTTGTCTATCTATTATCCCCAGGGTAATGGACAAGCAGAAGCCTCTAATAAGACAATTCTCAAAATCTTGCACAGAATAGTTCATCAATCTGGTAGAGACTGGCACCTCTAGATTAATCCAGATTTATGGGCCTACAGAACAAGTATCTAAAAACCAAAGGGGGCCATGCCCTTTGCCTTGGCTTATGGAGAAGATGCAGTATTGCCTATTGAGGTCGAGATTTCAACATTATGAATCTCTCTGAGAGGCCTCATCACTGATGAAGAAAATAGAATATACTGGCATCAAGATCTTGAATTAATGGATGAACACCGAAAGGTGGCATTTGATCATCTAAGAGCATACCAAAAGAGGATGTCTAAAGCCTACAATAATAAAGTCAGACAAAGGGAATTCCAAGTGGGTGATCTCATCCTAAGAGAGAACCCCAAAAGTTAGCAGCAGCGGGCCTAGAAAGGAAAATTTGAGCCAAACTGGCTTGGTCCGTATGTTATTACTGCAACATTTGGGTCTAGAGCTTACCGACACTCCACCACTGAAGGAGAATAGCTCAAAGATCCTATCAATGCTCTTCACTTGAAGAAATTCTACGACTAAGACATTGCTTATATGCTCATGTACATACTTATTGATCCTAAAAAAATCTTAAAAATGGTATATTGTCAAAAATCCTAAAAATTGCAAAATGTCCTAAAAAATTGATCATCTTAGTGAAAACCTGGTAAACAGGTGCTTTGATGTATCTATTATCTTGGTGAAAACTTGGTAAAAAGGCACCTTGATAATAATAAAAAAAATACAAAAATACAAAAATACAAAAAAATCAAAAAATAAAAAATACAAAAAAAATGAAATATTAGAAAGTACAAAAAAAGAAGAAGAACAAAAGAACAAAAAAAAATGAAAAAGAAAAAAATGTGTCATTGATGAAAACCTGGTAAACGGGCGTCATGGTAGCAAAAATAGAATCTCTGCCAAGATGGAGAAAATTTGGTAAATAGGCACCTCTTGTTTCCTGAAGCTATATCTCATCTCATCACCATTTGGCTCTCGCTTTCCTACTTTCATTTATTTCCTGCTTTAGTCTATTTCTCACTTTAGTTTGCTAAGTCATGCACTTGCTTTCAGTTGTCTTCGAGACTTTTCCTTGACTCTTCATGGATTGGAACTGGTCACACTTGGGGGTACCTTCCTAGTCTAGGGGGCATTGTCCTATCACTTTCGAAAGTCTTGTTCGTGCATCAGTCACTAGTGATTCTCGCTGCATCTGCCTGCTGATGCCTAGCTACTTTTGAGATTTCTCTCCTTGAGGATCTCTTCTGTATCAGTCACCAATGCTTCCCACTATTCTTTCCTAATGATACCTAGCTCTCGTTTGAACCCCTCTCTTTTGGGATCTTTTCCTTCCATCAGTCACCAGTGGTTCTCACTGCGTCTACCTGCTGATGTTTCATTTGTGCTTAGTTCTCTCTTTCGAGAATTCTCCTTGTATCGGTCACTAGTGGTTCTCACTGTTTCCACCTACTGATACTTGGTTAGCACTCTGATATCTCCTTGAGACTTCATCTCTCGCGATGGTCACCAGTGGTTCCCACTGTGTCTGCCTATTGTCACTGTCCTGTTGAGACTTCAAACATTGTACACTTCCGATTTGACTTCAATTTTCTTGAACACAAACTTAAAGTGAAACTAAAAACTGAATTTGTGATTCTCTAAAGCATGCCGAGCTTTTCTTTTGTGTGTTGTTCTTTCACTTTATCATTCCTCCTCAAGAAACTCTAAGATGTCTCCTTGACTGAGAGAAGTTAAGATTGGGGGCATGATCTTTCCTTTGCTTTCTATTTTTTGGTTTAGTTCCATTGATCTAATGAATCTATATAAGAGGGGTGTCCATCTGTAAGAGCTTTCATCTCGTATTGGATGGACATGTGTACCTTGACTCCTTTTATATGGAAACTTTGGTTAGGTGGGTTCTTCTCCTTGTCTATTTTGAGTTACTTCTTTCTACTACAAGTAAAATTGCAAACGCTCATCCTGCTAAGTGAACATAAGGGTCATTGTGAGTATTCTTTGGCAAAGGAAGGAACTCTTGTGTGTCTGGTGTGTTTGTATGCAAGCAACATTCAGGTCATTCTAGCAGCTATGCTTTGATGCTTATGTTAACTTGTCAAATTAAAAGAAATAGGTGTTAAGGTCATTCTGGCTTCTTGTGCCTTAATGCTTACACCTCATTCTGACAAATCTAAGACTTATGTCATATTCATATTCTCATGATTGCAATGTCAGTGAGGATTGTATGGCATCTTGTGATCATCCTGTACCTAAAATAACTCAATGATGATAAATACGATGAGTCCAACAACCAAGTCCTAGGGTTTGCATCTAGCTTAGGCTTGCATTATTTCATTCTAGGCTTGCATTGAGACTGTGTTTTGGTGCTCTCTTGATTGTATTCTTCTAGATCTATTCATCAAAGAATCTCATCTTTTGTCCCAGGTTCGTCTTAGCTATACAAGTGTCTGGTCCTCACTCTCGATCTTTGAAACATCCTTTTGATTAGTACCTATCATATATTGCTACATCCTACATGAGATGGTTAGTATCACATACATTGCATTTTCATTTCATTTCCATTTTTCATCCATAACATCCATACACATTTACATATTCATTTGCATATGCATCCATTATAAGCATAAATAAAATCATAAATTGGATTTATTTATCTACCATGTCTCATTACATTTCACATTGCATAATCATATACCATCATAAGATAAAACATGTGCATATTCATATCATAAAAGAAACATATGCATCTCATTCATATCTAATCCATACATCTAATCATCTAGGAAACATCTCATAAAACATGAACATCAGCATTAAAGCAATATATAAACAAGTACAATGATATCAAAAAGATGATCTCATATATATCTCAGTCAGATCAATGTCATGTATAAAATAATGGTGCTACTCGAGCACAGTATCAAAAATGGGCTACAATATGTGTATCAAAATATGCTAACTCTGCCCATTTCTACCTAGAGGAGGTGGTGGTGGTGGTTCCTATGCTGGTGCCTATGGAGGTGGCATCAATCTCTGAGAAGGGGTCATCGGTCATTGTGGAGGTGCTTGTGGTGGTGCCTATGGAGGTGCCTACTATGGTGGTGCTTGTGGTGCTTTGGCATACTCAAAAAATGGAGGCACATGCTCTGAAAAATATGGAATGACTCCACAATATGCTACATAATAGTAAGCTACTTGAGCAGCCTCATATCCAGTCTCTATCTGCGACCGTGCTAGCTCCTCTCATAGCTCTCTGATCTCCTGCTCTTAATAAGCTATGCGGGTCTCCTATATGATGACTCATGTGTGGTAGTCATCTCTCTTATGTTGTACCTGTCTAACCCTCTCACGACTCTTCCTGAGAGCCTCCTATAGCTGTGGTGCATGTGCTCCTAGAAGAACATCCTACATGTCTGTATCATCACCTGGAGGCATCTCTATGATGGATCCCCTATCCTCTACTTGGTAGACCTTTGCTGGGTCCCACTGCTCCTAGCACCTGCATCTAACCCCATAGTCCTTGGGGGGATGTCTATCTATGCTAACTTGGGCTTCAATGCTCACTGCCTAGGCCACTGTAATGGTACCTGCTTCTGGACAAGTACCTGCTACTGTTGTACAGGCTGCTACTATGCTAGCTATTGCTGTGTAGGCTATCCCATCCAGGTAGGATCTATAAATCTAGGGAAGTAATGAGCTAGGTAGTGATCTCTGTATGCAGGGGTCATCCCTACATTGGTGATGTCCACCATATAATCCCATCAAGCCTGAGGTATGCGTGGCTTAATCGTACATCTACCTGGATCTAATCTTAGGTGCCACCCCTTCTCCTCATCGATGAAGTGAACATAGGGGCAGTACTCCTAGGAGATGACCTGATGTCTCCCAAACTGACATAAGACATGTGTAACAAGAAAATGCTCAATAATAGTAACACTGCATCCGATCAGTGGATATAAGACAAACATATGAGAAAGCTCTCATCGAGCATCATCCCATGGCTCGGTAATAACCCAAGGTCTCTAGACAATGACTACCATGTCATCGAGCTATCCGTACCACTACTCTATCTTACCCAATAATGGCTAAGTCATCAGACCTGCATACCTGTATATATAAGGCTTGAGAGCCTATCGTGTATCATGGAATATTGGTCTAGAAATGGGAGATGATCCTAGGCCCAGATCTATAAAACAAAAACACCTACTCCCATGGTCCTGGCTCCTCAATACATAATCTCATGCATCTCGTGGTACATATGGGCCAGCATGCACTTGCCCCATCTAAATCTGATTGCTAGTCTGTCTAGCATCTACTGCAGCATCGACCCCTAGCCACACTCCAAACCATGCTGACCTCGATTGGGAACCAGATAACAACTCAAGAATATGGCCAGGACAATAGCTAATCGGTGAGCACCATCATACCTGTTGATCAAATCCTCCCAAGAGATGGCCTAGCCCATCACTAGCTCATCTCAGAATATGGTCCTCAATGCTATTGTGCCTACCCTTGGTTGTACATCATACTCTACTTGGGCACCATGGATGGGTATCTGTAAGATCCTGTAAATATCCTCAGGAGTGACTATCATCTCCCCTAGTGGCAAGTGAAATGTGTTCATCTCCAAATAGAAATGCTCAACCAATGCACCAAGAAGACCGTGATTTACTCAAATGTCAGGTATATCATGCAAATATCCTAATCTAAGTCCCTCAATATGTGCACTCTCAGCATCTGTCAATCTTTAGACCAGTGTAGTGATCACTAGATGATGTGACTGGAACGCAATGTCAGGGAAGTCAACTTGCAAAGCAAGTGATGACATTGGATCAGTATCTCAATATGATAGTTTTCAAAACAACAACAACAAATATAGCAATGCATCTATCCTAGATATGACTCTACGACGCTCTACTCGGTTGATTTCATGGAATTTTGGCAAATTTTGGCAAAGATTTTACAACACTATAGTAGCATCCTGCATGAGGAAATTGTTCCCTCATGCGAGACAGGACCTTCTCCTGGGCAAGAATAAGAAATTCTGCACGCCATGACCTAGCGCTTCACGCGAGACTTCAGGTAGACCCCGGATGAGGAAGCCTTGATCCACACAAGGAAACCATTTCCTCGCATGAGGGGTGAATGATGCTGGTGCCAAGAAACTATTTCCTCATGCGAGAGTTGAAGAACATACCCTAAAACATGCTAGATCTATCCTAAATCAACCTAGAAAGCAGTAAAAATTGCAATGCAAGGAGGATTATTGACTACTCATAGGTGCATCATACTCCGGTGGCCGAGCGTGTCATTGCAAGTGCTCAAATCAATGTGTATGCATTGGAATGCCCTCCATTCTCTCTCTTAGAGCTCAAATTCACAAGAAGACAAAAGTGAATAATGAATTGAAAATGATCCCTCTGGGCCTTATATAGTTTTTTGACCTAATTTTTAAAGTACTCTATTTTTCACGAAAATTGCACCCTTGGCTAAATCGACTGCTCTGAATCCATTTTTAGGATCAAAATGAAAATTTGAGATCTCTAGATAGCTCAAAATTGTGTTTTAGATTCTAAGACCCTTTGGGATTGGACCCTTGTGCAGTCAACCTTCTAGCATCATTTTCTTGCCAAATTATCATCTCCTCATCATTTTATCGAGATCTTCAATGTTTTCATCTAAAGTTATCTCTAGTCAAATTTGGTCAACCATGGTCAAACTTGGTCAGTAGGACATCCCAATCACTCCAAATTGCTTTTGCGGCTTCTCGAATCTAGTCTGATTGCTTCTACTCTGGAACGTCTTGTTGTCAATCATCCTTTTGATATGTCATCTTTTGATTTCCCTCCTAAGGGGGTAGGATGTTTGCATCATTTGAATCTTTTTGATCTAGTCTCATTTCAATCTGATCTAAATCAAAGTCCTCACTGCTTGGGGCATCTCTTCACTAGGGGCATCTTTGTACCTCACATCTGGTCATCTATTTTTAGATATCTGAGAAATCTAACTCGAATCCTTGGGAATCAAGCTTTGTTCTAGAGATGGTTCTCAAAATCTAATTAGGTATTGGGGCAATCTAACCCTAATTCCTGAAATTCAAGCTTCATTTTGGAGATGGCTCTTGAAATCCATTTTTGACCATTATCTAGGCAATCTAACTTGAGTCTCGAAGGGCTAAGCTTCATATTAAGGAAATCTAACCCTGATTCTGGAGATTAGTCCTAAACCTACATTTGTCATCATTTAATCAATGGGCATTGGGGCAATCTAACCCTGATTCTAGTCTCTTCTCAAGTTATCATTAGATTGTTGTCTTCACAATCTAACTTAGACTTTGAAGAATCATGCCTCATTCTGGAGGTGGTTCTGCAATTCAATCTATTTCAGCGTCTTGGCATCCTAACCTTGACATCTGAGGGTTAAGCTCCATTCTGGGGATAATCTTGAAACTTCATCTATCACATCAGACTATTCTTTGAATCAACATGCTACTTGCACATCAATTTAAAGAGGGGCAAATGTAATACCCCAAAATTGGCACCTAATAATTTCAATCAATTTTGGTGCATTTTCTTCAATTTCACATCTTCAAAGTCCCATTTTACTAGACAATTTTCTCTCTCCTACCTAACTTTATTTTGACTTGATGTCAATTGCAAAAACCCTAAATTGCATTAATCTCACACTATAAATAATTCCTAAGTATTCAAATTTATTAGCTAAATAATCCTTATGATAAATTAATTTAATTCTAAATTCCTAAGTGCTTTAAATTAAATTAAACCCACCCCATTTGGCTAATACACATAAAAGGAATTAATATTACTTGGTTATTTGAATGGATTATCTTATTTGGATTTAATAATTCATATATTCGAAGGGTCACCCATATGTGGCAATAATTCATTCTTTTAATTAAGTAATTCATGAATATTTGTCTCAATTGGGAAGGAAGAGTCAACGGTTTCATTTCAAGAAACTCTTCATTCCTTCCCCGGGCTTGTCTATATTATGAACCCTCTCCTTCATTTGAAAGGAGGCAGTTTTAGAGCACATAAACTATAGCAAATTTTAGTCTCAATTCTTTCACATTTTCAAGCTTTCATTGCAACTAATTTAATTCTCATTTTAGTGTTAATTGCATTCTCATACTACCATAATTTTCTTATTGTTATTAGTTTAATTTGCACATTTCTTTCAAGTTTTTAGTGTAATTGCATCTTCATTCTTATCTTTAATTGTATATTCATCTTAGCTTAATTTCATTTTGTTCAATCTTTCATGCTTTTAAATCCTTAGTCTTAGTTTGGTCTAATGGTTGTTGGCTCTCCAATCTGAGAGTAATTAAACACCCCAACTAATTAGGAGGCAATAGGTTGATTCACTATGAATTTGCAAATTGAGTAATTCATACTCATTTTCCTAATTTGATTTGTGAGCAATGACTATGTTGTGTATATGGCTAGATTAGAGGTTCCCATTCAGCTATAAACATGATAAAGATGATGTGGAAAGAATTGCTAGGTACCTGAATGGATTGAGAGTTTCCATCCAAGAAGAAATCAGTTTTGGTCAAATTGGAGAACATTAAAGAGGCTTATCAATTTGCATTGAAAGCTGAGGAGAAATTGAACAAAAGACATGAGCAAAGACAAAGAGGTAGATGTGGTAGATTCCCTAGAGGAAAAGGTAGATCTTATGGCGAAAATAGTAGATTTGAACCAAAAAAAAAAAAATCTGGATAAAGGCAAGACCGAGTGGAAAGTTGAAAGTTCATCTAGAGGAAGAGGCAATAACTAATGAGGTGGTTATACCAAAGGTGGCTTCTAAGGAACTTGTTATAATTGTGGAGAATAAGGACATAGATCATTTGAGTGTACACATGCAAGTAAGAAGGTTGGTAGCAGTAGAAATGCTTTGGTACAAGAAGAGTCAGCAAATGAACCTAAGAAGGAAAATAACTTGATGGCGAGGAGAGCACTTTGGAGTGAAAGTAATAAGGAAGATCCAGTAAGGAAATTTTTTTTCAAGACTAGAGGTAGAGTTTCAGATGAAGTTTGGAAGGTAATCATTGATAGTAGAAGCTTGGAGAAATTGGCATCTGAGGAAATGGTTACAAAGTTGTAGTTGAAAAGGTTGGAACACCCAAAGCCCTATCAGATTTCATGGACCAAAGATGAGCATACACTCTTGGTAAGTGAACAATGTTATGTGAATTTGAAAATTGGAAAGTACTATGATAAGGTGTTATGTGATATCATGCCTATGGATTGTTATCACATTTTGTTGGGTAGACCTTGGCAATATGATAGACATGCTATATATGATGGGAGATTGCATAAATATACTATTTGGGCTGATGGGAGAAGACAAATCTTGTTACCTTTGATTGAAGAACCTATTAGTAATGTTTTTAAATCTATGAAAGTTTACTTGATGGAAGGAATAAAGTTTGTTAAGGATTTGAAGAAGAATGATGTATGTTTTTCTATGATTCCTAACAAACTGAGTAAGAAAATAGAGGATAATATACTTGAGGAGATTGATAAGTTACTCACCAAGTATGGTCAAATCATTTCTAATAATGTACCTGATCATTTTCCACCGAAGAGAATCATTGATCATTGCATGGATCTAATCCCTGGAGCTAGTTTACCAAATAAGGCACCACATCAGTTGACACCTACTGAGGATTAGAAATTGAACCAACAGATTCAAGAATTGTTGCAGAAAGGTTTGGTCTAAGAAAGTTTGAGTCCTTGTGCAGAACCTACTATATTGGCACTAAAGAAGAATGGAGAATAGAGAATGTGTACCGATTCTAGAGAAATCAACAAGATAACAGTGAAATATAGGTTTCCTATACCGAGAATGGATGATATAATGGATAGTTTGACCGGAGAAAAGTATTTTACCAAAATTGATTTGAAAAGTAGGTATCATCAGATCAGAATCATAGAAGGTGATGAGTGGAAGACTGATTTTTTTTTTAAAAAAGGTTTGTATGAGTGGTTGGTTATGCCTTTTGGTTTAACTAATGCATCGAGTACTTTTATGAGGTTCATGAATGAAGTTTTGAAGAAATTATTAGATAAATTTGTGATTGTATACCTAGATGATATTTTGATATTTAGTAAGACCAGAGAAGAACATTTTTTGCATGTTAAACAAGTATTACAGAGGTTGAAAGAAGAAAAGCTACTGATAAATATGAAAAAGTGTTCTTTCATGGAAGAGGAGATTGTGTATTTGGGATTTGTGATTTTAGCTGATGGTTTGAAGATGGATCTTGAAAATGTTGAAGCTATTTTGAATTGGCCTACACCTGAGAATGCTAGTGAGGTAAGATCATTTCATGGTTTGGAAACTTTTTACCAAAAGTTCATTAGGAATTTCAGTTCAATTTGTAATGCTATGACTGAGACTACGAGAGGAGATAAAAGAGAATTCAAGTGGACACATGGAGCTAATAAAAATTTTGAGACTCTGAAGTAGAAGGTTGTTGAGTTTCCTATGTTGGCATTGTTTGATTTCAATAAGGTATTTCAAGTGGAATGTGATGCAAGTGGAAGTGCAATAGGAGCTGTGTTATGTCAAGAAGGTAAACCTATTGCTTTCTTTAGTAAAAATTTGAATGATGTAAAAAGGAAATAATTTGTGTCTGATCAAGAATTATATGCTATTGTTCAAGCCCTGAAGAAATAGAGACATTATTTGATACTAAGCGAATTTGTGTTGTATACTGATCATAAATCTTTACAGTATTTGGGTAGTTAGAATAAGTTGAATTAGAGACATATGAAATAGTTTGAACATTTGTAGCGTTATACATTTGTGATAAAGCATAAGAGTGGAGTCACTAGCCGAGTTGTAGATGCATTGAGTAGAAAATATTTGATGACTGAGATGAAAATTGAAGTTCTTGGTTTTGATGACATGATAGATTCTTATGAATTTGATCCTGATTTTTTTGAGTCGTGGATAAAGTGCAGAGCACCTATTCAAGATCAACCGAGTTCTAAATGGTAAGAATATTTCATTCGAGGAGGTATGTTGTTTAAAGGAATTCAATTGTGTATACCTAGAGGATTAATGAGAACTAATTTGATAAAAGAGAAACATAGTAGTGCTTTGGCTGGACACTTTGGTGTTGACAAGACATTGAATTTTCTTAAGGAGAAATACTTTTGGCTGCAGTTGTATAAGGATGTTCAGAAATTTGTGAAAAGTTGTGGAATTTGTCAAGTTACAGAATGAGTAAGTCATAATACTGGATTGTATACATCAATTTCTATTCTTGAGAAACCTTGGATTGATATCAGTATGGATTTTTTTCTTGGCTTATCGAAGACAGTAAGAGGTAATGATTCAATATTTGTTGTCATGGATAGATTTTCTAAAATGGAACATTTTAAACCCTGTAGAAAGACATCAGATGTAGTACATATAGTAGATCTTTTCTTTAAGGAAATTATCAGATTGCATGGATTACCGAGGAGTATCATCTTTGACCAAGACCCTTTGGATAAATTTTGGCACCAAGTTGAAATATAGTTCTACATTTCACCCATAGACCGATAGACAGATAGAAGTTGTGAATAGAAGCTTGGAAAATATTTTGAGATGTTTAGTTGGAGACACGTTGAGTAATTGGGATCCTATGTTGGCACAAACATAGTTTGCATACAATAATTTTGTGAATAGGAGTACTGGAAAAACCCCTTTTGAGATTGTAAATGATATACAACCAAGAGGTATATCAGATTTGAGGGATATTGTTGATGAAGGAAAGAGAAGTGCTGAAGGAGTAAAGTTTGTTGGGTACATGAAGAGATTGCATGAAGATGTGAAACATAAGCTGGAGAAAAGTAATCAGAAATACAAAGACAGAGCTAATAGATCTAGAAGACATAAGACTTTTGTAGTCGGTGATGAAGTAATGGTTCATTTGAAGAAAGGTAGATTTCATGTTGGAACATATGGGAAGCTGAAAATGAAGAAGTTTGGTCCTTGCAATATTTTGAAGAAATTTGACAGTGGAAATTCTTATGAGATTGAGTTACTTGATGACATGGATATATCACCTATTTTCAACATTGTTGATTTGTATGAGTACCATGAGTCAGATGAAGAAATGACAATACCAAATTATTATCATAAGAAACAGACAAAAGAAGTTGAGAAGATTTTGGAACAAATAATTGGAAGAAGTAGAAGAGGAAAATAGTATATGGAATATCTAGTAAAGTGGAACAATAGACCGATTGAAGATAGTTCATGGATTTCACAATCTGAGTTGGATTCGGCTCAGATTGCACCTACTTCATGATTCAGAGAATCATTTCAAATAACCCCAGGTGTCTGCTACAAGAGAATCTTGGGTCCTTGGCAATCCTCTGTCACCAAAAAACATGTTTTTGTTTTCCTGTGTTGCTTGATTCCTGCTTTGTTAACCAGGGTTGGTCGGTTATCTCTCTGACACTTGGTGAATTTCCCTAGTGCTCGGTGATGCTTGTATGGTGCTTAGTTATCCTTGCTTAGCGAGGTGTTTATTTTAGTTTCCTATTGAGGCCACCTCTTTCAATTAATTATGGTCATGGATTTAATGAGGGTATCTATCATTGGGAAGTGTGTGAACCTAGATCTATTCATTCCTTTCATTGATGGTGGATCTGAAGGCCAACTTGTTTGGTAGCCTCTTGTATATAATGTAATCTTTGGTTGTATTTTATGGAGTTAGTTTTGGATAGAAGATAAAAGATTGAAGATTGTTTCAGGTCCTCCCATGTTGGAGGAGTTATGTACTTGAATTGTATTATATGGCCTAAACCAGGAAGGCCTTACAACCCTACATGTATGAATCAATTGGAATAAATATATGAAGTTATCTGCATTCTCTCTCTCTCACTTGTGTGTTGTTTCTTTTGTGTGTGATCTGTGCAAGGTGGACTTGGTTAGGGTGTGCCTTTGGCTCCTCACCTCCATCCTCTCTTGAGTCATTTTCTTTGTGATTTACTAGTTTGTTATAAATAGGGAATACTGAGAGGGGGGGGGCGGGGTGTGAATCAGTATTCTACAAAATTTTACTTTTGCCCAATTATGGATATAATAGATTGACTTGATACTTGCAAAATAGAGTAAACTAAATAACATGCATAGTAATAAAGAAAATGAACTCATAACACATTATTTGTTCTCAAGGAAACCCTAGCCAAGGGAAAACCCCGGTGGGGATGATACCCACAATGATCCACTAATCAAAAGTATCATGTTAAGGATGTTGACCCTGTTAGGAGTCTGTTACATACATATAGTGTCTCAGTCTTGATTAAGGGACTCTAGGACTTTTTAGAAGCCTCAACCCTACTAAGAGTTGGTGGGACAAATAGAAATGATTACAAGATGAGCCCACTACCCAAACATGTAATGTACAATGATTTGTGATTACAAAAAGGGTAAGGTATATAACCTTTACTACTTTTCTTGCACATACAAAGTCTTCTTGCTTGACTTTCACAATTTACAACTTTGCATCTATATCTTTCGCATACATATGTTCTCTACTCTCCTTCGCATTACATATGTCTTACATTTGTACAAGTTATTAAGAATAATATCTTTTACAGATGGCTTTACAAAACATAAAGCACTTTACAAAATACATATTAAATTATTCTACCCAAGGGTTAACATCTAGGATTTCATCCCTTTATATGATTAAGTTATTATTTTGATAAACAAAATAATCCCTTAACTATTTACTAATTCTGTCTTCATCTCTTTCCTGTTGGCTTTAACACTGTTCCTATAATACAATAATAAATTCTTCCGTACATGCTATACATACTTGTGCTCTTAGGTGAGTCTTCATAATACATCATAGTATCCATGTTTAAGTGCACAAGCACTAACTTACTTCTATCGACATCGCCAATCAAAACTATCTCTGGTTAGACTGGGAAAACTCCTCCTTACACTTGGACAATTTTTCTTTGCGCTCTATCATAACTATTCTCTATCATATGCAATCTTCACATAGATCATATGTTGCCATAATGACAACATCTAGATATCTAACTTAGCCAAATTTCCAACAATCTCCCCCTTTGTCATTGGTGGCAACATATGAGAAAATTGGCTAAGTCATGGAAAACTTTAAAATTATGGCCAAATCAAAATATATCTTTACTATCCTTATATCTCCATATATCATATTTATCATCTATACCCCCCCTAGGAATATAATTCCATATATATAACAATATATTAATTTTATGCTATCACTCCCCCTTTGACAACAATGACAAAAAAAGAGTGCCAAAAACTGTGTTCTCAAAAATGTTTACCTTAGATTGAAAATCACAGAGCTGGTAGGCTTGCAACACAATCTACAAAATTTACTTTGATGCTCTCTATATCCTTCTCCCATGCCTTCTTAATGGTGTCTGCAACACTAACTAGTGCAAAATTTCAAACTTCTTTCAAAAAAGTTAAGTGTCTGCAACACTAACTAGTGCAAAATTTCAAACTTCTTGCAAACTCACATAACTTCATATTAGCTCATGTGCTCTTAACCATAGCATCATTACATCATATACTACCTTACATTAATTGTGCAAGACTCAATTAATCCTATACTAGCTTCTACACTATCCTAAATTCCTATTCTAATGCATTCTTTATGAATTAAGTACTTTCAAATGGGTTAGGAAGAGATTCACTCTTACCATTAGATACTTCACCTTTCATATTACCTTATGTGTTGAATGTGTCTCCTTGATTTGTTGCTTTAACAAAATTTACTTCTTCTGAATTACTATAGCATCTTTTTTTACTGTTTCTTGCATTCTCATTTCTCCTTGTATAACTTCTAGGATTAGGGTTTCTCATGTTATTCATTCTACAAAACCTTGCTGCATGACCAAATTTGTTGCATATCTGACAAACTATTCCATTGTTTCCATATCTCGGTCCAGTCTGGTTGATTTTTAATGTACAATTCCTGGCAATGTGTCCAACCTTGTTGCATCTATAACAAACTACTCCATTTCCTCTGTTCATATCTTCAGTAGGTCTCTTATCTATATGGTTAGTATCTCTAAACATTCTACTATTATTATTATCATTAGATCTAGGCTTCTTACATTCAATAGCTCTATGTCCAAAACCGTGACAATTATAACAATAACCATTAAGAGGTTTAAATTGCTTACTTGTGAAATCTTTCTTCATATGACCAAAAGTATTACATGAAAAACATCTACCTTTAAATTCTCTTTGCATACCTTTAGGTGGTTCTTCTTGTTTAGGAGATTCTTCTTCTTTAGGTATGTCCTCAGATTTGTTACCTTCATCAGAATTCTTTTCATCTATGTTTTTAGAAACTTTTAGATCTGGTTCCTTGCTTTCTTCACTTACCTTAGATGAGTTAAATCCAAGACTAGTTTTATCATAGAATGGCTTTTGATAAGACATTTGTTCATCAATCTTCTCACTAGTGGAATATAGTCTCTCAAGTTGTTGCTTAGACTAAGTCAGTTCACCTTTCACAATTGTATTGTACTTTTCAAGTTTAGCACACTGCAATTTTGTTTTCTCAAGTTCAGATGTCACTTTACAAAGTTATGATTTTAGATCTTCATTCTCAGATTTTAGATTTGCTTCATTCTTGTTGTTTCCATCTTTCAAACTCAACTTCAGATTTACTATATTTAATTCATGTTTAAGGATCTCATTTTATTTTTCCTGATTTTCATCACAATCTTCAATTTGAATTGTAGATTCCTTTTTTTATTTTAGTTCTTCCAGCTTCTTTTTCAGCTTCTCAATGAGGTTCTTTGCATCATCATATTTTCCTTTCAGAGTATCTCTTTCTTCAGTAAGTATATCAATCTGTTCAAGAGCTTCTTCAAGATTCTTCTATAGCTGATCCATATCCATAGAGATCTTACTCAAGCTGCTAGGATTTTTCTGAATGATTCTTTTCTGAGTAACTAAGCTTTGATACCAATTGTCAGAAATAGGGAATACTGAGAGGGGGGGTGAATCAGTATTCTATAAACTTTTACTTTTTCCCAATTATGGATATAATAGATTAACTTGATACTTTCAAAATAGATTAAACTAAATAACATGGATAGAAATAAAGAAAATGAACTCATAACACATTATTTGTTCTTGAGGAACCCTGGCCCAGGGAAAACCCTAATGGGGATGATACCCACAATGATCCACTAATCAAAAGTATCTTGTTAAGGATGTTGACCTTGTTAGGAATCTCTTACATACATATAGTGTCTCAGTCCTGATTAAGGGACTCTAGGCCTTGTTAGAATCCTCAACCCTGCTAAGAGTTGGTGATACAAATAGAAATGATTACTAAATGAGCTCACTGCCCAAACATGTAATGTACAATGATTTATGATTACAAAAAGGGTAAGGTATATAACCTTTACTACTTCACTTGCACATACAAAGTCTACTTTCTTGACTTTCACAATTTACAACTTCGCATCTATATCTTTTGCATACATATGTTCTCTACTCTCCTTTGGATTACATATGTCTTACATTTATACAAGTTATTAATAATAATAAATTTTACAATCGGCTTTACAAAACATAAAGCACTTTAAAAAATAGATATTAACTTATTCTACCCAAGGGTTAACATCTAGGATGTCATCCCTTTATATGATTAAGTTATTATTTTGATAAACAAAATAATCCCTTAACTATTTACTAATTTTGTCTTCATCTTTGTCCTGTCAGCTTTAACACTGTTCCTATAATACTGCAACAACTTCTTCCGTACATTCCGTACAAACTTGTTCTCTTAGGTGAGTCTTCATTATATATCATATTATCCATGTTCAAGTGTGCAAGCACTGAAATTACTTCTATCAATGTTGCCAATCAAAACTGTCTCTGGTTAGACTGGGAAAACTGTTGCTTACACTTAGACAATTTTGCTATGCACTCTATCATAAGTGTTCTCTATCATATGTGGTCTTCACATAGATCATATGTTACCATAATGACAAAATCTAGATATCTAACTCAACCAAATTGCCAACACAGTTTTCAATAGATCAATAGGTTTGAACTGATATCTTGCAGGATAGCAGGTAGTTTTATACAATTGCACGATTGAATTGATACCATGCGGGTTTGCAATTTCTAAGTGTTTTTTGTTTTATCTCATATTTTTGGATTTCTAGGATGCTAACCTACTAGCTTTTCCTTGTCTCTTGATTTCACTAATGGTTTGTATAATTGTTGCATTTGTAGAAGGCCCCCCAAAAAATTAACTTGTGTGCTTTGTAGGACCGCCAAAGAAATGTGCTATTTTGAATATAAATCTTAATTTGAATGAAATTTGTGCTTGTCTTAGTGTAGAGGATTTTTTAATTTACTAATTGAATGAACAATTGTTTGATGTGCTCGAAAGATTTGTAATTGGTGTGTGCTCTCCCCTTGCCTTGTCTGAACCTAGGGTGATCAAAAACCTTCCAAATCTTCATTTTTGTTTAGATTAGATCCCAAGTTAGTAAAAAAGTATCCTCTCCCCATTTTCTTTATGGATTATAATTGTAAGAGAACTTGTACTAGCTTTTTGTTTAAGAGAGGCTTCTTTGCAGATTTCATCACCTCACAAGCTATTCTTGAGTGGTTTTTCTCTCCATATCACTATATAAAAGGGTACCAACTGAAGTCTTGTCCAATTTGATGTAGTTGGCTAGAGTTAATATCAATATTTAGTGGTCTTGGACCAATAAGGGTTGTTAGAGGTTTTATTAGCTTGTTCTACAAATCCAAATAGAGCAGTGTTCATTGGAGAATTATTAGACACCACTTATTTTTAGAAGTCCAAATCCCATGCTTGGTTTTTTAGGGTGTGTATTCATACCCCATAGATACTCCTCATCTACCCTTCATTGTGAGATAGAAAATTCCTTGGTCATAAGGATCTCAAACCTTCAGGGTAAGCGAGAAGGTGCTCTAGTGTTGTGTTAGGAGAGTGAGCATGATCTAATCTCTATCTATCCATTTCATCTATAGTATTTTATTATTGCAGGAGCTCCATAATTAAGTAGTATCCTCTTTCTAGCCATAAGTTGTAAATGCTTCTAAAGTTATTGCCTATTTAAAATAGTTTATTAATATCATTTGGGCTAATTTAGGGCCCCCCATACCTCCAAGTTATGTTAAAATATTTTAGACAAGTGTTTTTTGCTCTTGTGCTTGTCACACAAAATATCTTTTACCAAAAATAACTCTATCAAAATTATCATTCAAAGTAAAACTCATTCTAACATGATCACATTGTGTTCCCATGGATGTGTATTGGAATCCAGCAAGAATAATTGACCTTTTAATAGATTTGATAAACTTAGTGCAATCATTGTCCTAATCTTCTGAGATTGCACCTTATTCCCGTGGGACTAATTTGAGAACTAGAAGGATTTTTGTATCTATTCATGTTAATTCACACCCTATAGTCCAATGATATTGCATGCTATAAATTTGCAATTTTGTGCTCTCATTCAACTAGTTTGAGTCTTTTTTTTTCAAACAAGTTTATCAACATTTGAACCAATAAATCTAACTTGTATTCTAGTGAGCTCACTTTGTGTTCTCATAGGATTGCCTCATTGTACCATGATTTTGTCAAAATTCTAAACTAGTGAGTCTATACTATGTTCTTGTAGGTTCACACTATATTCCAATAGGGTTTCATTTTTTTTACCAAAACTCTTCCAAAACTTTGAGCTAGTGGGTTTGTATCATATTCTAGCAGGTTTTCTCTATGTTGAAACAATACTCTTTTCTTATTTAACGTTATTATTATCATTACCTTGATCAAAATAACATTGATCATTATCCACCTTAGTCCAAATCACATCATCATTATTGTTATCTTGATCCAAATCACATCATAATTATCATCTTTTAAAATCCAAATCACATTGGCATTATCATTCATCTTGATACAAATTGTGCCATTATTATTCTCTACCTAAATCAAGGGTTAATCAAATCACTAAACCAAACCAAATCAAATCAATTAAACATAATCTAAATTGAATCAATCAAACACATCCAATTCAATCATTCATCCATGCTTGACCTCATATCATGGATTCATTCATAGTCTACATTTTAGTAATCATCCTTGCTCTTTGGCTCATCTTGTCTATAGTTATTCCATTCATTGTTATATCCATATCACTTTGTTACAAAGGTTTGACTCATCTCAACTATCTTGTTTCTCAAGTACATCACCTTGAGTAGCCATCTTATCACTCTATCCATTAGGATTTTTGACTCACATCTAAGTATTACTTTATATAATCCATTAATTTTTTATCAAATCAATCCATCAATCCAAATCAAACCCAATCTTTTGATTTTAAATATGCCTCTCATTTTTCATACACATTTTTTATATAGTCCACACCCATAAAGACTCATTTTCAAAAAAGATGAAAAATGGAACAACCTCCACAATCTCCTATTAGGGGTCTTGACTCCCAAAATAGTCCTTGTTCAAGTCTTCCATCCATTTTCATGAGAAAAATTCCTACCCATTTTGATCCTTTCAATCAAGTCCAAATAGAAGAGGTCATGGTACATCATCCACATTAACCCCATTCATAAGTTGACCCCATTAATGTGTTCACTTGTTACCTAGGTAATTCTCAATTAGTTGATGAAACCATTGAGAGTTGAAAAGATATCATCTTTGAAAATATTATTTCCATAGGCATGATTGTCCTACCTATACTTACACCTATGGTTCTTGGTCAATAAAAACCACCTCCACCCTTTTCATTACCATAACAACCATCTTTCCCACCTCTAGTTACATGAATGTCTATTTTTCAATAAAAACAATCTTCGCATTTGTCATTACAACAACCAACCTAATCATCATTTCCACCCCATCCATTGTCTCTTCCACCACAACAAGATACACAATCAATATCATTACCAACGACACCTCTTGATACTCTTGGTTCTCATTATCAACCATTTCAAACTAATGCCATACCTTCAAGATGATTTCTACCATTAATGTAATCCATAGGAGGATTGATCCCTCATACATAGCCCATTGTGTAATCTACATAAATTATGACTTCAATTTCTTTAATTACACAATTTCATACCACTATAAGTGTATTTCATACCACGTTGTTCCCTAATATACATACAGGTAGTTTAACCAATATTTTACAAAAATCCTCTACACCCATCTATATTGGATGTCTATTTATACAACACCACCTTTCACACAACCTATGAGTATGGGTATGACCATACCTACATTATCATAATCTACATATGTAGTAGCATCATTATCCTTGTAACACACATATGGTAAGTTCACATACTTACACAGTAGCTACTATTACACAACCCCTAGGGGTTTCACAGCTACCAATCATGCCACAATCACAACCTGGAGTAATCTCAAAATATGTCACTGCATTGTAACTAGGGGGTTATTTTCAAGAACCTTCCTCTTCATAAATTGTGAAAAAAATTTATAATCCATGAGGAGGAATCACATCTAGTCTTCCATCATGTTGTTAATTATGGATTACCTATCATCTTACATACAATGGGGGAACCTTTTCTCTTGGTCGTATACATCAAAATAAATCATCTTATAATCCATCACAATGAAAAAACATGCTCACACATATCAATAATGTTATCATGTGCACCAATATGGATCCATGTATCAAAAACCTCCTCTCATCCAGCATGGTGTTGTTGGAAACTACAATTAAAACAATTGTTATATTGTCATTGATGTCAAAACTTAACTGGTAAGACAATTGCTATCAAAGAGAGTACCATATCTTTTGATTGATGATGAGTATTTGAGAATGAGGATATAACAAGAGAACCTAAGGAAAGGTTGAGTTATGAGATACTTCAATGGGTACTTGATTAGTTGGCACATTGACAAGATAATGTGTTGTTTACATAGTGAAGAAGAAAGACTAGAAACATAAGCTTAACTAAGCAAAAGTGAATAAATCTAGTTTAAGTCGAGTGATGTTAGTGTCAACCGAGTGCTAGTATATGCTGAGTAAATCTAGTATTGACCTAACATCAGTAATTGTCAAGAAAGAAGATTGTTAGCGATGACTGAGATACATAGTAATGACCAAGGAGATGAACACAGTATTGACTGAGTGTTAGTAATTTACATTTTGAGAAAGAATTGAGAATCCCAACCTACATAGTTGAATTCTTAGGATATGTAAAACATGTTGACATTATTAATGAATGGTATAAAACATTTAATGCATGGTAAATCATTTTGTGATGATTTCAAAGAGAAGTTTGAAGATGTATCTAGAAGGAAAAGAAGGAGAACATAATGATGAAAGGATTCGATGAATCTGACCTAAAACCTAAGATCTATGGAAGAGATTAAGAAGAAAAAGATTAATCTTCCTAATCAAGGAGGTATAAGAGTAACCTGATTGTAAGGTTATAGATGATAGAGAAGAGGTTGATGTTATTGAATGATAAGTCTAAGCTCTAAGCAGAAGGCTGAAGGTGAAGCTATGAAGGAGCTGAACAGAGTCATGATTGCTTGAAGCAAATTCTAAGAAGATCATAGATGGAGATGAAAATGAAGGTCAGTCAGTAAATCAACATATGTGTGAAGTGGATCTATATTTTCAAAGTGAGTTGTATATTTTTCAGATCAAAACCTACTATTTCTTTCTATCCATTGTATCAGTCTAAATCCTTTAATCAAGGTTGACCTAACAGTCATTTTGTATAAATCTTTTAATCAAGGTAACATTCTGATGGAATGTTCTTAAGACCTCTAACAAGGCCACTCTTAACATGGTGATTAAATCCTTTAACCAGGTCACACCTAACAATGTGTATTGTAAACCTTTAACTGGGTTAGCTTTTCACAGAGCTCACTTTAGAAGAGTGAAAATTAGTAGCATGTTACATGTGGTTTTTCCAAAATTGGGTTTCACTATAAATCCTAGTGTTATAATTGTGTGAATGTTATTTTGATGTGGATGATGTTGAAAGTGTTATATTTTGTAAGCTATTTACTTTAGGATAATGGATTGCAAGTTTTATGTTATTGGTATATGCTATAGAGACTGAGTTGAAAGCTGATTAGATCTAAGATTGTTGAAGAGATAGAAAGTGGCATTGGTACATCTAGAATTGAGAATAAATTATTTAGCCCCCCTCTCAGTTATTCTAAAATCATTCTAATGGGTACTACTACTTATCAAGAAGTGTATACCCAATATAGATATACACATCCATCTTGTTACAACTAGTGGTTGGCGTAGCACCAAAAGATCGACATGTTAATGCTTGATACAACTAATAGACATATAAAAGACACTGGAGGTGGTTAATCCATGTCATGAACCACATATATGTTAGAAATTCCAAGGATACCAAGGGCACAATTAATCTTTCTCACCATTTTAACAGCCCTCTAGTGCAAGTGTGGGTTTCAAACCTATGACCAAGATCTAATACCACTTGTTACAACTAGCAGTTGTCGTTACACAAAAAGATTGACCTATTAATACTTGATACAACCACTAGACATATAGAAGACATAGGAGGAATTTAATCCATGTCATGAACCACCATTATGTTGGAAACATCAAGGAGATCGAAGGTGCAATCAGTATTTCTCACCATTGTGACACATCATATCAATATGGAATCTCATCACTAGATCTTAGTATGTTGGGTATAAAAATACATCAAATCCTTATCAAATATTAATCAGAAGAGATGAAGGTAGCCCAAAAACATCTCCATGATAATAATTCAAAGAAGACGTTAAAATTTGAGGAGATTTTCCCATGTCCATTTGATTAATTTATTATTACCGTGCCTTTCCCTAAATATTTTGAAATAGATAAATTCAATAAATATAGAGTAAAATTTGGTCCTTGCAACTACATCAAAGAATTCTATATGGCATGCTAAGAGGTTTCATATAGTGATAATTACCTTTTACAATTATTTCAAAAAATTCCTAGTGGATCCACCTTGGAGTGGTTCCTTGAATTGCCATTCAATTCAGTAACTACATTCATAGACTTATTAGTGAATATTTTTGCCTATTATTAGTATAGTGTCGAACTTGATATCTTTCTACTTGATATTTTTCAAGCTAAGCAAAAAACAAGCAAGACATCTCCCATATAAACTCCTTGATGAGTAGTTGATTCCTATATTAAATATTGATAATATTCACTCAAAACTTATATATTGTATCTAATTAAATTACACAAAATACCTTTAAGGATTTCATGTCCAGTGATGATTCCAAGGAATGGCCCCATTTTGTCAATAGTTTCTATTTTTTTGTTGTCCTTGTCATGTGTCTAGTCTTATTTTAAAGGGTTTAAGACTTGGTTATTGGGTATTTAATGATGTTTAGCTAAAAAAATTATTATGGTTGAACTTTCTCTAAACTACCTCCTTAATGATAAAACTCCTAAGTAGTTATGATTATGCAATTTATCCATGTTAATTATGGTAATAGTTTAAATGAATGTTATCTTGTAATGAAATAGATATACCTATTGATAACCTACAATTGATTTAATATCTTGAAGGAAAGAATGGATAATTGAAAGACAATGATTGATGATCACTGAGCTACTAAAGTATATGTGAGATAATTAAATCAGTTAATGTATTGTCATTGATATCAACTAGTTTTGACTATACTTGTGATGATGGTTACAAACATCTAAAGAAGGAAAATTGTAAAGGAATGAGATATCTACATGAAGATGAGATGGATAAGAAAGATATGGATATGGTATACTTTGAGTAACTTATTGATGAGTCTATGACATCATGTTGATGACTTGATTGTATTACATGATTCTATTATGTATTGAAGACCGAGACTAAACAATTTTATGTGGTCGATAAATGAATATTTATGTATACACCGAGAAAGTGTAGTGTACACTAAGTATTTTATTAATCGAGAAGATAATCACCAACACATTTTGGTATTGACCGAGTGAAAGAAATAAATGGAGTTTATAACAGCTGATTGAAAATGATGAGCTGGACAATTCCTTATGATTCCGAGGTAGAAGATAATGTTTTTTACGATGATAAAATGACTGACAAAATTCAACGATGATCGAATGAAGGAGAATGAAACATGTTAATGACACAACTGTCGAGGAAGGTTAAAGTGGAAAAATGAACGGTATAGATTAAGAGGCAAAATCTATGGATGAGAAGAAAAAAGTTTTTGGTGTCTATATAAGGAGACATGAGATTCATTATTGAGTTTGGGATTCTTGATGCTATAGGAGAATTCACATGAAAATTATTTTTTTCATCCAACACTGATCAAACTGGTTGAAGACAAAACCAAGCAGAATTGCAGAAAACACCGAGCATCAGAGAAAGCTTATACTAAGCAAATAGAGTTGCAGGAAACACTAATGTTGAATTTATTATTGATCAGAGGTATTTTGAGCTTAGCATAGATCTGAAAATCTACAAATCAAAATTGTATTTGAATCATATCATTAATGTATCAATTTAGCCATTGCTACAGATAAATCTCTTAACTGAGTGAGACTTAACAGTCTTTGTATTTCAATATGACATTCAATGAATGTTGATTGTTTTCTTGTTGACCCCATAGTGAATGTTTGGTCAAAGGAGAACTGTTAGTGATAAATCCTCTAACCAAGTCACACTTGGGAGTGTGTTTTGTAACCTTTAATAGGGTTGGCTCCTAACCAAGCTCACTTTAGAAGAGTGAATTATTTTGGGTTACCGGTCCCAGGTGGTTTTTCCCCTAACAGGGTTTCCACGTTAAAAATTATTTGTTATATGTGTATGATGTGTTGAATTGTTATTTTACTTAACACATTCCTATAACTGGATAGATTGGTGAACACAATATTTAATTTACTGGTAATCGGTAGATGAAGAGAAAGACATAGTTGATTTATTATTGAGTTGATTCACTAGTACATTTGAGGCCATATTCCGATGGCCATTTGACAAATTTGCAATGCCTATTTGTTGACAATTCGACAGACATGTCCATCAATGTTTTTGCATTGCAAATTGCAATGAAAGTGATACCCGTCGGTATTCTGACATCCTTTTCCATCGAAAATTTCCACATTAATAGACTATTTACTATGGCATTTCATACAGTATATCTATTGAAACTCTAACAAACATCTGTCGAAGAGTTTGTCAGATTGGCGATGGATATGCAACAATTATCCAACAAGTCTACCCATCGGAGAGATAGCATTCCTGTCACCAATATCTATTAAAAAAGGAACCTCTTCGACATTATAACAATGGGAAGGGCGATGGATAGGCAATGACTCTCTAACAGGAAAACTTATTGAACATATAGTACTATTGTCAAAATAAATATAAGCTCTATAAAAAAAGAGATAGATACTCACATTAAAGATAGCAGAGCTCAAGAGACCATCATAGTTGGTCTTTGTCTTTGGTCTATATACTGACAAAATGTTTTACCTTTTTTTAGCTCATGAAATGAGGGGATTTGAAAGAATTTAATATAATATTTTCATGATAACGTATATTATTTAAGTTGACATTGCACGAATTAATCAACTCCACGCACTTGTAGACTATGAGCATAGTGATAAAGAAGCATCTCCTCCCATGGCCTACATTACTCAAGTCACATGAGGGGATGATTCTTTATGCATGTTCTTGATGTCTACAAGTGCACAAAGTAGATAAATTTGTTTAGCTTCAAACTAAAATAATGTACATTATACATGAAAATACCATCCATTAAATTCTTTCAAATCACTACATTTGATGAGCTAATGAAATGTAAAATATTTTGTTAGTATATGGACTAAAGATAGATACCAACTATGATGGTCTCTTGAGCTATGCTATCTTTAGTCCTAGCTACTGGGTAAGGCCTAGAAGATTTATACCTATCGATTGTCAAGAATAATCACCGCCTTGCCTTTATGTACACTACACAATATCCAATATAAGAGAAGGCATAAAATATGAATGGATAAAAGAAATCAAAGATACAATAATATTATCTTGTTGTTTATCTTCTCATAATTGATCCTAGTCTCCCAAAAGTAATTTTATACGATCACTAGCACATTTCGTGCATGGATAAGAAACAATATCTAAAGTTTTTAGATTCTAAGAAGAGGTATGAGTGGAGGCCAAAAAGGGATTTTTTGAAGGTTTTATAGACATAGGTTACTGAATCATCATCTCTGCACTGGTACTTAATTTGGAAACCCTCTCTAGAAAATCTCCATAAAAATCCCTTCTGGCCTCCATTGCATATACATCTTCTCAGTATCTAAAAACTCTCCATCATTGATTCTTGTCATTTTTTTAGCATCTTCGTGGATTGAGACCTTAAATTATTGAGCTTCTCTTTCTTTTGAAAATAGTTTAACATTCTCTACTTAACAGGGCCAACCACGCGAAGGTGGAAGCTCATCTGGCCCCTCCTATGAGCCTCTTATGACCCTCTACAATATTTTAAGACCTCTAAGATGTATTCTTAGGGATTGTAAAGGGTCATAAGGGGTCTTGGGACACAACAACTGAGAGACATAAATGTAGGCATCATGGTCACAATTTTTTGGAGACACAACATAATTGAGTGGTATACCCAGACAATGCAACACAACCACTACTCCTCCAGTTCCAAGTTGACACTACAGGATCCAAAAACCATAGATAAGGAATAAATTTAGAGAGAAGAGGGCCATAACGACCGAAACAATATAGGGACCCTATATTATTTTGGTCATTATGGCCCTCCTCTGCTCTCTAAATTTATTCCTTATCTATGGTTTTTGGATCTTGCAGTGTCAACTTGGAACAGGAGGAGTAGTGGTTATGTTGCATCATGTGGGTATACCATTCAATTATTTTGTGTCTCCAAAAAATTGTCACCATGATGCCTACATTTATGTTTCTTAGTTGTTTTGATATCTACATTTATGTTTCTCATCTATCATGTTTATGTGCATGTTCTTTATGTATTTGGCTTCTCTCCATCGCATCCAAAATAAGATTTTCCCACTCTGAATCAAGAATGCACATGCAACAGATATGTATGTTTTATGAAACACATATCCACAATAGAATGGGAAGACATCTTTCTAGCTTGGGCTTGGATCCTTCGGCAATTAGCTTCATAATAAATGAAGTAGATGAGAGATGAGCAATTAGCTTCCTAAGAAAAATATCATAAATGAACTATGTGTACCCCAATTCTTGTTCCCTTTGTGCAAACCTAAATGATATATTTGAAACAACAAGGGTAAAGATTAAAGAAGTTAATTTTGCATCACAGTCTGCAGTTGTTGCAGCAGCAAAACATCAAGCACCACCTTCAACACAATATGATCACCTATATATAGTGACCAAACTTTATAAAACATACAAACCTGTCTAGTGATCATATTGTGTTGAAGGTGACACTTGATGCTCTGCTGCTGCAAAAACTATAGACTATGATGCAAAATTAACTTCTTTAAGCCTTACCCTTTTTGTTTCAAATATATCATTTAGGTATGCACAAAGGGCACATGAATTAGGGTACACATAGTTCATTTATGAGATTTTTCTTGGGAAGCTAATTTCTCAGCTATCATCTACTTCATTTATTATGAAGCTAATTGCTAAAGGATCTAGGCCCAGGCTAGAAAGATGTCTTCCCATTTTGTTTAAGCCATATTCCTTGTTCTTGTGAAACTTACTTGGTCATTACAACTTTCTTGGGCATTGGAACATGAATCCTACATGGGGGCCTCTCCTTCCCATCTCGCAACTTGGGCATTGCAACATGAATACTATTGAGACAACTACTAATATTCTTCGACTTCATCTTAATTTCCACTCTCTGCTCCAACAACCTCTCGCATGCCACATTCTGCACCAAAATTACCCCTTCTTCCTTCAAAGAACTCATAGAGAGTAGTGCACCATCATCCCCCCCTCATGATTTCCAAAGAACCCACCCATATTTTTCCCAGCCTCGGATCTCATCTCCGTAACCAATTTTGAATCCTCCTCCGGTAGTGTCTATATTGGTTGCGAATCAATCTTATTACAAACTACAATAAGAGGATTATTAGAAAACATAGGTTTTATGATGTGAAATAAAGCTGCCTATTATGCAATACTATAACCACAGGACCCCAAAACATGATGCAGGAACATCTCGGGTCCTTGGCAATCCTGTGTCACCAAAAATAATTTGGAATTTTGTCTTTGTTTCTCAATTTCTGATTTGACCAAGTTGGTTGGTAGTTGGTCGGTTTCCTTTGGTTACCGAGTGTGGTCAGTTATCTCCTAGGTGGTCGATTATTTCACTGGTGCTCGGCATTGCCTGTTTGCTGCTCGATTATCTTGCTCACCGATGGGTTTAGTTTTAGTTTCTGTTGTGACCGACTTGTGCATTTATATTGGATCAAATTTAATGTTGGAATCCATCATTGGGAAGTGTGTGGTCCCATATCTGACCATTCCTTCCATTGATTATGGATTTGAAGGCTGACTCAGTTTGATAGCTTCTTGTATAAATACAGTTGTTGGTTTAGAGTTTTAGGAGGTAGTTTTTGGACAGAGTTTTGGATAGGAGTTGGATAGAAGATAAAAGTAGATATTTTGATAGATCCTCACATGTTTGAGGACTCTATAATTCATTGTAATATCTGGCCCTAACTGGGAAGGCCTTACAGCCTAACATGTTTGGTTCTATTTGATAAAAATATATGAAAGATTTGACATTCTCTCTCTCACTATTTTGTTTATTTTCTTCCACATGTGTTAAGCAAGATTGGATCATTAGGGTGTGCCATTATTTGGCCCCTCTTTATCCTTGCCTTGTGTTAGGTGGTATTAGAGTGAGGTGAGATCTTGATCTAGGTCTACAAATCTAGGTTTTTAGGTTCCTCTTGAAGCCCTAATTGATTGTTGTGGGGTAGTAGATTGCGATCTGACCTGCAATTGTAGAGGGTTGTCAAGATGGTTTGTGGGAGGTGAGATGCAGATCTAGGATTGGAAGATATGCTAAGGAAAATTTTTGCTAGGTTAGAAGCAGTTGAAATAGCCCAAAGAAGAGGTAGACATCTTGAAGATGTTAGTGATGATGAAGTTGAAGAAGAACAGGTGAATGCAGAGCCTGCACTTATTATGGATCAAGGTGAAGAAAGAATTTTGAAGGCTTTGACAAGTCTGAAGTCAACACCACATTTCAATCCTCTTGATTATGGTGGAAAGCTAGATTTTGATGAATTGGTCGACTGGATCACCAAGATGGAAAAGTATTTTGAATATGAAAACATTCCTGAAGATAAGAAGGTGAAGATTGCAAGCAAAAAGTTGAAAAGTCATGCATCCTTATGGTAGGAACATCTACAGTAGGATAGGAAGAGGAAAGGAAAATAAAAAATCAAGGTATGGAGTAAAATGGTAAACAAATTGAAATGAAAGTTCTTACCTTGTGATTATCATATTAACCCAGTTCGGCAAATGCAAAGTTTGACATAGAAAGATAGTTTGGTTAAAGAGTATACTGAGGAATTTTATAGGTTAGATATCAGATCTGGACATGATGAAGATGATGTGGAAATAATCAATAGATACTTGAATGGTTTGAGAGTTTCCATCCTAGAGGAAATTAGTATGGTCAAGTTGGAGAACATTGAAGAGGCTTTTCAATTTTCTTTGAAGGCCAAGGAGAAAGTGAACAAGAGACATGAGCAAAGACAAAGGGGTCAATGTGGTAGATTCCCTAGAGGAAGAGGTAGATCTAATGGTGAAAATGGTAGATCTAAACTAGAAAAGACAAATCTAGACAAAGGCAAGACCGAGTGGAAAGGTGAAAGTTCATCTAGAGGCAGAGGCAGTAAGTACTGAGGTGGTTATAGCAGAGGAAGTTTCCAAGGAACTTTTTACAATTGTGGAGAAGAAGGACATAGATCTTTTGAATGTACGCAGGCTAGTAAGAAGGCTGGTAGTAGTAGAAATGCTTTAGTGCAAGAAGATTCACCGAATGAACCTGAGAAAGAAAATAACTTGATGGTAAGGAGAGCACTGTGGAATGAAAGCAAGAAGGAAGATCCGGTAAAGAAAAGTTTGTTCAAGACTAGATGTAGAGTTTCTGACAAAGTTTGAAAGGTAATCATTGATAGTGGTAGCTCAGAGAATCTGGTATCTGAAGAGATGGTCACAAAATTGTAGTTGGAAAGGTTGGTACATTGGAAGCCCCATCAAATTTTATGGATCAAAGATGAGCACACACTCCTAGTAAGTGAACAATGTTATTTGAATTTGAAGATTAGAAAGTACTATGATAAGGTGTTATGTGATATCATGCCTATGGATTGTTGTCATATTTTGTTGGGTAGACCTCAGCAATATGATAGACATGCTATATATGATGGGATATTGCATAAGTATACTATTGTGGTTGATGGAAGGAAAAAAATCTTGTTACCATTGATGGAAGAGCTTGTTAGTAATGTTTGCACATCTATGAAATTTTTCTTGATGGAAGGAATAAATTTTGTTAACTCTTTGAAGAAGAAGGATGTATGTTTTGCTGTGATGCCTAACAAATAGAGTAAGAAAATAGAGGATAATGTCCTTGAGGAGATTGATAAGTTACTTACTGAGTATAGTGATATCATTTTTGATAATGTCCCTGGTGGTTTTCCATTGAAAAGAGGCATCGATCATTGTATGGATCTAATCCCTGGAGCTAGTTTACCAAATAAGGCACCTCATCGGTTGACACCTACCGAGAATCAGGAATTGAACTGACATATTCAAGAGTTGCTGGAGAAAGGTTTGATTAGAGAAAGCTTGAGCCCTTGTGTAGTACCTATTTTATTGGCACCGAAGAAGAATAGAGAATGGAGAATGTGTACTTATTCTAGAGCAATCAATAAGATAACAGTGAAGTATAGGTTTCCTATACCGAGAATGGATGATATAATGGGAAGTTTGACTGGAGCAAAGTATTTCACAAAGATTGATTTGAAAAGTGGGTATCACTAGATTAGAATCAAAGAAGGTGATGAATGGAAGACTGCTTTCAAGACAAAAGAAGGTTTGTATGATTGGTTGGTTATGCCTTTTGGTTTAACTAATGCACCGAGTACTTTTATGAGATTGATGAATGAAGTTTTGAATAAATTCTTGGGTAAGTTTGTGATTGTATATCTTAATGATATTCTAATATTCAGTAAGACTAGAGAAGAACATTTTTTGCATGTTAAACAAGTTTTGCAGAGATTGAAAGAGGAAAAGTTGCTGATAAATATGAAAAAGTGTTCATTCATGAAAGAAGAGATTGTGTATTTGGGATTTTTTATTTTAGCTAATGGTTTTAAGATGGATCCTAAAAAGGTTGAAGCTATTTTGAATTGGCCTACACCTATGAATGCTAGTGAGGTAAGATCATTTCATGGTTTGGCAAGTTTTTACTTAAATTTCATAAGGAATTCCAGTTCAATTTTTAATGCTATGACTTAGACTATGAGAGGAGACAAAAGAGAATTCAAGTGGACACATGGAGTTGACAAAAGTTTTGAGACTTTGAAGCAGAAGGTTGCTAAATTACCTATCTTGGCATTACCTAATTTCAGTAAGGTATTTCAAGTAGAATGTGATGAAAGTGGAAGTGCAATTGGAGCTGTGTTGAGTCAAGAAGGTAAACCTATTTCTTTCTTTAGTGAAAATTTGAATGATGCTATAAGGAAAAATTATGTGTATGATCAAGAATTCTATGCTATTGTTCAAGCACTGAAGAAATGGAGACATTATTTGATACCGAGTGAATTTGTGTTGTATACTGATCATAAGGCTTTACAATATTTGGGTAGTCATAATAAGTTGAATCAGAGACATATGAAATGGGTTGAGTATTTGTAGAGTTATACATTTGTGACAAGCATAAGAGTTGACTCACTAACCAAGCTGCTGATGCATTGAGTAGAAGATCTTTGATGATCGAGATGAAAATTGACGTTCTTGGTTTTGATGAGATGAGAGATTCTTATGAGTTTGACCCTAATTTTTTTGAGCCATGGAGAAAGTGCAGAGCACCTATTAAAGATCAACAAGACACTAAATGGGATGAATATTTTATTCAGGAAGGTATGTTGTTTAAAGGTATTTAGTTGTGTATACCGAGAGGAGTAATGAGAACTAATCTGATAAAGGAGAAGCATAGTAGTGGTTTGGCTAGACATTTTGGTATTGATAAAACATGGAATTTTCTTAAGGAGAAGTACTATTGGCCGCAGTTGTATAAAGATGTTTAGAAATTTGTGAAATGTTGTGGAATTTGTCAAGTTGCAAAAGGAGTAAGTCAGAATACTGGATTATATACACCGATTTTTGTTCCTGAGAAACCTTGGATTGACATTAGTATGGATTTTGTTCTTGGCTTACCGAAGATAGTAAGAGGTAATGATTCAATATTTGTTGTTGTGGATATATTTTCTAAGATAGAAAATTTTATACCTTGTAGAAAGACCTCAGATGCAGTACATGTAGTAGATCTTTCTTTAAGGAAATTGTCAGATTGCATGGATTACCGAGGAGTATTATCTCTAACCAAGACAGTAAATATGTTGGATATTTTTTGAAAACCCTTTGGAAGAAATTTGGCACTGAGTTGAAATATAGTTCTACATTTCACCCACAAATTGATGGACAAACTGAAGTTGTGAACAAAAGTTTGGGAAATCTTTTGAGATGTTAGTTGGAGACACACCGAGTAATTGGGATTTTGTATTGGCACAAGTAGAGTTTGCATACAATAATTCAATGAGTAGGTGTACTAGAAAGACACCATTTGAGATTGTGAATGGCACACAACCAAGAGGAATATCTGATTTGAGAGACATTGCTAATGAGAATAAGAAAAGTGCCAAAGGAGTAAAATTTGCTGAGTACATGAAGACATTGTATGAAGATGTGAAGTTGAAGCTAGAAGACAATAATCAGAAATACAAAGATAGAGCTGATAGATCAAGAAGATATAAAACTTTTGATGTTGATGATGAAGTGATGGTTCATTTGAAGAAAGGCTGATTTCCTATTGGAACATATGGGAAGCTAAAGATGAAGAAGTTTGGACCTTGCAAGATTTTGAAGAAATTAGACAGTGGAAATGCATATGAAATTGAGTTACCTGGTGACATGGACATATCACCTATTTTCAACATTTCTAATTTGTATGAGTATCATGAACCTAATGAAGAAGTGGCAGTACCGACAAAATATCCTAAGAAGTAGAATGATGAAGTCGAATAGATTTTGAAGGAAAGAGTTGGCAAGAGTACAAGAGGAAAACAATATATGGAATATCTGGTAAAATGGAATAATAGACTGATGGAAGACAGTTCATGGATTTCATAGTTTGAGTTGGATGTATCTCACACCAGACCTACCAAATGATTCAAAGAATCATTTCAAAATAACCTCGGGTGTCTGATGCAGGAGCATCTCGGGTCCTTGGCAATCGTGTGTCACCAAAAATAATTTGGAATTTTGTCTATGTTGCTCAATTTTTGCTTTGACCAAGTTGGTCGGTAGTTGGTCAGTTTCCTTTGGTTACTGAGTGTGGTCAGTTATCTCTTAGGTAGTTGGTTATTTCACTGACGCTTGGCATTGCCTGTTTGCTGCTCAGTTATCTTTCTCACCGACGGGTTTAGTTTTAGTTTTTGTTGTGGCCGACTTGTGCATTTATATTGGATCATGGATTTAATGTTGGAATCCATCATTAGGAAGTGTGTGGTCCTAGATCTGACTATTCCTTTCATTGATTATGGATCTAAAGGCTGACTTAGTTTGGTAGCTTCTTGTATAAATGTAGTTGTTGGTTTAGAGTTTTAGGATGTAGTTTTTGGACAGAGTTTTGGATAGGAGTTGGATAGAAGATAAAAGTAGAGATTTTGATAGATCCTCACATGTTTGAGGACTCTATAATTCATTTTAATATTTGGCCCTAACCAGGAAGGCCTTACATCCCGACATGTATGGTTCTATTTGATGAAAATATATGAAAGATCTGGCATTCTCTCTCTCACTATTTTGTTTGTTTGCTTCCGCATGTGTTGAGAAGGCTTGGATCATTAGGGTGTGCCATTATTTGGCCCCTCTTTCTCCCTGACTTGTGTCAAAACATCAAGGAAAAACAAAACAACCACCTTCAAATGTGCCAAGGTAATAATACTGAGTATCTCGATGGTGTTCTTGTCCTCCAAGGGGTGGTCCAAAATACCAGGGGTAATAGTAACTTGATACCTCAAGTACTTATAATTAGTAAGACCAAAAAATAGAGACTTAGTAGTAAAAGCATAAGGTTTTACATCCACATCTACCCTAGTAATCTTACTCTTGCCAACATTAGCGTACCCATAGATCAAAATAGTCTTGGTATTTGGGTCAATAGATGACAACCTTTCCATATGCTACCTCACCTATTTAAGGTTAGCCAAACTCAGTCCAATTCTCTTAGCAATGGTACACATCCATCCAAGTGTAGCAACCTTCAAAGATTTACAGTGGTAAAGAGAATCTTCATATTTAATCAGCCTGTCATAGTCTTTGGCCACTTTGGCAATGAGATTGTGAGCAATATTGATCTAGCCAAGAGCCAAATTATTCCTAAAATTATACTACACCATTTTTTCTCTCTTTCTCTTTTCCTACACCGATTCTTTCCCAAATTTGATTGTGCAATCAGAAAATGGAACGAGCTAGGACCCGTTGGAAACAAGCAACAGTCATGATGTTTGTAGTGGTCTTGAGAAGTTTGGTTTCTTGGATCCTTAGTTAAGCCCTTGATGTAGAGGAAAAGGAGATGGACTGGTAGACAAGATAATTTACTCAAATTTGGTTTACAAATGAACTATTTCCCACAATGCCAAATGACTCTTCAAGAGACTCAACCCAACAAGGACTCCTCCCAATGCAAACCCGTATCATCTTAAAATGGAAGCCCTTCCATGATAAGAGAGTTTATCCCTCTGATTAAGTGGTCTGGGGTCATGTCAAGTGCCTTGATTAGGTCTTTTCATGGATCTAGCTATTTCCCCCTATTCCACTTCTCTCTCCTTGTTTCCAGCCTCTTTTTGACAACTATCTCTAAGAATCTAAAGATTTTGACTTTCTGGGTTAAGGATGACCTGATGGGTCATGGTCGACCTCAACCTTGACCCCAAGTCCAAATTTCAAATTCTAGGAGTTTCGGGATGTCGGGCTTTGGAAAGTTTTATTTTCCCACTTCTAGGTCACCTGTTTCAGGTTTCAGAATGGTAAACTCTTAAATTACATTTAATATAGGTCCATTTCATAGGGTTTAGGTTAATTGGGATTTAATTCTCCAATGCCGACCTTCTCTAGGAGTTTGTGCCCTAGATCACTATAAAAGGAGGCCTTCCTCTTTCATTTTCACATCCATAATCAAGAAATTGCATCCACTTTTCATGATCAAGCAAGCAAGAAGGAGAAGGAAAGAAAGAAAGCATTCATTCATCTTCAATCATTCAAGCAGTCAATCATTCAAGCATTCAAGTATTCATCAAGGACATCCATTGTTAGCCATTGAAGGATTCAATCTCTATGGAACCCTCTTGTTGAAGATTTCTCCATCCACATTCACCCAAGCCTCTTCCTATGCTAAGATCCATTCAAGATTGGTGTTGAATATCTAATTCCATTGATTTGAGACATCCTACATACATTTATACATTCATTTGGAGCATCCATACTTGTGGATTCAAGTATTCGAATCCTCCACAAGGATTTCAACATAAGCAAGGTAAATAGTTCCATTTACTTTGTTTATACATATTACAATTTCAATTACATTTCAAGGCTCATTCCAAACTAGGGTTTGACCAAGGCAAACCCCCCCATCCAAAAAAAAAAAACCATTTTTCTTTCAGGTATAGGTACATGACAATGAATTGAAGTTCATATTTGGATACCCTTTTTGGCGAACTTCCAAGATCCATGAATAGAATTTCCATCAGAGCTATTTTAGGTCAGGGAAGACCTTCAGTGAGGGGTAAGATTGTGACCCAGGGTAAGATTGTGCCCCTCTATATGGGTCAAAGTCAACCTAACCTTAGAAAGATAAAAGTTTTTAGGGTTTTCTCTATCTCAACATTTTCAGTCTGGTGTAGGTTGCAGAATTCCCTGAAACTGTGCACAGACATCATAAATCAGTCTTTTCTAGATTTTCCCTATTTTGAGGTTAGTATTTACCTTCTATTCATTTAAGGTTTTCAAGCATATATTTTCTATAGAGGGTTTGATGCAGGGGCATCCAAGGTTAAGAAAAGGGCATTCTTGTCCTCGGTGAAACTATGTGGGGTGTTTTTATTTTGGTCGATGTTACTCGGTTGCAGCCTTGACCAAAAGTCTCAGTCATTTAAGGAAGCTTGGTCACTAAAGGAACTTGGTAGTCTCTAGTGCTTAGTGAAAGTGTTACTCATTCATGTCTGAAGTGCTCGGTCAACATTGGTGCTCGGCAATGCCTGGCATGTTCGGTTAATTCACTATTGCTTGGTAGTTCTGGCTTACCGACTAGAGTTCTGTGTGATTTGATGGGCCAAATTGGTGAATTTATTGTTGGTAGCTATTTTTATAGGCTAACATGCTGAATTAAATGTTTGTATACAATTTGTAAGCTGAATTGTATGGCATTTAATATTTGTTAGGAAGAGTTAAGGGTTTCATCTTGCCGGCTTGTGGCTAATGATTAGTATTTAAGGAGTGTTTGGCTAGATGTTTAGACATGACTTAGCAAATCTGGGATATCAGATGAAAAGCTTGAAATTTGAAGTTGGTGAAATTGTGGAAAAGATCTTACATGATCTTGCAGATTAGATTGTCATCTGATAGTTGTTTGTAGAAGAGCTAGGGGTTTACATACTTGGGAACAAAGAGATTTCTTGGAGGCTTGCAAGCTCAAGTTTAGATCTGCCTTAGGGTTTTCATCAGCTTTTGATTATCTTTAGAATTGAACTAGCTGAGTTTATATTGGATCTAGTTGTGGATCTTGCAAAATTGTTTTCTAATTGTAATTGGCCCTAACCCAGAAGGCCTTACAGCCAGACATGTTAATAAAAATCAGAGTTAAACAATTACTTGGTGTTGCATTGTTGAGTATTCTATTGTGTTGTTCTATTGGCTGCAAGGTTTGGACTATCCTTCATTGGATCCACCATCCTTGACTAGATCAAGGCTGATTATGAGCCTAACATGTTTAAGATGTTGCAAAATCTGAAACATAAGGATTTGTCTATTGAAGATTATACCAAGGAGTTCTACAAACTTACTATTTGGTCCAGACATCAAGAGATTGGTAAGGAAAAGGTAGCTTGGTATGTGAATGGTCTGAGATTCAATATTCAAGATGAGCTTGGTATGTTGAAGATTGATTCTATTGAAGATTCTTATTAGTATGCTCTAAAGGCAGAAGATAAGTTGAAGAGGAAACAACCTGCTAACTCCCAAGGGAAGAAGAAAATTGATCACTTGGTGAAGGATAAACCGACTGATGTAGAAGATGAACAGAAACTTGTGGAGCCAAAGAAGAAGATAGGTAGAGTTATCTTTAAGGGTACTTGCTATAACTCTGGGGAGGAAGGACACCATTCTTTTGAGTGTACATAAAAGAAGGTTGACCGACAAATTGCTATGGTGAATGAGAACATTTAGAATGAACCTGAATCTGAGAACTTGCTACTTCGGTGAACATTTCTTGATACAAAGGATGAACCTTGTCAAAGGAGTAACTTGTTTAGGACTTGATGCAAGTCTGAAGGTAAACTCTGTGATGTTATTATTGATAGTGGTAGTACTGATAACCTTGTTTCTAAGGACTTGGTTCAGAGACCTGGGTTGAATAGAATGAAGCATCCTTGTCCTTATAGGCTTGGTTGGTTACAAGATGTTCATGCTTTGGAAGTAAGAGAACAATGCTTCATTGATGTTCAGATTGGCTAGTACAAGGATCTTGTGTTATTTGATATTGTGAAGATGAATAGTTGTGATATATTGCTCAGTAGACCTTGGCAATATGATTGTAGAGCTATTTATGACTATGTAATAAATATGTTTACTATTGAGAAGGATGATAGGAAGTTTTCACTAATGACTTTGATGGATACAACACTTGATAGGAGAAGCTTGAGTATTGGTTCCCCAGTTGAGATTGTGGATCCAGAGAAAATGAATGATTAGTATGGAGAACTGACTTGTGTGTTGTCAAGAAAGGACTTGAAGAGATAGAGGAAACTAAAGTGGAAGAATCTACAAGCAGAAAAGGTGGAGGAATTGTATGTGAAGAACTAGTTTGGGATTTATGCTCTGAATCTTAGAAGATGTTCTTATCACATATGAACATCTTTTGGAACTTGGGGTGTTTGATGTAGGGGCATCCAAGGTTAAGAAAGGGGCATTCTTGTCCTCAGTGAAATTGCATGGGGTGTTTTTATTTTGGTCGGTGTTACTTGGTTGTAGCCTTGATTGATGGTCTCAGTCATTGAAGGAAGCTCGGTCACCGAAGGAAATCATTAGTCTCTGGTGCTTGGTGAAAGTGTTACTTGGTCATGCCTACGGTGCTTGGCGATGCCTGGTATGTTTGGTTAATTCACTGTTGCTTGGTAGTTATGGCTTACCGATTGGAGTTTTATGTGATTTCTTGGGCTGACTTGGTGAAATTATTGTTGGTAGCTATTGTTATAAGCTGACATGCTAAATTAAATGTTTGTATACAATTTGTAAGATGACTTGTATCGCATTTAATATTTGTTAGGAAGAGTTAAGGGTTTCATCTTGTCAGCTTGTAGCTGATGATTAGTATTTAAGGATTTTTTGGGTAGATGTTTAGACATGACTTAGCAGATTTGGGATATCAGATGCGAAGCTTGAAATCTCAAGTTGGCAAAGTTGTGGAAAAGATCTTGCATGATCTTGTAGATCAGATTGTCATTTGATAGTTGATTGTAGTAGAGCTAGGGGTTTGCATACTTGGGAACAAGGAGATTTCTTGGAGGCTTGCGAGCTCAAGTTTAGATCTGCCTTAGGGTTTCCATCAGCTTCTAATTGTCTTCAAATATGAACTAGCTAAGTTTGTATTGGATCTAGTTGTGGATCTTGCAGAATTTTTTTCTGATTGTAATTGGCCCAAACCCGGAAGGCCTTACAGTCAGGCATGTTAATGAAAATCAGAGTTAAACAATTACTTGGTGTTGCATTGTTGATTATTCCACTGTGTTTTTCTATTGGCTGCAAGGTTTGGACTACCCTTCATTAGATCCACCATCCTTGACTGCATCAGAGTTATAGGATTTCCTACTTTCTTCATATTCACCATTGTTTGATTCATTTGTGCATTGATCACTTCTTTGTGATTAATCAATTTGGATCTCTCTTTTGGAAATTTGGATTAGGGATAGGTCCTATATTCCCCTTGCATAGATACAACAATATACTTTATAGTAAGGGTAAAGATAGATCTCCAACATCTTTATCCACCACTATACATTTTGGTGAACCTGACATGCTTACCCACTTTTCTTTTGTGGAATTAGATGCCATATTGTGTTTGTTGTGTTAAATTTATCATTATATCTTTTTGGTGTTAGATTTTTCCTTATGTTAAATCTTGCATGCTCTTTTCTATTTCAAAAATACAAAAAATTTATAAAAATCTCTTTAAAATACAAAAATATTTATTTATTTATGCTTTGTGTTTTCCTAGTTTAGTTCATTTGTGTTGCATTGGCATATGAGCTTTACTACCTCTAGTCCTACTTATAACATTTTGGTTAGAAGAAGTTGTAGACTCATGGGTGCCTTTGATCCTAAATCTTCCTCTCCTTTCCTTAGGATCCTGGATGACAATTTGATTATTTATGATTCCAATCCTATTATGGAGAAAAACTCTTCTCACTCATCTCATGATGAGGATGATGCTTTAAGAGTTCCTCCTAAACAAGTCCAAAAAATTTCAACTGAACTTGATAAAATGGGTAATTGTCTTATTCAAGAAAACCATAATCAAGATTACATTCAAGCTATAGAGGCTCTTAAGAAAGCTCTTCATGATAGTGATAAAGGTGTTAATCTCTTGCATGATATTACTCGTCTTGTGCATTCAAATGTTAAACCTTTAGCTCAAGAAGCTCAAGATTTAGGATTGATTCCCCTAGTTACTAGTATAGAACTTTCTTTTGTTCCTTTATCTAGTATTCCTAGCTATACTCTTTCTTTGGTGACTGTGACAGTTCCCTCTGTTCCTATGAGTGTTCCTCCCGTGTCCCTTCCTACATCACAACCTTCTTATCATAACATTCCTTTTACTTGTTCTAATCATCTTCCAATTGTAGTTCCAAGTGTTCCTCCAATTGTGTCTTCCATTCTTGCAGCTTCATACACTTTACCTAGTGTTTCTAATGTTTCTATTCCTCCTATTTCTTCTAATGATTCAAAAATCATCAGTTTGTCTCAAACTATGTCATCTTTACAACATCAACTAGCATCCTTGACTCAAAACAAGTTTAGCATTTCTACATGTGACATGGGAAGTCATTTGTCTCTAGACATCATTCATAGTCCTATTCCTCAGCAAGTTGATATGCCTCATCTTGAGAATTACAATAGAAAAGGAGACCATGTTCATCATGTTAAAACATTCCAAATCCTTTGTAGTGATTATATTCATGACCATAGGATTTTAGCAAAGCTGTTTAATAGAAATTTTCATGACAAGGCCTTACAATGGTACTATTCCTTGCATCTTTATTCTATTGATTCATTTCCAAAACTTGCCAATGCTTTTATTCAAAAATTTCAAAATAACATTGGTCTGCAAGTGTCTTTGATTGATTTGATGCATTGTAAACAAAGTGCTAAGGAAAAACTGACTGAATTTATTGGTAGATTTAAGCATTTGCATGCTCAGATTTCATATCTTGTTCTTGATATTGATATTCAGCGTATGTTTATTTCAAATTTGCAAAAGGATATTAGAGATAAGATTCTACTTACTGAATTTACCTCTTTTCAACAACTTTGTGCAGCTCTTCATCATTATCAATTACAAGTGAGTCAATTTGAGAGCAACACTCCAATGGCTCCTATTCCAATTGATAAGAGTGATGTTTCTCCTAATCCAAACAAATTTCAAATATTCAACAACTATGTCAAGATAAACAAACAAGCGAATGCAATTTCTGATCAAGTTGTTGTTGCATCTCACAATGCCACTTCTGCATCCACTTCTTTTTGATTAAATCATACGTTTACTCCTCTTTCTGAAACTTTACATTCTATTATGAATAGGTTGTTAACTGCTAATATGATTACTTTACCTCCTATTCAACCTCTTTTACCTACTACAATTGCATCTAAATCCTTTGATCCTAAAGCTTTTTGTCAATATCATCATCAGAATGGTCATGCTACCGAGAAATGTTATTCTTTAAAACATAAGGTTCAAGACTTAATTGACTCTAATGCCTTATCTATTGATAATCTTGATGGTAGTGGGAACAAATATGTCTCTCCTCCTAATCAAAACCTTCAAATCTATACGAATCCTTTACCTACACATGATACTAATACCATTTCTCAGCCATCTTCTATGGACATTGTTTATGATTCAAAGATGGATGATCTTAATCACATTTTTAACCATGTATCTCTACCTCAACCTCAACCCTAGCTTCAATCTCAAGTTCAATCTCAACCTATACGAAAACCTAAGCCTAAATTGAAAATTTAGCCTAAACCTCAAAAACAACCTAAGAATAAAGGACCTCAAGAACTTTTAATTACCTTTGATGATTCTGAGACTATTAAGGCTCATGATTGTCCCCTTTACATTTATGCTAGGATTTCTCAGATACCTACTCATGGTTGTATTATTGATCCTACATCTCTAGTCAATGTTATTACTGAAGAAAATATTTTTATGAAAAACTTGCAATGTGATTCTTATGATACATCGGATGTGTGGATTCAAACTTGTAATGGTTTTCTTTATCCATCATTTGGTTCTATTAACTTTCTGGTTGAACTTTGTGGTAAAATTGTGAATACTACTTTCATTGTTGTTCCTACTTTTGATCAGTTTCAAGTTAAGCTTGGTTTTCCATGGTTAAATGTCATGCATGTTGTTGCTTCACCTATCCATAAATGTCTTAAATTTGTTCATAATTAAGAAGTGAAGATGGTTAATCATATTTTATATCAACCTTCTAGGCCTAGAGATTGTGCTACCCTTGACTTCTTTTGGCCTTCATTACCTAATTCAAGTCCTTCTCGACCTGATAATATTTTACACTCATATCAAACCTATAAGCATCATAAGATTCTTGAGTTAAGCATACCTCATATGGATCTTAATCATGGTCTTTTTCCTGTGTGTGCTTGAATGTGACCTCTAAATCAACCACATATGCAACATGGTCATTATTCCTATAGTCAAATTACGAAGAGAATATGAATTATTCAATCCGAAATTTGTGAGGAAGCGACCTGTTGCCTCCTATGCAGGCGGGGTGTATAATCGCTCTCAGATTGGAGAACCAACAACCATCAAACCGCTACTACAACGGAGGATTTTCCAAGAAAGCCATAAAGATGATATGCAAAGCTAGAATCAAACTAAAATGAATGCAATTAATCTAAGAATACTTGAAAGAAGATATGAAATGCAAGTTTTTTTTTTAGTTGATTTTGGAATAAAAAAATGATCTTAATCTAAGAACAATTAAGCAAATTTAATCTAAATGAGAAGTGCAATTATACTAGAATGAGAAATTAAACTAGTTGCAAATGAAAGCTTGGATTTCAATCAAAAATTCACTATAGTGCCTTTACTCTCAAAAATTGTCCTCCCGAATGAGAAAAAGAGATCAAATAAAAAGAAGAGCCAAGAGGAGGAGGAAGAGTTTCTTGATTCGAAACTCCTGACCCTTCATATCCCTTTTGGGACAAATAAGCATGAATTACTTAAAAAAAGAATGGAAAATGCCACACAGGTGGCCTTTCGAATATCTCAAATTATTAATTTAAGAAAAAGGTGTCCATTCAAATAACAAGCAATTATTAATTCCTTTTTATGGGTAATTAGCTAAAGAGGGTGGTTTGATTTAATTTAATTTAAAGCGCATAGGACTTTACAATTAAATTAATGTATCATAGGGGTAATTTAGCCAATTAAGTCAAAGACTTTAGGAATTAATTTAGCATTTGATTATTGCAATTTATGGTCTTTGCAATTGACATCAAGTCAAATTAAGTCAGATAGGAGAGAGAAAATCGCCTAGGGAACTAGGACTTTGGTGACGTAAAATCGAGATAATGCACCAAAATTGATGAAATTAAATAGGTGCCAATTTTGGGGTATTACATTTGCCCCTCTTTGAATTGATGTGCGAACAGCGCGTTGATTCAAAGAATAGTCTGAAGTGACAGATGAAAGCAGATCAAAGCATGAATTTTTTGAAGTCTAAGTTAGATTACGAAGACAACGATCTTAGAAGAGAACCAGAATCAGGGTTAGATTGCCCCAATGCCAATTGATGAAGATGCAGATTTAGGACTATCTCCGAATCAGGGTTAGATTGCCCCAATACAAAGCTTAGTCCTCCGAGACCCAGGTTAGATTGCCCAGATAACGGTCTAAAAGAGATTTCGAGAGTCATCTCCAGAACAAAGATTGACTCCCAGGAATTAGGGTTAGATTGCCCCAATACCCAAAAGATTTCAAGAACCATCTCTAGAACGAAGAATGATCCTCGAGGATCTGAGTTAGATTGCTCAGATACCTAAGAGATAGATTTCCAGATAAAAAGATGGGAGGCATGAAGATGCCCCTAGCAATGAGAACTGATGATTCAAATCAGACTGATTCAATAATAGATTCGACAAGTTTCAAATGATGTAATCATCCTGCCCCCTCGGGAGCGAAATTGAAAGATGACATGTCAGAAGGATGATAAACAACAAGAGATTGCAGAGCAAAAGTAATTAGACTAGATTCGCAAAGCTGCAAAAGAAAATCAAAGCAAAGTTGAGGTCTTTTTGACCATAGTTGACCATGGTTGACTAAATTTGACTTGAGTTGACTTGATGAAAAGAAGCAAAGATTTGAGAACATGATGCAAAGATGAGGATCTGGCAGGAAGATGACACCAGAAGGCTGACTGCACAAGCATCCGATCCAGAAAGAGTCCAATATTTAAAACGCGATTTTGAGCCACTTAGAGATGTCAGATTTTGATTTCGATCCCGAAAATAGATTCATAACAGTCGATTTAACAAAGGGTGCAATTTTCAAAGAAAACGGAGCACTTTCAAAAATTAGGTCAAAAGCTATATAAGGGTCGGAGGAGTCATTTTCAAATCATTATTCAGCATTGTCTTTTAGTGATTCTGAGCTCTAAGATAGAGAAATGGAGGGTCTGCCACTACATACACACCGATTTGAGCGCTCTTGACGACATGCCCGGCCACCGGAGTATGACGCACCTGTAAGTAGTCGATAAACTACTTTGTATTTCAATTTGTATAGCGTGATAGGTTAGATTTGTTGAAAAAAGATATTAGCATAATGCAAAAGTGTGAAATATCGCGCGAGAAAGTAGTTCTCTCGCGCAAAGGGAGGTTTCATTTCGTGCGAGAGAGTAGTTTTCTCGCGCAAACTAAAATGTTCCAAGGATAGAACTTCGCGCGAGCTAGAGGGCTATTGCATGCGAGAATTCTATTTTCTCACGCGAAAGGGTAGTTTTCTCGCGCGAAGTGGTAGTTGTCTCGCGCGAAGGAACACTTTTCTCATGCGAAAGACTGTTGCAAGTGGCCAAATTTTATCAGATTTGCATGAAATCAGCCAAATAAAGTCTTGTAGAGCCTTGTCATAGGATAGATACTCTGCTGTAGTTATTGTTGTAGTAGTGAAAACCAACATGATTGAGTTACTGACCCAGTGTCGTCATTTGCTGTGCAGGTTGACTTTCCAGATATCGCATTTCGAGCACATCACCCGGTTATTACTACATTAGTTCAGAGACTGACAGATGCTGAGAGTGCTCATGTTGATGCTCTGGGCTTGGGATATTTGCGTGAGTTACCCGACATTCGGGTGAATCACGATCTCCTTACTGCATTGGTAGAGCGTTTCCATTCGGAGACGAACACATTTCATTTGTCGATGGGAGAGATGACAGTGACCACCGAGGACATATATAGGATCCTGCGGATACCCATTCATGGTACTCGTGTTGAGTACAATACACAGCCGCGACAGGGTACAGTGGCCTTGAGGACTATCTTCAGGGATGATCTTGTGATGGGTCGGGCCATCTCTTGGGAGGATCTAGTGCACAGATATGGTGGAGCGCATCCATTCGAGGTCGTGTTGGCGATATTTCTGAGTTGTTACCTCGTACCTGATCGAGGCCAGCATGGACTAGAGTGTGGTTGGGGTACTATGCTGCAGAGGATGTTGGACAGACCAGCTGTGAGATTTGGATGGGGGGAGTGTATGCTGGCACACATGTATCACGAGATGCATGAGATTGTGTACAGAGGTGCGAGATCGATGGCGGCAGGAGTCTTCGTCTTGCAGGTCTGGGCCTGGGAGCACCTCCCCATTTGTAGACCCCTATTCCATGATACGCGACAGGCGCTGGAGCCTTATATTTACAGATATTCAGGTGTGATGACCCAGCCCCTGCTGGGTAAGACAGAGCAGTGGAGAGCACAGTTGGATGACATGGTCGCTGTAGTTTGGAGACCTTGGATAGCTACTGAGCCTTGGGACGATGCTCAGAGAGAGTTTGCTACCATGTTTGTATCACGTCCACTGATTGGATGAACCATTCAAACGATTGAGAGATTCATGGTTACACGTGTCCTGCGTCAGTTTGGCAGACAGCAGGACATTTCACAGGAGTATTGCCCCTATGCTCGCTTCTCCGACGAGGAGAAGAAGGGGTGGCATGCACGATTGGATCCAGGGCGATGCGCGATAGAGTCACGCATCCCACCAGCACGATGGGATTATATGGTGGATGTCACCAATGCAGGGGTGACACCTGCATACAGGGACCAGTTGATTGCACGGCCTCATCCGAGGTTCACAGATCCAGTTGGCATAGGAGCACAGCAGCAGGCACCATAGGATCAGCAGGCGCAGGCAGAGCAGCCTATACAGCAGCAGGCTGTGCAGCAGCAGCAGGCAGCACAGGATCAGCAGGCACAGGGAGAGCAGCCTATACAGCAGCAGGCACCACAGCAGAGACCTGGGCAGAGAGTTTTGAGGCCCCGATCAGGATAGGTGAGCATCCCTGCTAGGACCATGGGCTCAGATCCCGGAGCAGGGAGTAGCGGTACACAGTAGAGATCCACGAGACCACATACCGCTGATATATCCCAGCAGGTACCACAGGGGGAGGATACTGACATGCCAGACGTGGCAGTTGGAGCAGGTGTAGGACAGGTGCAGGAGGCTCTCAGGAAGAGCCGAGAGAGAGTACAGCAGGTGCAGCGTGAGCGTGATGATTTTCACACGCGTCTTATCTGAGAGGAGACTCGAGTAGCAGACAGGGATGCAGAGATTAGACAGCTACGGGCGGAGTTAGCGCATTCGAGATTAGAGACGAGATATGAGGCCGCCCAGGTGGCTTATTACTATGCAGCATACTGTGGGGCTGTTCCAGATATATCAGAGCAGGTGCCGCCATTTTCCGAGTATGCTGGGGCTCCCTAGGCTCCTCCCCTAGTGCCTCCACAGGCTCCTCCACAGGCTCCTCCACCGGCTCCTCCGCAGGCTCCTCCACAGGCTCCTCCACAGAGACCGATGCCACCACCGCAGACATTAGGACAGCAGGCTCCTCCACCGCCACCCCCTCCCAGTGGGAGTGGATCTTGATTGTATCATAGCTCATTTTTGTTGTTTTGGTACTGTGCTCGAGTAGCACCTCTTTGTATATGACATTTAGATCGAGAGATATATATATATGAGATCGATGATTCCGTTGATATCTTTGTACTTTTTACAAATTGCTTGAATGTATAATGTTTAGGAGATGTGCTCTTATATGCTTTAGATGGATGAATAGAAATGTATGCAATGTAGTGATAGATAAATAGTTTATGCTTATAGCGGATACACATGTTGATGCAGATGCAACGAGTTTATGGATGGAAATAAAATGCAATGGATATGGTACTAATCATCTCATGCAAGATTTTAGCAATATTTAACAGGTACTAATCAAAGGATAGATATGTTCGAGGATCGACAATGAAGACCAGATACTTGTGTAACCAAGAAGAACCCGAGGTAATAGATGAGAGCCTTTGATGAAGACTATTAAGAGAGTAAATAAGGCATCGTCTTAAGTGCAAAGCCTAAGCTAAAGATGCAAGCTTAAAATGAAAATGCAAACCCTAGGACTTGGTTGTTGGACTCACCATATTTATCATCATAGAGCCTTTCAAGTTCGGACAATCGCAAGATGTCATACAATCCTTACTAATATAGCTATCATGCGAATATGAATATGACATGAGTCTTAAATTTGTCGGAATAAGGTGTAAGCATCAAGGCACAAGAAGCCAGAATGACCTGAACACCTATTCCTTTTAATCTAGCAAGTTAACATAAGCATTAGAGCATAAATGCTAGAATGACCTGAATGTCTCTTGTGAACAAACACACCAAGCACGCAGGAGTTCTTTCTTTTGCCAAAGATTGCTCGCAGTGACCCTTACGTTCACTTAACAGGACGAGCGTTTACAATTTCATCAGTAGCAAAGAGAAGTCACTCAAAAGACAAGGAGAAGAACCAACTTCACCAAAGCATCCATATAAAAGGAGTTGAGGTACGCATGGCCATCCAATACGAGATAGAGGCTCTTACAGACAGACACCCCTCTTAAATGAATTCTTTGAATCATTGGAACTAAACCAACAAGCAAAAAGCAAAGAAAGCAAACAAACAAACACTCAAAGAAAACAAAGCTCAACATGCCTCAAAGAAACACACATTTAGTTTTAGTTTCAGTTTAAGTTCGTGTGCAAGCGGATTGAAGTCAATTCAGAAAGATAACATTTGAAGTCTCAATGAGATAATGATAGTAGGCAGATGTAATGAGAATCACTGGTGATTGATAAAAGGGAGAAATCCCGAAGAAGAGGGATCGAACGAAAGCTAGGTATCCATAGGCAGGCATAGGGGAAACCACTGGCGACCAATGCTCCAAAAGAGTTTCTGAAAGCGATAGGACAATGCCCCCTAGACCAGGCAGGTGCCCCCAAGTGTGAACCAGTTCCAATCCATGAAGAGTCGAGGAAAACTCAAAGACAAGCACATGAGCTAGCAAACCAAAGCAGGAAACAAACTAAAGCAAGAAAGCAGGAAAACAAACTAAAGAAGGAAAGGAAGGAAACTAGAGCAGGAAACTAAGAGCCAAGCGACGCTGAGATGAGATGTTACTTCAGGAAAACAAGAGGCGCCTGTTTACCAGGTTTTCACCATCTTGGCAGAGATTCTATTTTTGCTACCATGACGCCTGTTTACCAGGTTTTCATCAATGGCACATTTTTCTCTTTTTCAATTTTTTTGTACTTTTCTCTTTTTTTGATTTTTTTGTATTTTTCTCTTTTTTCTCTTTTTTTTTCTCTTTTTTTGAATATCTCATTTTTTTTGTATTTTTGATGTTTTCAATTTTTTTTTGTATTTTTCACATTTTCTATTTTTTTTGTATTATCAAGGCGCCTGTTTACCAGGTTTTCACCAGGATAATAGATACATCAAAGCACCTGTTTGCCAGGTTTTCACTAAGATGATCATTTTTTAGGACATTTTGCAATTTTTAGGATTTTTGCAATATACCATTTTTAGGATTTTTTTCAGGACCAATAAGTATGTACATGAGCAGACAAGCAATGTCTTAGCTGTAGAACTTCTTCAGATGAAGAGCGTTGACAAGCTCTTTGAGTTGCTCTCCTTCAGTGGTGGAGAGGCGGTAAGCACCAGACCCAAATGCTGCAGTAATAATGTATGGACCAAGCCAGTTTGGTTCAAATTTTCCTTTTTGGGTTCTCTGCTGCTGATTCTTGGGGTTCTCCCTCAAGACGAGGTCACCCACTTGGAATTCCCTTTGTCTGACTTTCTTGTTATATGTTTTTGACATTCTCTTTTGATATGCTCGAAGATGATCAAACGCCACCCTCCGACGTTCATCTAATAATTCAAGCTCTTGCAACCTAGATATTCTGGTGTCTTCATCAGTGATGAGGCCCTTCAGAGAGATTCGCAATGTCGGAATCTCGACCTCAATTGGCAATACTGCTTCTGCCCCATAGACTAAGGCAAAAGGAGTGGCTCCCGTTGGTGTTCGGATGCTTGTTCTGTAAGCCCACAAAGCCGGATTAATCTGGAGATGCCAATCTCTACCAGATTTATGAACTGTTCTGTGCAAAATTTTTAGGATTGTCTTATTAGAAGCTTCTGCTTGTCCATTACCCTGAGGATAATAAATAGATGACCAATGCTGAATGATCCTGAATTTAGTGCATAAGTCTATCAAATCTTTGTTCTTAAACTGTCCTCCATTGTCAGTGATAATAGATGAAGGTACGCCATATCTGCAAATAATATAGTTCAAAATGAACTTAGCAATAGTCCTTCCATCAGCTATAGTCAGAGGAATTGCCTCGACCCATTTGGTAAAGTAATCTGTAGCAGTGATTATAAATTTATGTCCACTTGAAGAAGAAGGATGTATCTGACCAACCAAGTCAAAAGCCCATTGTTGAAATGGCCAAAAACTAATGAGAGGACTGAGCTCCCTAGCAGGAGCGTGGATCAGATTCCCATGATATTGACACTGCTTGCAAGTCTTGACATATTGGACAGCTTCTTTTTCCATATCCGGCCAGTAGTATCCAGCTCTAATAAGTTTACGAGCTAACGTCAGACCACTCGAATGAGAGCCGCAAATACCTTCGTGTACCTCAGCTAACGCACGTTTGGACTCATCGGGTTCTAGACACCTAAGTAGAGTACCGTCTAGGCCCCGTCTATACAAGTCATTTTCTATAAGAACATACCGTGAAGCAGTACGAATGAGGTGACGTTTCTCATTCCGGGTATAGGTATCAGGGATAATTTGGTCCCGAAGATAAGAGTAAATATGGAGGTAGCGGGATGAGTCATGTCCAATGACTGAACAGATCATCTTGGATTCAGGATTGTCATAGGCAGGGTAGCATAATGTTTCCACCAGGAATTCATGCCTGAAGTCATTTTCTGGCATTTGTAATATTGAGGCCAAAGTAGCCATAGCATCAGCCGCCTTATTATCTGTTCTTGGAATCTGCTGGAAGGAAATATGTGCAAAGTATAACTTAAGATCATCCACCATTCTTTTGTAGGGTATTAGCTTGTCATCCTTTGTTTGATATACATTATTAACTTGATTAATGATCAACTGAGAATCGCCAAAGACTTGGAGCTCATCTATACGCCATTCAAGGGCTAATTTCATACCATTGATAAGAGCCTCATATTCAGCTATGTTGTTGGTGCAAGGAAACATCATTTTGTAAGCCTTAGGCAAAGAATAGCGTTGAGGTGTTATAAACAGAATACCCGCACCTGATCCTTGTTGGGTAAATGAGCCATCAAAAAACATACTCCAAGACTGATGTGTGAGATGCAGAATGGAGTCATCTGGAAACTCAATGTTCAAAGGTTGGTGATCATGTAGAGGAGCCTCTGCCAACTGATCAGCAATTGCTTGTCCCTTAATAGCTTTCCTTTCCACATATTCAATATCAAATTCACTGAGGATCATGACCCATTTAGCCAACCTACCCGTGAGAGCAGCCTTGCTTAATAAGTATTTTAGCGGGTCAATTTTTGCAATAAGTTTTGTAGTGTGAGCCAACATATAATGTCGCAGTTTCTGTGAGGCAAACACTACAGCTAGACAAGATTTTTCAATAACAGAGTAGTTCATTTCATAGGACACCAATGTTCTGCTGATGTAATAAATAGCTCTTTCTTTATTGTTCTGATCTTCTTGAGCTAAGAGAGCACCCAAAGATGTACTTGTGGCTGAAATATACAGTATAAGTGGCTTCCCATGGATAGGAGGCATCAAAATGGGTGGATTGGCAAGATATTGTTTTATTTGATTGAGTCCCTTGTCACATTCCTCGTTCCATTCATAGGTGACACCTTTATGCAGAGTTTTAATGAACGGCTGTGACTTATCAGCTAGCTGTGAGATGAACCGCCGAATGGATTGCAACCTTCCTTGTAGACCTCTCATCTGACTTATGTTCTTAGGAGGAGGCATGTCCATAATAGCTTGAACTTTTTCTGGATCGACTTCTATGCCTTTGGTTGAGATAATGTAACCCAAGAGTTTTCCAGAAGTGACTCCAAATGCACATTTCTTGGGATTAAGTCTGAGGCTAAACTGCTCCATGCGGTCAAGGATGGGACCCAAATCTGCAAGGTGAGTTCTTCGCTGCATACTCTTGGCTAAAGTATCATCTACATAGTCCTCCATAGTTTTGTGCATCATATCATGGAAGATAGTAGTAACAGCTCTCTGATATGTTGCTCCGGCGTTCTTAAGCCCAAAAGGCATAACATTCCAGCAGAAAGTGCCCCAAGCACATGTGAAGGCAGTTTTTTCTTGGTCTTCTGGTGCAATTTTAATTTGATTATAGCCAGAGAAGCCATCCATCAAGGAGTACATCTCATATCCCGCTGTCATGTCTACTAGTATATCAATATTAGGCAGTGGGAAATCATCTTTTGGACATGCCTTATTGAGATCTCTGAAATCTGTACACACACAAATGGACTTATCATGTTTAGTAACTGGAACAATGTTGGAAATCCATTCGGCATAATCAATTGCTCTTATGAAACTAGCTTTAAGGAGCTTTTCTAGTTCAGTTTTAACCAATAGTGCCACATGAGGGTGCATCTTTCGAAGCTTCTGCTTAACAGGTTTGACATCTGGTGCAATGGACAAATGATGCATGATTAGATTGGGATCCAATCCAGGCATATCAGAATAACCCCATGCAAAGTTTATTTTCTTGCGTTGGAAGAATCTAGTGAACTCTTCTTTTTCTTCAGCAGATAATGACTGTGCTAAATGTATAATCTGTGGAGTAGCCTCAGTGCCCAAGTTCACCGGCTGTGTCGGTTCAATCAGAACTGATGATCTTTCCTGAAAATGGCTTGGTAGAGTATCAAGTATCTCATCCTTGGGCACCTCAGAGAGGTTTTCACCCTCAGATACGTCTTTTATTTTTACTATTTTTGGCTCTGATACTGCCACAAAGTGGTTTTCACCATCAGAGCTCTTATTTTTTCTATTTTTTATTTTTTGACTAAGATACTTGATATCCCCTTCTGTCATGCTGATGCTGTATTCACTGGTGGAAGACATTACAGGTTCGAGAGCATGGAGGTAACAGGCTAGTTCATAATCATTCTGGAACGTAAGGACTTCATTGGATGCGAGAGGAGAGTTCCAGTTTATTAGATCAGGACGGTGGAGTGAAAGGGAAGTAGTGGCTGGTTCAACTGCGTTCACGGTATAACCCTCAAAAGCGTTAACAAGCAAGTCAAGAGCTAGAGCAGTCTCGTCCAGAGGAGTGTTCAAATCCCTATGAGATCCTACGTCGAAAGTGGAAGACAAGTCGACATCTACAACATCAAATTCTTGTGTCCTAGCGCCAGACCCTTCACCTACTTCAAGGAGTCTTTCATACTCATGAACAGTATCTATGTCTACATCATAAGTGGCATCGGATGTAGAGTCGAACTCATATTCATGTGAGTCCGTACTTGATGTAGGAATTTCATTGGCAGCATCATTAGTCTCATTATTATTCCTTCTATCATTGACAGCTTGCTGAAGTTGTTCTTGTTCATAGTATTTTTGAAAATATGGTGGCCTATATTGCTCACCTGTAAAATTGGGATCATCATTTAATGCTGCTTTCCATTCCTCATATGTAACTTGATGTACTGAAGAAGTTTTCTCAGAATCAACCTCAGAGCATGTCTCGGTATCAGTCTCTACCAGATGAACAGGTATGATAGGCTCATCAGGTTCAGCAAGGAGTTTCGCAATATCCGAAGGGATAGGATATGGAAATGTATCTTCATCAGAGCTATTTTCTGGATTCATCTTTGGAGTGGTATCTTCAATTTCTTGTTCATGCTTCGGTTCAAGCTTGGAATCAGACATAGGAGCCGACATAAATGTCTTGGTCCCCAAATGAAAGGGAGTCTTTTTAAAGCCTAAGCCAGTAGTGTCCTTTGGGCTACGACCTACAGCTTCAATAGGCTTCAACAATCCATTATCATTTACCCCTATAGGACCACTTCCCTTGTATCCAAAGCACTTCATGATTTTGAAACCTTCACTATAAGGTTCTTGTTCTAACTCTGGAGGAGAAGTTGTTTCAGATATCTCCTTTCCTTTATAGATCCAAGCTTTGATAGCTCTTTCCTCATCCTCATCTTCTAAAGGTATGGAGGCTCGCACAAAAGCACCATCATAGATTGTTTGAGGAAGATTATCAGAAAGTCCATGAGTTTCTGAAGGTTTCCCATAGAGGCGTGGAGAGGGAGGTAAAGCTGCTAGAGATAGCACAGGCTCTATTTGATATTCTCCCATGCCCGTATCTTTAATTTTCAAAGTTTGCTCCATTTCTCTAAGCTTAGTGTCATAGAACTCAGTGGAGTCCCTATTGGAAGGAACAAAGCTATCTGTAGTTTGCATGAGAGTATTACAAGAGAGATTGGTGTTTGCGGGTACAGTGACTTCCGCCCCGTGAAATGGGAACTTGATGCATTGATGATATGTGGATGGAACAGCCTGCATCTCATGAATCCAAGGCCTACCCAAAAAAATGTTGTATGCTAAAGGAATGTCGAGAAATTGGAAAGTAACATCTCTCTCAACAGGACCTACGCGGATAGGTAGCACAACTAAACCCTGGGACTTGCGTTCTTCTTCATCATAAGCTTTTATGGTAATCGTCTTACGGGAGTCTATGCAGTCCTCATCATAACCTAGCTGGGTGAGCAATGTAGCAGAACAAATGTTAAGACCAGCGCCATTATCAATAAGCACATGACGGACATGTTTGGGACCTATCATAACCTCTATGTGTAAGGGAGCATTATGCGGGTGGTTCAAAGAATGATCATCTTCCTCTGAGAAGGACAAATAATGCGGTGAGGTTAAGTGACCCACCATAGATTGGAACCGGTTTAGATCAAGATCCTTGGGGACATTTGCTTCAGCGAGGGCTTTATCCAAAATTTGCCTATGAGCAGGCGAGATTTTTAACAACTCAAAAATGGTAATCTGAGCATTGGTTCGCTGGAGTTGATCTAAGATACTATAACTAGTAATACTAGATGTGGGAGTCGATTTAGAAGCTTTGTTGGTAGGGCCAGTGGTAATCTTATCCATCGTTTGTTTCGGAGAAACCTTGTCTGTGCTTTGTCTCGAAGTATCCTTGTCTACAGTTTGCTTCGGAGGATCAGGACCTTTCAAAACAACTCTTCCACGTGATCGAGTGACAACAGTTGCACAATCTTGAGTTTGTCTAGATTCAGATGAACAAGGTGCGGAATTTCGTAAGATGAAAGGAACTCTAGGCTTGGGAGTATCACCACTCCCCTTAAAAGTGATCACATCACAATATTCAACTCCCATAGGTTCAATCATGTTAATAACATTATCGGTAGAAGGGTAAGTGTAATTCACCTTAGCATTGTTGTTCTTAGTTGTAGAAGACTCTCCTTTCTCATGAGGAGGAAAAGGATCTTTAAATGCCTGATGATCAGAATTCTTATTATGACCATCCACAACAATATCACCGCTGTCAATCAAATCTTGAACTTTATGTCTCAATTGAAGACAAGTGGATGTCTTATGACCAATATTTTGATGATAATCGCAATAATCATTGTCATTCCACCAGTGAGGTCTTGGTTGTGGGTCATAAGTTCGCTTGTCCAAAGGAGTGAGAATCTGATTTTGTATGAGAGTTTTAAAGACTACATCAAGAGGCTCTCCCAAAGAAGTGAAATTGCGCTTAGGTCGAGGAGCCCACGGTTTATTTCTAGAAAATCTTGAACTGTGCTGATTATCTGTTGTATTCTTTTCGACAGCCTTAGCCACTTGTATGCTAGAGGTAAGATTAAAGACAGGCTTTGAAGGCTTTGCGGTGACATTATCGACTACTCCATCATTTACCACCTCTCTATTCTTGTTTATAGACTTCCCTTTATCCTTGTTCATTGAGAATCCTTGTTTATTGTCTTTATTCAGAATTAATTCTCCCTTTTTGACCATAAAGGATTCTATCCTCACAGCTTGTTTGATCATGCTGTCAAATGTCAAAGGACCTTGTAATTGTACTTGATATCCAAAGTCTGGAAGAAGGTTGTCTAAAAAGATATCAAGTTTCTCAGATTCAGCCAATTTACGAGGATACTTTGTACAAAGTTGTCTCCACCTCTGGAGAAAAGACAAGAAAGGTTCTCCCTGTCGTTGTTTCAAATTACACAAGTCACGAATATTGACAGGGTGTTGAATATTGTGAGAATAATGCTGAAGAAAAAGATTGGCAATCTCGTCAAAAGTTTGAATACCAGGATGTAATCGGCAAAACCATTCCATAGCTGGCCCACCCAAGCTGCAGGGGAAGAGTCTCATAAGATACATTTGATCATGCATGAATTCCATGGATAGCGCGCCAAACTCTCTTAGATGATCTTGAGGATCATTTGTACCCATGTGCTTGTCATATTTGGGTAACTCTACTCCTCTTGGAAAAGGAGGCATGTAAACATTCTTATCAAAAGGAAAAGGACATATATTCTCCAATGTAAATTGTTGTGTGGGCTTATCCTTTTCTTTTGTCAGTTGAGTAATTTGATCTTGCATACTTTGAATCATCTTTTGTAGCTTAGCGGTTTCAGTTTCTTCCTCTTTAGCTACAATAGTTTCCACTTGGAAATTCGAAGGTAGTTTGGCTCCTTGCTTAGCCAACTCAAGAAAATACTTTTCCTTATCTTCCAAAAGAATAATTTCCATCATTTTAATGAGATTCTTGTTAGCTTTCGCAGCATTTATATCATTCTGAGTAATTACATCATCCTCGTTACCAAGAGTCTCATATATGCTTTGTGTGTGATCTTGTTGATCATCTTGATTTTGATCATAAGGAGGAGGGCGATAGTTATATGCTGCTTGTTGATCAGCTTGAGTTTTGTTTCGAGATTGATCGTCATTATGAGACTGATTGTGATGAGTCTGATTTTGGTCATGAGAAGATTGACCATGGTATTGATTATAAGTTTGACCGTATTGGCTTGATTGAAAGTCAAATGGGTTCTTGGTTCCCATCTTGTCAAGACGAATTTGTGCTGCAATTGAAGCTTCAGTAAAGTGATGAGAACGATGTCGAAAAGGTGCAGCCAATGTAACTTTTGGTGTGTGAATAGCTTCAGATGAATCACTATCTTCAGTGGGATCAATAGTTTCAATAATGGGTTCCGTCCGAGGAAATGATCTCCCAAAGCCACAAAACAATGAATTGTTTTGAAAATAAGAGTTGTCTTGTTCTTGGCGTGACGAACTAGATTGCGAAAATAAAGGATTAAAGCACTCTTGGAAAACTGGAGGAGATGTCTGAGACAAATTATCTTGTGGAGTGCTTAATGACGAATTTGAAGAACTCTTACAAAGTTCAGACTTCTCAACAAATTGGAAATGACCTATGTTTTGATTATGAGATTTACTTTGACCTTGATCAGCGTTCTGAATAGGATAAGTCTTACCACTTCGAGTCGTGACAGTCATAGACGAAGATGTAATGAGCAAAGATTCGGGATAAAGCTAGGTTCTGTCTCTAAGATAACGAAAAAGAGATAAATGGCCAGGACAGCCAAGATGCAAGATGGACCTGGTACGAATTATCAAAAAGAGATGGCTAGAACAGCTGAGATAAGACAACCGCAAAGCGAGGTACAAAAGGCATAAGGAGATAAGATGAATAGATAAGAGACAACATGAACCAAAGCAAAGGTCAATCGATTCTTAACTCAACACAACCAGTTTCTGACAGTAAACAACAGGGAAGCAAAAAAAATAGACCCCAGACAAAAAGCAGACCAGATAAAAAGTCAAACAGTGAACTGCAAATAGGTCTCTGTTTTGGAAAACTGCGCTACAGGTTCGCGCGAGAAAATGCCTGACCGCGCGAGGAAATGACAGCTCACGCGAGAGAACAGAGAACTTCGCGCGAGAAAATAAAATCTCGCGCGAGGAAGTGCTCTGAAGCTAAAAGCTCGCGCGGGAAACAGACAAAATCTGACAGTTTTGATGCAATTTTCAAAGTTTGAGTTGAATTTCGAGGTACAGTCTGAACTGATGTCTAGCAGAAAATCCAATTTCCTGACAGGTTGACAGAATTGTTTAATCAACACACTCGTTTTAGGATTCTAAGCATTCGTTTAAAGACACAATGGTTTTAGATCAAACACTTGTGAAGCAAAAAGTAGTCATTAACAGACCTATCAAGGACAAAGCAACTTGATAGCATCAGGGAAGTCTTTGTTTGATAATGTATGGACAATGTTTAAGACTCAATAACAAGCACATAGCCTAGTCCTACAAAAAAAAATGGTGAGAAGCCAAAACCTTTGCCCCATTGCTTGAATGCATACGTGCACCTCACACAGCCGTGTCACCCCCTAGAGGGCGCCCGTGTTTTCGGTGTTTCCAAGGACTCAACAGTGTACGTTCAAAGGTTACCCTTGTAGCAGGGGCCAGTGTTGCAACCGCCTCCAAACGTCTAGGTGTATGCCTATGATGGGAATCTGTGTATGATAAACATACGGAGAGATTCTTCCCCCTCCTTGCGCAAAGATAATGACTCCTTTCGGAGATGAACCGGGTAGGCCACTAGCTAAGAAGGTTTTTTACTAGGCTTCCGTTCACAATAACCTTCAGTGCCCCTGATACAGGGTTGAGGCCTCGTAGCCACACCAACACCTGAAAATCACACACCCCCGCAAGCAGGGCTTGGAGCGGCGCCGCTCAGTGTAATAGACAGGGCCTTTCCATGATGATCGTCAAAGTCATGAAAAGGAAGTTACCATGGTTTCGGAGTCTTTAGACTCAACAAAACTTTCTTTATTATAATGAGGTGGAATCACCGGCAATAGGTGTGTACTCACTTGGGTCATTCCCGGAGGTTCAATACCGGCAGGCCCTCTAAAGGTGACACTAGACTTGGTTTAGATTCGGGAGTCTGATTTTCTGATTCTCCCAAAGGGAGAAGAGCATACTTCTCTATCCCATTTCCTCACCCAAACACAACAAGAAAGTTCATCACCGAGTTAGTTTCACCTCACCAAATCTATACGCTTTTGGGTTTCTGATTCTCTCTCAAGGAGAGAAGAGCATAATTCCCTGACGAATAGAAATGTTAAAGATTCACTAACTTTCTCCGCTTCCCCAAGAATTCGTCATATTAGTAAGATCATTAGAATTCCGGATTCATTCATGGTCATCACCTCCATGTAATGAAGAGCCAAAATTCCTACTCACTATCGAAAATCCTCAAGAAATTTTAACGGAGCCCTATTTATACTATGTGAGTAAAAGCAGGAAAAAAAAACACAACGTTTTAGCGATCTTCAATTATTCGTCCTACAATCAAACCATTAGTATGTTTTCAAATTCTTTGACAAGCGTCCTGCAGAAACTGTTAATGCTGTAAAATATCAGAGAGATAAAAATCAACAGTTATCAGAAGTTATCAGAAATTAAGAGCAGAAAGAACAAGAAAACTGGAAACTGGAAAAAAAACTGTAATATAACTTCGCACGAGAAAGTACAAATCTGCGCAAGAAAGTGCAATATACGACGCGAGATAACTAAAATCTCGCGCGAGGAAGTGCTCCAGTGCGCGCGAGAAAGTGAAAACTCTGGGGCGAGATAGTGAAATTTCACGCGAAAGAGTGCTACAGGAGCAAAACTTCGCGCGGGACGCTCTGGATTCTCGCGCGAAGATCCGTACACAGACAGTACGGACGCACAGCAGAGCAAAATTTCCTGTCAGAAAAAAAAATGATAATGAGGCCAGAAATTGATCTTTCTGCCCCACGGTGGGCGCCAAAATGTATGTGACTGAATGTGACCTCTAAATCAGGCACAACACAACATGGTCATTATTCACTTGATAGAATTTGGGAGAGAGTATGAAGAACTCAATCCAAATTCCATGGTGAGGCGACCTGTTGCCTCCTATGTGAATGGGGTGTTTGAATACTCTCAGAACGAGAGCCAACAGCCGGGAGACCAATTCAACAATGGAGGATTTGAAATCAAATATGAGCAAAATGAAACTAAGCTAAGAATGAATGCAATTAATCTAGAATACTTTGAAAGAAATATGAAATGCAAATTTTTATTTGATTTTGAAATAAAGATGATACTAGACTAAGAACAAGTAAGCAAATTTAATCTAAATGAGAAGTGCAATTATACTAGAATGAGAAATTAAACTAGTTGCAAATGAAAGCTTGGATTTCAATCAAAAATTCACTATAGTGCCTTTACTCTCAAAAATTGTCCTCCCGAATGAGAAAAAGAGATCAAATAAAAAGAAGAGCCAAGAGGAGGAGGAAGAGTTTCTTGATTCGAAACTCCTGACCCTTCATATCCCTTTTGGGACAAATAAGCATGAATTACTTAAAAAAAGAATGGAAAATGCCACACAGGTGGCCTTTCGAATATCTCAAATTATTAATTTAAGAAAAAGGTGTCCATTCAAATAACAAGCAATTATTAATTCCTTTTTATGGGTAATTAGCTAAAGAGGGTGGTTTGATTTAATTTAATTTAAAGCGCATAGGACTTTACAATTAAATTAATGTATCATAGGGGTAATTTAGCCAATTAAGTCAAAGACTTTAGGAATTAATTTAGCATTTGATTATTGCAATTTATGGTCTTTGCAATTGACATCAAGTCAAATTAAGTCAGATAGGAGAGAGAAAATCACCTAGGGAACTAGGACTTTGGTGACGTAAAATTGAGATAATGCACCAAAATTGATGAAATTAAATAGGTGCCAATTTTGGGGTATTACATTTCCTACACCTTCCATACCTCCTTTATCTATGGTTTCTAGTTCTATTTATCAAGCTCCTAGTGTTGCTTGTCAGTTTGCTGATAATCCTACTAATCTTCCTATAGAACCTGTGAAGGATCCTGTAACTGTTCCTCCTAGTTCTCAACATATTTCAAGTAAAGAAAAATGTAATTGATCTGCTAATGAATGTCGTAAGAAATTTCATGCTCAAGCTAAAGCTCATAATTCTATTCTTCAAAAATCATTACCTTCTTTTGATAAGCCTATGCATGATGTGTTAGAAGAAGTTGTTACTAATAATGATGTTAAAATGTAAGATTATGATGATCCTATTTGTATCTTAAAACCTATTTTGACTAATCTCGATGAAGAAGATACTCTTGATGATGTTAATGATGAATATGAAACTATTGACATTGACATTGATTTACCTAATATTCTTTCATCACAATTGACAATTAAACCTAGTATCGAACATTATGATCCTCAAGAGGATCCTTGTTTGGAATTGGCTATCATTCCTACTGTGTTGGATATAGTCCCTCTTGTGAGTTACCCACCTTTCCTAAATGATATAGAATGAGATGGAAATATTAGGTGGCATGCTTGATCAGCTTGCCCTTCATGGTAGCTTTGTTGTGTGTTTGCCTGTTGTACTATGCTTCTCTCATGATGTGTTTGCTAAATGTTGTTAGATTCTTTTATATGACCCTTGTTACTTTGTTGGTATAAGGTGTTAAAGAAATCAAACCTGTTGTATAATTCCTCTATATGTATCTCTATTCTTCTATATGTTGTTTCATGTTATGTTGTACTTGTACTATTGTTCATAAATGTTTCCTTGTGTAATCTACTTGGATCTGGGACTTGGTAGCACTAAATCTTTTTGGTCTCCTGGTCATGGTCCAAAAAGATTCTTCTTTGTATCTCTTATGTGATCTTTCCTCCTTTGTGATTTTAGTTCTACTTTCTTTGGGGAATGATGTCAATTCATTTGCAATAATATCATATTATGATCATACTGACCCCACAATAGGTAGTTCCCTTCTATGTTATTTGTATGTTTATGTGGTATTTCCCTTGATTTGTCTTCGTCTAGGGGCATCTTGTAGTGGAAACATAATCAGTGGAGTTGTTTATGTTTCTGTTAAAGCCATTTCTCCTGTTAAAGTGTTAGCAATGACTTTAACATGGGTGCATACACTCTGCTCACCTATTGCACACACACACTTTTTGATATATATATATATATATATTTCAAGATACTTTTCTCCCTTTATGGATTAGTGACTAATCCTTAAAGCATGGATTTCTATTTAGGATTTCTTGATCCCTCCAGTTTCAAAAATTTTGATCCCTTAAAGTCAAAGGTGTCCTTAAGACTGGATCTCTTTTGTTTTTTGTTTTGAACTTGTGGAATAGAATATTCCTAAGAGTGAAGCTTTAATGGGTTGACTAGTGAATAGCCACATTCACTAGGCAGTTTGATTCCATCTTTCTAGTTGTGTCATTTCCTTGTGTGGTTCACAATGAGACGTAAGTTCTTGTTGGGCGAGATAATCACACCCTCTTCTCTCTCTTTTCTAGAGATGTCTCTCTTATTGTGATCTTGGAGTTGATGATGAATTGAGTCCCTGGGGGCTTGAGGATCTCTTTGTCCCTTTGATTTTAATAAGATTATCTTTTCATTATGATCTCCCTTACCAAGAATTTGCATCGAGTCCATACTCTTGCTAAAGTGGGGGCTTAATGTATCATCTTAAAATGGAAGCACTTCCATGATAAGAGAATTTAGCCATCCAATTAAGTGGTTTGGGGTCATTTCAAGTGCATTGATTGGGTCTTTGCATGGATTTGGATGTTTCCCCCAATTCTGCTTCTCTCTCCCTATTTCCAGCCTCTTTCTGACAACTTTCTCTAAGAATTTGAAGATTTTGACTTTCTGGGTCAAGGACTCCTTGATGGGTCAAGGTCAACCTTGACCCTAACCTAGGTCAAAGTTGAACTTGACCCTGACCCCAGGTCCAAATTTCAAATTCTGGGAGTTTCAGGATGTCAAGCTTCGGAAAGTTTTATTTTCCCGCTTCTGGGTCAGCTGTTTCAGGTTTCAGAATGGTAAACTCTTCAATTGCATTTAATCTAGGTCCATTTCTAAGGGTTAAGGTTAATTGAGATTTAATTCTCTAATGTTGGCCTTCTCTAGGAGTTTGTGCCCTAGATCACTATAAAAGGAGGCCTTCCTCTTTCATTTTCACATCCACAATCAAGCAATTGCATCCACTTTTCATGATCAAGCAAGAAAGAAGGAGAAGGAAAGAAAGAAAGCATTCATTCATCTTCAATCATTCAAGCATTAAAGAATTAAATAATTAAAGTATTCATCAAGGAGATCCATTGTTAGCCATTGAAGGGTTCAATCTCTATGGAGCCCTCTTGTTGAAGATTTCTCCATCCACATTCATCCAAGCCTCTTCCTATGCTAAGATCCATTCAAGATTGGTGTTGAATATATAATGCCATTGATTTGAGACATCCTACATACATTTATACATTCATTTGGAGCATCCATACTTGTGGATTCAAGGATTTGAATCCTCCACAAGGATTTCAACATAAGCAAGGTGCATAGTTCCATTTACTTTGTTTATACATATTAAAATTTCAATTAAATTTCAAGGTTGATTCCAAACTAGGGTTTGACCAAGGCAAACCCCCCCATCCAAACAAAAAAAACCATTTTTCTTGTAGGTACAGGTACATGACAGTGAATTGAAGTTCAGAGCTAGATAACCTTTTCAATGAACTTTTGAGATCCACGAACATAATTTCTATCAGAGCTATTTTAGGTCAAGGATGACCTTCAGTGAGGGGTAAGATTGTGCCCCGCTATCTCGGTCAAAGTTGACCTGACCTCAGAAAGATAATTTTTTTTTGGGTTTTCTCTATCTCGACATTTCTAGTCTAGAGAAAGTTGCAGAATTCCTTGAAACTATGCACAGACATCAGAAATCAGTCTTTTTCAGATTTTTCCTATTTTGAGGTTAGTATTTACCTTCTATTCATTTAAGGTTTTCAAGCATATAGTTTCTATTGCGAGTTATAGGATTTCCTCCTCTATCCATATTCACCATTGTTTGATTCATTTGTGCATTGATCACTTCTTTGTGATTAATTAATTTGGATCTCTCTTTTGGGAATTTGTATTAGGGATAGGTCCTATATTCCGATTGCATAGATACAAAAATATACTTTGTAGTAAGGGTAAAGATAGATCTCCAACATCTTTATCCACCACTATACAAAACCAATGATGGATTTGTTGTCTTTAAGGTGTATGAGGGTATATTAAAGTGGTTTCAAGGTTTCAAGGGTTACCCACACTCCCAAATGGCTAAATGGCTTTAGACTGTCACATAGGCCGAATATTGGCTCTGCCTTGTAGCCCTACAGAGACCTTTTTGGTCTTTAAACTCCACACTTCCCCAAAACACTAGAATATTGAAACATAGATATAAACACCCTTTTGGCCATACATAAACATACCAAAGACTTAGGTATTGGTACTTTGGACCAAATTGTAGTACCCTTCCTGTACCCCTACAAATACACTAGAAAGTTGGTGTTTTTTCAAAGAAAGTACTAGTTGTTGGTATCCTCAAGCCTCCAAAATCTAGGAAGTGTCTCTTTATGACAAAAAAACTCTAAATACTAGAGTAATTAGACCCAAACCATGGGGAACATCAAAAGCCCCAAATTAGTTACACTAAACCCTTAATTCAAGGGTTTATTCAATTTCGCCCTTCCAAGCACTTCCTAGATCAATTGGTGATTGATTAACCATTAAATCCACCATACAAGACTATTCCAATCATAAAATCCCTATGTCATTCAACCCAAATGCCTGTTGCTATACTTGTGCCATGAATTTCAATAGAACACTCCCTGTCATAGCCAATGATCACTCTTTTCCTTCAAACTTCTACAACTTCCAAGTTAGATTAATATTGTACATGGTTAATAATCCTTATCCCATGGATTCTAGGCCTCTTAGTCCATTGAATGGTTATTAATTACAAGTAATTCTCAAAATAGAGAAAGGAAACTTAGTAAAACTAGTCTATGTTGTTGTTTGTGAGGGTACAGTCATGATAAGTGCCTCTCAAACCTCTCCAAACATGTACAATTATCTCTAAATACTTTATTGATCTCTTCTAAACATTAACCAAATCAAACCTACATTTGAATCCACACACAATAACCCAAAATGAAGGGTTTTGTATCCTTTAATGAATCTCAGTCATTGGTAATGCATGGACAGTCAAACCAATAGTCTCCAAAGCATTCAATAAGTGAATATGAATGTTTGAAAACTATTCCTTATTGCATAGTGGAAAGGAAAAACCAAAACAAGACTTTAACACCTTTAAGATCACTGATTTCAATTATAAATATTGTCTTTTATTTGATTTCCTATTTCATCTATATAATAGGCTTCTCTGTTGTACTATGGATTCCAAAGACATATATAAACCTTCCTCTCAACTTCCCCAACCACTCCTAATTGGTTAGAGGGATTAGTTGAGTGTTTAGACACTAAAACTCTCATGCAACTCCCAAAATTTCATATACAAAATAAAATTAAATCTATTTATGAATTAAATCTAGTATGCCAAAGGACCAGTTCCAACAATTCTTAAACATACTTTATTTGATATGATAAATTGTTAATAAAGGTCTAATTCTATAGAATGCTAGCACGAAGGAAGATTTGACCTAACCAAATCTTCCTTGTACCACACAAAAAACTATGTGATAACTATGTCTACTCCAACCTTAATTATTTAAGAATTCATCATATAAGATAATTTATGTTTAAGAATTGTTGGGAGTTCTATTAGACCTTTGTTGTAAACATGTCATTGGTTCAGTTTTATAAAAAAAAATTTTGTGCTAAATGCACTTAAATGGAACATTAAGCATAGTAATAATATGCTTAATCTATTAGCAATTGGTAGATTAAATGCAGACAACACCTTTATCACTTTAGCATGTTATTATAATATGCTTAACTAATTCTTTGAAGATTTGTCTTCAAACTATCTACATTTAATCTGCTAGGTCAAATCTTCAAATTACAACACACCTAGCAGTCTATAGAATTGGACAAAGCTATAGATAGTGGTCTAATTGTGTAGACTTCTAGGTCAAATCTTCCTTCATGCTATCAGTCTATAGAATTAGACCTTTATTTTAAATGCATTTAACACAAAAAAAATTACAAAACTGAACCAATGGCATGTTTACAACAAAGAAATAGAATGATAATAATATGCTGAAAATTTTATTATGTTTAATACATGCCAAAGGACCAGTCCCAACAATTCTTAAACATACTTTATCTGATATGATGAATTTTTAAACAATTAAGGTTGGAGTAGACATAGTTATCACACAATTTTTTGTGTGGTACAAGGAAGGTTTGGTTGATTAAGAGTGAGGCCTTCTTTAGAATCTCATGAGTTTTGTACTACACATGCAATGTATTGTGAGTTTGAAGAGAGTCTGTGCCATGTGTGATAGAACCTACTTTATCTAATATGGTGCATTGTTAAACAAATTAAGGGTAGAGTAGTTATTACTTAGTTTTTTGTGGGGGACAATGAAGATTTATCTAACAAATAGCAGGTCTTCTTTAGTATCTCATGAATTTTTACCACATATGCATGAAATGAATATGTTATTTTTCATCTCCAATTAGTTAATGCTTTATATCAACTCTGAAAGTATATTTAGGAGTTCCCTAGGTGACTTCTTGGAATGAATTACAAAGAAGGACAATAACCTTATAACTCAAAATTTTAGGAGTGGAAGGCCTTTCGGTTAGACTTACTACAAATTTTGACAATTTTTTCTTTGTCATGCCTTCCATCTAATATCTTCCACAATGTCTCTATTACATTCTTTCCGATATGCATAGTATCAAACAAATGGTGAGACTTTGAAAGTTTGAAAATCTTGTGTTTTGGAAGGTCTAGGAAGACTGTTTCAAGCCTTTGAGTCCTAGAGACAAATGGAAATAGGAGTTGCTTTTTTGAGTGAGGGATAATTAGGCCTAGGAGAAGAGAATTTGGGGATGGAAGTATTCACCAGTCAAAGGATGGAAGAATGAGATTGAGATGGGGTTAGTAACTCCGAAAATGGTATTTCATGAAAAGTTAAATACTTTGCCAAGTTGTTTGGAGACTTTGGGTGTAATTTGCTAATTTCTATGTGTGTAGGGCTACTAGACAGGCCTAAAAGGGCTGTAGAAGAAGAATTGTGTAAGTTGAATAGATCAGAGTGAATGGGGTGTTGAAAAATGGTGAATAGACCATGATGAGATGATACTTAATGTTAGGATTAGGGTGAAAATCCTAGTTGAGATTTTGACATGGTGGAGGCACTAGGTGGCCTAGGATGGAGATGGTGCTAGGAGGAATTTCCAAGAAATGAGGAAGTGAACTTATGTAGCAGGGTTGTGGAAGTGATTAACAAAGTCAAGGAACTCTACTTAATCCTTGAGTTGAGATCGATTCCTTGAGTGGATTCCAAGTTACTTGTTGAATCCTTGAGCTAATTTGGTCTCCTTAAGGTGATAGTAGAGGGCTCCACATCAAGATGTATGACATAAATAAGAGGAATATCAATAAAAGATTAAATTCTCTACAACTCTAGTAATCCATTGTCTCGTGGAACAATGAATAGAATAGTGAATCCATATGTGTGTTTGATCATTAACATAAGCATTACATGTCTTTGTACAAATTTTATTCTAACACTATATTATACCTTATTCTAATTGAGATTTTTAATTGGGAAAAATTGTGTTTAATAAAATGGAAGTGGTCTCAATAGCATAGATATATAAAAAGAAAATAAATTTAGAGTTTAGCCCAAGAATTGTGGAATATAGTTTTTGTCATTTCTATACACATTGCTGATTTCATTGCATTGCACAATGCATATTGCATAGTGCATGAATAATGACTAGATGCAAATAGTTTTTAAATTTTCAATTACAAATTACTTTGTACAAAGTCAACCTACAAACTAAGTACAAACGTTCAAGAAAATTGACGTATCCAATGACTCTTGTTGCTATGAAGATAGCTACAAGAGGTTGCAAAGCTTGATGATGAAGCTCTTGGGTCAAAGTCTCTCTTAAGTCTTTTAGCCAGATCACTATCCTTTGAGTGCAAGTGCTAGTATTAATTAGGTTGAACCTTTCATTTTATAGAATGCTTATTTTCTTTACAAATGAGTTAGAATGCTTCTATGTTCTTGTCACTAGGATTAAAAGGTCTTATTACAATGTTCTTTGTTGTGGGATAGGAGGTCAATCTTCATTGTCTTCATTGTGGGGGACAATGAAGATTTGTTTGACAAATAGAAAGTCTTCTTTAGTATCTTATAATAACATGCTAAACTGATAAAGGTGTTATCTGCATTTAATCTATGAATTACTAATAGATTAAGCATATTATTACTATGCTTAATATTCCATTTAAATGCATTTAACACAAATTTTTTTTACAAAATTGAACTAATGGCATGTTTACAACAAAGGTCTAATAGAACTCCCAACAATTATTAAACATACTTTATCTGATATGATGAATTCTTAAACAATTAAGGTTGGAGTAGACATAGTTATCACACAGTTTTTTGTGTGGTACAAGGAAGATTTGGCTAGGTCAAATCTTCCTCCGTGCTAGCAGTCTATAGAATTGGACCTTTATTAACAATTCATCATATCAGATGAAGTATGTTTAAGAATTGTTGGGACTGGTCCTTTGACGTGTATTAAATAGAATAGAATTTTTAGCATATTATTATCATTCTATTTATTTGTTGTAAAAATGCCATTGGTTCAGTTTTGTAATTTTTTTTGTGTTAAATGCATTTTTCCAAACCAATTGTTAAAAAAGAAAGTAGTAGCAGTGAGGAGGGGTCTTCTTCTGAGGAGATTGATGAAGATCGTGCACCTCAAAAACCAATTCATAAGGTACCAATCATGTTTTCTATTAACTTATATCTTTGGATTGGTAAATATCCTTAGTTTCGTGTCCTTTCTTTTGATTACTATGGATGAGATATATATCTTACATTTAACATTCAACTTCTTTACATTTTAGAGCATGTAGTATGTTTTCTGAGGATTTTACCAAATCAACTTTTAACATAAACCGAAAACACCAAACTGATTTCTTGCCCTTTCAACTTGAAAAAATATTTTTATTTGACCAATAAATGGAAGCAACTGAATGATAAATCCACATACCTATATCTTTGTAAAATAAATGGAACATTAAAAAGATGGCTAAGTGGCTACCGCCATGATTTTTATCTACTTAATATGGGAAAAAAATCACCAAAAAGAATCATGTTCTGTTGTAGCTCAATATACTGAAAACCCTAGTGAAAAACCAACTAAAATTCTATCAAAATTGCACTAAAAATAAAAATCATGGCGGCAACCACTTAGGGATCAAAATAGAGAAAATAAATCAAAATCATTCTTTGTCCTAATTCCTTTTAAAAAAGTCTCAACTATCAATGATACAATACATTTGATGCCCTAAGCTATCAATACAAATGGTGCCTAGCTAGAAGCTCATGGGTTGTACATTTGATAACCATAGTCAACATTTCAAAATAGTGAATCAATATCCTTGAGCACAAGCACCAATAACATCAAATGATGGAGATAAAGCATGGGATAGGGCATGACACCAGTAGAATGCAGTCATTTCAGAGAGCATCTCAGCAATATACAATGGTCGTGCCAGTAATATCAACAAACATGAATCCAAAAATTTCAAAACAATGAATCGATATCCTTGAGCACGAGCACCAGTAACATCAAATAATGGAGATAAAGCACGGGCTAGGGCACAACACCAGTAGAATGTGGTCATTTAAGTGAGAATCTAAGCAATATACAATGGCCGTTCCAGTAATATCAACAAACATGAATCCACTTTCATGATTCATGATCAAATAAAATGCAATGCATTTGAAATTTATGGTCGAATGTGATGCCAGAGGCTCAAAAGATGTTGCCCGTAAAAGCTACCAGATCAAAGATGAAGAAATCACATACCTTCTCTCACACTCAACTTTGACTTGCTCCTTTTCTCCCGCTCCTTTTCTCTATAATCGAAATAAAAATGATTTGGTCATTTCACTTTTTTTTTTCATCTATACCCCAATACTGTTGGAATTTCGATGGTCTATTTAAAATTCATTAGAATACTGACACCATTGGGGACTATTACAAAACAAAACACCAAATTCATAAAAAAAGAATTATCTGTTAGAATTTTCTATCAAAATTTGGCCCCAAATGTAGTAGTTATTATTTGATTAAAAAAATTTTATATATACATCTAGGAGATTTGGGATTGTAGGATAACTGGACTTAATTGATTCACCTCCCCCCCCCCCCCTAGTTATCTAACAATTGGTATAAGAGCATAGAGTGCTTAAAAAGAAAATTTTGAAGGACTTAAGCTAAAGATCACAAGATGTATAAGAGAGAGGTGCCAAATCTAAACAAAGATAACTTCTCGACATGGAAAAGAAGAATGAGATTGCATCTATATGGAATTGGAGAATCTCCAATATAATACTTGGATAATGAATTCATCCAACCTACTAGACCTTTGACTATTGATCAGATGAGAGATAGACATGAACACAATATCTCAATGATAGAGATTTTTGTTTCCTTATCAGATGTCAAATTTTAATATGTCAAGACATGTACTTTTGCTAAACAAATGTGGGACAAACTTGCAGTAGTTCACAGAGGAGATGGAAATGTCCTAAGGGCTAAAGTTGAGAGTCTTAGAGTAAAGTTTGTGTGTTTAGAGAAAACCTAATTTGTTCAAAACAAGTGTAGACATTCAAATATTATTTTAATAACATATTCCTAACATATAGAAAAGATAATTTGCAAGGACACTTCAAATAGAGCTCAACGGGAGCACCTTGTCACCGTTTGATTTTCTCTCGATTTAGGGATGTGGGTGTGCTCTCAAAACACTTAGATCTTATCCCTAATGTAGGTTAGGAAGGATTGGGATGAATTTTTGACCATGAGAACCCCATAGTGGCACAAAATAAAGTATAGAACACTTGATTTTCTCCTAGAGCCTCGAAGAGCCTAATAGAGCTAGAATGCAGATTAAGCTAAAGATGATTAAAATAGATTGATTTTAGACCAAATGAAGTGTGAGATGATGAAATGAAATGAAAAAAAATTAAATAAGCTATTTTTAATCCATTATGCTAAGCTAAGATGTGATTTAGGAAAGCTTATAATGAACTAAACTAACAATTATGCTAAAAGCTATGATGATCTAGATGTAATTTACCATTATAACAATGCATGAAGATAAAAACTAAGCTAATACTTTTCTCTTGGAAGGAAGAGTATTTATAGGATTCAAGCCAAGGGATTGGGTTAGGAAGGAGAGTTAGGGTCAGAGTCACGGTTTGGGGTAGAGTCTGGGGTAAGGTTAGGGGTAAGGTTAGATGGATGAGGGTTAAGGGTTGCTCACACATGTGTGAGAAACACTAGGGAAGTGTTCTTAGGGAAAAAGGCTGGAAGAGAAGAGATGGGCTTCATTCATGAGGTTTTAAGAGGCCTTAATGATGGTGTAAGAGGCTATTAATGAGTCTGTAAGGCTCATTAATGAGGGGTGTTCACCAAAAGTCAAAGGAGACTGGATTAGGCTAAGAAAGTTAGGAATCACCTTCTAAGTAGGTTTAGGAAGGGTTTAGGAAAGTTTAGGAGGGTTTAGAAGGTTTTAGGAATCTCTAGAAGATTCTAGGGTTTTGAGGGACTTAAATAAATAATTTATTTATTTAAAGGGTTTTTGGTCAATTTATTAAATAATTAATAAATTTTGGAGGGAATGATATTTAAATTAGATTTAAACATTTTTCGAAGGTATTTCTTAATTAAATGTTTTTAATTAAGATAGGATGGATTAATGGCATAATAATTAATTAATTAATTAATTGAATAATTAATTAATTAATTAATTGAATAATTAATTAATTAATTAATTGAATAATTAATTAATTAATTAATTGAATAATTAATTAATTAACAAATGATGATGTCATCAGGGGTCTTACAAAATAAAATATTTTTATTTTGGCAAAGGCTTTTTAGGTTTCTACATTTTGCCCCTCTTTGATGCGATGTTGCAAGTGGCATGGCATCAAAGACAAGAAAATAAAATGCCCCAGGCTAGATTTTAGAGGATAAGGGGTTGTGCCCCCTTGAGAAAATAATGCATAGAGGAAATTTTGTGGAATTTTCTCGAAAAAGAACACAGAAGGGAAGGGAAAGGATGAAGGAAGATGAGAAGCGGGGATAAACAGACATCCTTCCAAGAGAAAAGATGCATGAATGCAATATGATTTGAGATGTAGGATGAAGCTATATGAAACATCCAAGATTAATCTATATGATGCTAGATGGGGAATTTAGGGAGCTCCATGCATTGGATATTTTTGAAATCACAACCTAGTTTGATATAGAAATGCTAGAGACCTTCCAAGGTTACAAAAGAATACAAGGCCTTGTCACTAGCATTGCATAGGACTGACACAAAAAACAATCATGCAAAGGGTTGTCCCAACATCACATATGAAACTAGGAGGAGGCATGGTGGAAACAATGCTGGAGAAACCACAAGCACATGAAAAACTCATAGGTAGAAGCAAAAGATCAAAAGACCTTTCCCCAGATTGTCCTCATTCATAGCACACCATGATATAAATGATCATGGCCATAGAAGGAGATGGAGGCATGAGGGATGTATGCAGAGGACATATAGGCTCAATATAGGAAGAAGGTGTGGATGAATAGGATAATGGATTTCCCTTGTCAAAGGTATGATAAGGAGAACTAGTGGATATGCATGAAGGCATGATAGGATAGTTTGGAGGAATGATTGGATCATGAGGGATGTTTGGAGCAATCTCGCTAAGGTTTTCAAAATACTCATCATGATCAAAAAGACTCTCATCATCATCGAGATAGGATGGAGGAATGATTGGATTATGGAGGATGTTTGGATCAAGCCTTCTAAGGTTTTCAAAGTGCTCATCATGATCAACAAGATTTTCATCATCATCAGGATAGGATGGAAAGAGAGGAGAGACATAATAACCAAACTCATCATAATAGTTTTGAGACATCCTGACTTGCGGATGAGTTTGGATAGGGATGAGGGATGAAGATGGACAGAAGACTAAGACTCAGATTTGGGATGACTGACAAGGTTAGACAAGGATTGGATTTTTCTTAATATAGAAGGAAAGAATGACTCTAGAGGAAGATAGATAGGGGATGGGGGATGACCAAGATGACTTTTCTAACCTAGGAAATGAGGATAAGACTAGATGTAGATGACTGGAAGACCATGATTAGGAGGTTTAGGATGAAAATATTCTAAAAGCTTGGATGACATCTAGATTTGGATTGATTTTGGCTGACATGGCAAAGGGATTTGTGTGTAGAACTCTTCATTTTGTGTATGTTTCAACAGATGTTTTGCACTGAGTTTGAAAATTTGAAAAACACATCAATCAAAACTACCTAGGAGATAGGCTAGTATCAAAAAATTTGTCCACAACTTGGTACCCCAAAAAAGGAATATAGATGATGAGTAATATTCAATTGATCTAAGAAACCACTTGGATCAATCCTTGAACAAATATTTTAATACCTTCAGGGGTAGATCAGGAAGATTCTAATTTATCAAGTATTTAGTTTGGTCTGTGGAGTTCTCCCAATCAGTTTGTACGTGCATGACTCACTTAAGAGCCTAGTTGACCATGCTGAAATAGTATGGATATTCACCTACCTTGGGCTACCATCAACACACATCGTTTGAGCTTGAGGGGATGAAGCGAGAGTTTTCTCAATGCTTTATTTCTATACTAGTCAGGGAAGTACTAGTTTGAAATCATTCTCCAAAGAGGAATCACTTTTCTCTCTGGACGCACTTCTCTAGAAGTAAAACAAGTGAACTTGTCCAAGTTCAACTTCTTTTACATCACTTAGTTAACAAGGATTTGCAAATTTGAAGACTCCTAGAAAGCACATTAGAAAGGAGTTCTTTGCCAAATTGATTTAGTGATTTTGAAATGAAAGCTTGAAAACACATGTGTTTAAGATTTGATTTGTTTATTTCCTTTTGAAGACAAACACAACTTTTGAAAGGTATTGCAAGTTTTTTCACTTTAGCATTCAAGATTGAGTTTTTGCTTTCTTTAGGAACTTGATTTTCAACTTTTGAAATGAAACAAAATTTTCTTTAATTCTTCTCTTTAGGGAATTCAAGATTGTGTTGTTTTTCAAACTTAAAGAAAATGACTTATTTGACTTGATTTTGATTTCTTTTCTTTAGAGTCATTCAAGATTTGGTGCTCTAATTTAGTTTTAGACCAAAAAAGAAATGTCTCTAGAGTGCTTTATGCATGAAACTTTGAAAACATCCAATATTTTGAAAAAAGAAGTTTTTAACCAATAAAAAGGCATAAGGATTGATTATGAATGTTTAGGATATATTAAGATTGTTTAGGAACTGATTAGGAATGAGATGCATATTTGCTCCTAGATTGCATGAAACTTGAAAGAACCTTGAGATTTTGCAAATAAAGTTCACTTTAACTTAGAACAATGAATTGATTTCAATTTAGGAACATTTAGGATGGATTAGGGTTTATTAGGAACCAATTAGGATTGATATGCAGATTTCTAGTTCCTTTTATGCACTCAAAATTTGAAGTGTTCCTAGCTTGCATGAAAACCCTAGAAACACTTAGATTTGAAAGCATGAAGTTATTTTTACCCAAATGAAAGACATTAGGGATGAGTTTTATTGTTTTTAGAGTTGATTAGGAATTATTAGTGTTGTTTAGGATTGATTAGGAATAAATTAGGAAAGATTTTCAGTTTGTTTGATTTAAGGCATTCAAGAGTGCATAGATGTTCATTTTAAGCCCAAAAATGAAGTGTTTTAATTCCTAAACATGCAATATGGTTGATTAGCCTTAAGGCCTTAATGTTTTTAGTGATTTCATTGCCTCTAATTAGTGCCTACAAAACATGGGGTTAAAAACTAAAAAATTTCAGTCAAGAGGCACCAAGAGGCCCCAATAAACCCTAAAATCCAAATAAATGCATGCTCAAGGCCATACGCATGCCCCATGTTTTCCATATGAGTAAAAAGGGTAGGTTATTTTAATGATTTTACTCATATGAGTCAATATGAGGGCTTATACGAGTCACCTTGACACCTGATATGAATAAATAGGGTCAAAGGCCTTAAAATAGGACTAAAATGCATGCAAAAACCCCATACGAGTAATGGGTGGCCCCAATACGAGTATACATAAGTCCCAATACAAGAAAAAAACCCTAGGGAGTTTAATTGTATGAGAATTCTATTAATATGATTTAGAACAATAGAGAGGAGGGCGGGGGGGTGAATCAGTTGTTCTTAGGTCCAGATGTATAAAATAAACTTTCAAACTCTCCAACAAATCAGATCTAACAACCAACAACTACTTAGTCATTACTAAATGCATAATAGAAACATATAATAGTGCAGTCCACTATCCAATAGTATTTAACTTGCAAAACATAGAAATGTTCAAACCAAAACATTCACACAAGCATTAACACCAGGATTTATAGTGGAAACCCAATTTGGGAAAAACCACTTTGTAACATGTTACTAATATTTTCACTCTTCTGAAGTGAGCTCTGTGAAAAGCCAACCCTATCAAAGGTTACAAACACATTGTCAAGTGTTACCTGGTTAAAGGATTTCAACCACTTTGTTAAAAGTGCACCTTGTTATAGGACTTACATACATTCCATTAGAATGAAACCTTGTTCAAAGGATTTATACATATGACTATTAGGTCAACCTTGATTAAAGGATTTCAAACTAATACAATGGTTAGAAAGTAACAACAGTGTTTGATCTGAAAACATACAACTCACTTTGCAAATATCAGATCGAATTTCGTACACATATGGTGGCTTACCGATTGTGATCCATTTCCATCTCCATCACTGATCTACTTAAAAATCCCTTCAAGAAATCACAAATCCTTCTCCTTCATCCTTTTCTACTTATAGATTCAATAACAACAAATCCATCATCCTCTCTATTCAACCTCACACTTAGGTTTCCTTAATACCTCTTTGTTTAGGTCGATCCAACTTTTTCTATTTAATCTCCTTCATAGATCTTAGGGTTAGGTCATATTCATCGAATCCTTCCAAATTTATGTTCTTCATCCATCCTTCTAGAAACATCTCAAATCTCTTTATGGAATCACAATAAAATGGTTTATAGTGCATTAAATGCTTCCATACAATCAATAAACAAAGTCAACACATTTTACATAATCCAAGAATTCAACTATGTCGGCTAGGAATCTGAATTCTTCCTCAAAGGTAAATTAATGATGCTTGGTCAATACTATGTTCAACTCCTCGGTCTTCACTGGGTAGCCTGGTCACCACTAAAACTATTTCCTCATCTAATACTATCTTCCTCAGTAATTAACTAATGTTCGATCAACACTGAATTTACTCAGCATATACTGGCTTGGTCGACACTAACATCACTCAGCTTAAACTATATTTCTTCACTTTTTCTCGATTAAGCCTACTTGTTTAGTCTTCCTTCTTACTTAGATAAGCAATATATTATCTTATCATTGTGCCACATAATCAAGTACTCATTGAAGTATCAAGATAACTCAACCTTTCCTTAGGTGCTATTATTATCAACCTTTCCCTAATCCTTCTCAACAATCAAATAGATATAGTACTTTCTTAGATAGCAACAGTCTTACCAGTTAAGGTTTGACATCAATGACAATACAACAATTGCTTCAATTGTAGTTTCCAACAATCTCCCTCTTTGGTATTGATGGAAACACCATATGAATAACACATGAATTGCCAACCAATCCAAAACTTATATGTCCATCAGAAATATTTATAATATCCTTAGCTTCATTCTGATTTAGAATCAATTAGCCTTGCTTACATGACCATCCATACAGTAACATCGACTTGATCTCTATTTGTTCCTTTCCTCTGAATTTCTCCCTCTTTCTTGATCTTCCATGAAATCTCACCATGTGTTTTCATCTTATTCATCTCCCTCTTTGACAGTAATGCCAAAGAAGCAACTAAAACATACATTCTTCAGATGTAGATGTCATCTGGTTAGTCTAGTAGCAATATTTCTCCCTTTGTCATCTTTTCTTATGACTGATTATTAGCTTTATTGTACTTGTCACAACTCTAGGCTGCTCGTAAAGTATGATCTTTCTCTGCATCAATTTTTCAGATACTCTTTGCAACACATTTGATGCAGTGCTCCTAGCTTTACTAGGCAGCCTCATTTAGGGGAAGAACCCCTAATCATCCTCTTAGATATTCATGAGCTTCATTAGGTAAAGCTTTAGTGAATATGTCTGCTAGTTGTTCTTTTGTATTCACATATTCCATTCTGACCTCCTTATCAAGTACCAATTCCCTCAAGTAATGATACTTGATGGTGATGTGTTTGGTATTTGTGTGCATCACTAGGTTCTTAGATATGTTGATAGCACTTGTGTTGTCATAGTAAATGAAAAATAGTTCAGTGATCTCTTCTTTCATGCCTACCAACAATTGCTTTATCCATACCAAGTTTCAACATTTGGCTACTGCAGCCACATACTCGAGTTCAACTGTAGATTCAGAAATAAAATTTTGTTTCTTGCATGTCTAGGAAACTAATCTTTGTCCAAGAAAGAAAGATCCACCACTAGTACTCTTTCTGTCATCCACATTTCCTGCCCAATCAGCATTAGTATACACTCTCAGTTCAAATATTTTATGCTTCTTGTAGTATAATCCATAATCTGTAGTCCCTTTCAAATATCTCATTATCCTTTTGACAACCATCATGTGAGTTTCCTTAGGATTGGTAGAGAATCTTTCCACAATCCCAACTTCTAGAGAAATATCTAGTCAGCTATGAACTACATACTTTTGTTTTCCAATCATGGATCTATACAAAGTCTGGTTTACTTCAGCAACATCATCATTTTTAGACAATTTTTGTCTAGTAGCCATGGGAGTACTTACTGGCCTTGAATCTTCCATACCAAAGGTTTTCAGTATCTCATGAACATATTTAGAATGGGTGATGAAAATACCTCTCTCCATTTGATATACTTGTAAACCAACAAAGAATTTGATCTCTCTAAACATACTCATTTCAAATTCAATTTGCATTTCATTTGAAAATTTCTTACACAGGACATCTTGTCCACCAAATATAATATCATCTACAAAAATCTTAGCCAACAAGATTCCTTTACCTTCTTCATCTTTCATGTACAGATTGCTAGTGTCATTTGTCCTTGAGAATCCAATCTGTATTAGGTAGTTGTGCAGCCTCTCATACCATGCTCTAGGGGCTTGCTTTAATCAATATAGTGCCTTATTCAATTTTCAAACCATGTGTCTCTTGTTTGGATCAATAAATCCTTCAGGTTGTTCAATGTACACTTCTCCTTCTAATATACCATTTAAAAATGCAGACTTGACATCCATTTGGTATACTTTGAAATCTTTGTAGGAAGCATATGCAAGTAGAGTTCTTACTCCTTCCAATCTTACTATAGGGGCAAATATCTCCCCATAATCTATTCCTTCTTCTTGTGCCTAGCCTTTTCATACTAGCTTTTCTTTGTTCCTTGTGATTTGTCCATTTTGATTCAGCTTATTTATGAACACCCACTTAGTTCCAATGACATTTTTGTTTTCTGGTCTTGGCACCAAAGTCTAGGTATCATTCTTCTCTATTTGGTCTATCTCCTCATTCATGTCTAGGATCCAATCTTCATTTTCTAATGCCTCCCTTGTTGTCTTAGGCTCAAATTCACATAGTAGATGTGTAGGGTCTCTTAACTTGCTTCTGGTTAGAACTCTAGTTTCTTTGTCTCTAATGATTTGTTCAAGCTTGTGATGTCTCCTTACATATTGTGCCAAAATAGGTTCTACTCTCCTTTCTGCTTACTCTTCAGGCTCACCAACAAGATTGTCAGATTTGGCTTTTGAATGCTTGGCAACCTCTTCCTGATCCTCGACAACTTCCTCCTATCACTCGATATTGTTTCCCTAATGCTCAACATTGCTTACCTGAGACTTTGTCAGGTGCAAGTTTGTCACTTGCCTCTCCTTCTTCTATATATACAAAAGATATGTAATCTTTTGGTTCTCTCTTGCTTTCCTGTTCATTTTTCTCTGCATACTCATCAACTTTGACATTTACACTTTCCACAATTTTGTTAGTGTTAGAGTTCAAACACTTGCTAGCTTTTCTTTTTGTGGAATAACCTAAGAATATTCCCTCATCACTTTTAGCATCAAACTTTCCATTCCTATTATCTTTTAGTATATAACATTTTCTCCCAAAAATTCTAAAGTACTTTACATTAGGTGCATACCTGTGCCATAACTCATAATGTGTAATATTTGTACCTTTTTTTATCTATACTTGGTTAAGGGTATAAACAACTATACTTATAGCTTCTCTCTAGTACTTTTGTGCAACATTCTTCTCGATCATCAATGTCCTTGCACAATCCATGATAGATTTGTTCCTTCTCTCTGCTATACTATTCTGTGGAGGTGTTCTAGGTGTAGACATCTGTCTCTTGATTCCTCTATCATTGCAAAATAGATTGAACTCATTGGATATGAATTCTCCACCTCGGTCAGAACTCAGACACTTCAGGTTCCTACCTATCTCCTTTTCAACCTTAACCAAATACCACTTAAAATTTTGAAAATCATCAGATTTTTCTTTTAAGAACGTTACAGTCATCATTCTAGTGTAATCATCAACAAATAGAACAAAATATCTAGCACCACAATATCTTTGTACACCCATAGGTCCACAAAGGTCATTATGAACCAAATCTAAAGCATTCTCAGAAGTAAAAGTCTTGCTCTTGAAACTAGACTTTGTCATCTTACCCAACTAACATTGTTTTCACATAACATTCTCAGGTTTCTTCAATCTCAGAAGTCCTCTCACTTTCTTCTTTTTTCTGATTTCTACCAGATTATCAAAGTTAACATGACATAGCCGCTTATGCCATAACCATATATCATCAAGTTGTGCAATCATACATGTTTGTTCAGATAGGTCTAGATAGAAAAAATTACCTCTTTTATGTTCGCCACTTCCAATTAGTTCACCAGTGGCATCAAATATTTTAGCCTTCCTGTGATGAAATTCCACTTGGTAGCCAATTCTATTAAGATGTGAAACACTTAGCAGATTATAGTTAAGACCTTCAACCCAATAAGAATTTTCACAAGTGATCTTATCAGCCAGCTTAATCAATCCTTTACCCCTAACAGGACATGGTGCATCATTACCAAATTTAACACTTCTACCTTTGTAATGATCTAAGGCATCAAACTTACTTTTTTCACCAGTCATGTGGTGTGAGCAACCACTATCAATAATCCACTTATAATTTTTGTTCACATAGGATACCAGTGCAATTTTATCATCCTCATCAGACTCATATTTCATAGCAACATAGACTACTTCAATTTCAAAATCTTCACTATCAGTGTCATTTTCTTCTTCAGCAATATAGTAGGATTTCTTACCTTTTCCTTTGTAGTCCTTGCACCTTCGGTAAGCTCTGTCTTCTATTTTGTCTTTATGCTTGTTATCTCTTTCCTCATCCTTGTCATCCCTATTAGGACATCTTGCAGCTATATGACCAACTTTATTACATGAGAAACATATGATATGGAGTTTACCTTTGTACATTCATTTTCCTCTCTTCAATCTTCTGGCCATAAGAGCTTCAAGATCCTCTAGTTCTTCATCAGATGTGTCACTTTCACTGATGCATCTTTCCTTTTCTTTCTTTGACTTACTCAAAACCATTTGTGACTTAAATATAGATTCAACATTAGCAATAGTGAAGTTATCAAAATTAGAAAGCTCAAAAGCAGTAAGCTTACCAACAAGACTTTCCAAAGTAAGAGTATTATAAGGGTTACAACTAGATTCTTGAATTGCTGAAATTTTGATGGCATAAATAGGATGCAAAGTTCTCAAAAATTTTCCAATAACAGTCTCATCATCAATAGTTCCATTGGCTCCTCTAATAGCATTTACAACTTCTTTTATTCTACCACAATAACGTGCAATATTCTCACCTTCTTGCATTTTCATTTCATAAAATTTACCTCTTAGGATTTCAGCTTTTGCCCTTAGTACATTTATGTCACCACCATAGATGTTTGCAAGAGTGTCCCACATTTGCTTTGCATTTGTGCAATCTTTGATGTCTTCAAATTATGGATAGCTTAAGGCAGAAGCAATCTCCAACATTGCTTGATTGTGCTCTTGTTTAGCTCTCTTCTCCTCGGCAGTCAAAGGTGCAATAGGTGTAACATAGTCATGCTCAATGTAATACTTTGTTGAATCACCAATACTGGCTAGATGTAGTTTCATTAGAATCTACCATGTAGGAAAGTTCTCCTTATTTAGCTCTAGTACCTCCTTCTTATACATCCTAATCATTAAATTTAAGTACTTTTAAACTTGTTCTCTGTAAGCACCAACTTGGCTTTGATACCAATTGTTAATATGATTTAGAAAAATAGAGAGGGGGGGTGAATCAATTTTTCTCAGGTCTAGATGTATAAAATAAACTTTCAAACTCTCCAACAAATCAGATCTAACAACCAATAGCTACTCGTTCATTACTAAATACATAATAGAAACATATAACAGTGCAATCCACTATCCAATAGTATTTAACTTGCAAAACATAGAAATGTTCAAACCAAAACATTCACACAAGCATTAACACCAGGATTTATAGTGGAAACCCAATTTGGGAAAAACCACTTTGTAACATGTTACTGATATTTTCACTTTTCTTAAGTGAGCTCTGTGAAAAGCCAACCTTGTAAAAGGTTTCAAACACATAGTCAGGTGTGACCCAGTTAAAGGATTTCAACCACTCTATTAAAAATGCACCTTGTTATAGGACTTACATACATTCCATTAGAATGAAACCTTGTTCAAAGGATTTATACATATGACTATTAGGTCAACCTTGATTAAAGGATTTAAAACTAATACAATGGTTAGAAAGTAACAAGAGTGTTTGATCTGAAAACATACAACTCACTTTGCAAATATCAGATCCAATTCCATACACATATGTTGGCTTATTGACTGTGATCCATTTCCATCTCCATCACTGATCTTCTCAGAAATCCCTTTAAGAAATCACAACTCCTTCTCCTTCAGCCTTTTCTACTTATATAGTCAATAAAAAAAACTCCAGCATCCTCTCTATTCAACCTCACACTTAGGTTTCCTTAATACCTCTTCATTTAGATCGATCCAACTTTTTCCGCTTAATCTCCTCCATAGATCTTAGGGTTATGTCAAATTCATCGAATCCTTCCAACTTTATGTTCTTCATCCATCCTTCTAGAAACATCTTGAATCTCTTTATGGAATCACAATAAAATGGTTTACAGTGCATTAAATGCTTCCATACAATCAATAAATAAAGTCAACGCATTTTACATAATCCAAGAATTCAACTATGTTAGCTAGGAATCTAAATTATTCCTCAAATGTAAATTACTAATGCTCGGTCAATACTATGTTCAACTCCTTGGTCTTCACTGGGTAGCCCAATCACCACTAAAACTATTTCCTCAACTAATACTTCCTTCCTCGACAATTAACTGATGTTCAGTCAACATTGAATTTACTCAACATATACTGACTCGGTCGACACTAACATCACTCAGCTTAAACTAGATTTCTTCACTTTTTCTCAGTTAAGCCTACTTGTTTAGTCTTCATTCTTACTTAGATAAGAAATATATTATCTTATCATTGTGGCACATAATCAAGTACTCATTGAAGTATCAAGATAAATCAACCTTTCCTTAGGTGCTATTATTATCAACCTTGCCCTAATCCTTCTCAACAATCAAATAGATATAGTACTTTATTAGATAGAAATAGTATTACCAATTAAGGTTTGACATCAATGAAAATACAACAATTTCTTCAATTGTAGTTTCCTACAAATTCACCCAGAATAGGATGAGATTCCTCAAAAAGGTGAGTTTTTGGCTTTAAAAAGGCCTAAAATGCACATAAAAGTCCCATACGAGTATTGGGCACCTCTAGTAAAAGTTTACATCAGTTCCAATATGAGAAAACAACCTTAGGGAGTTTACTTGTATGATAATTCACCTAGACAGGCTAAGATTTATCAAAAAAGTAGTTTTGAAGGCTTGTGGAGTCCCACCAGGCATGCAAAAATGTGTTTAGAGAAAACCTAACCTATTTGGAACAAGTGTAGACATTAAAAAATTAGTTTAAGAACATATTCCTAACATATAGAAAAGACAACTTGCAAGGACACTTTAGATAGAGCTCAATGGGAGCACCTTGTTACCATTCGATTTTCTCTTGATTTAGGGATGTGGGTGTTCTCTCAAAACACTTGGAGATTATCCCTAATGTAGGTTAGGAAGGAGAAAATGAAAGAAGGAGAAAACATTTCACAATACAACAACTAAATTAAGGAGATTGTCAATTCTATTTGAGGAGCAGGAGGTATTATTGAAGAAGACATTGTTGTAAGTAACCTTGTTGCATACTTATGCTATTCTAGTCTTTTCAATTCATGAAATGAGATCATCTTCGGGTAATAATCTTACACTTGATAGTCTAATAAGTAGACTAACTTCTTTTGAGTTGAGTAACTTTGATAACAACATTCTTCCTAATGTTGAGTCTGCATTTATGTCATTCTTGACAATTGAGAAATCAAGCAGTAAACACATGATAAGAAATGAGAGTGATACTGACAGTGATGAGGATGAACTTGATGAGATTGAAGAATTAATGGCTAGAAGACTAGAGAAAGGTAAAGGGAGATATAAAGGAAACTTACCTTTGGTATGCTTTAATTGTAAATAAACTAGCCACATTGCACCTAGATGTCCAAATAGGAAAGAAGATGAGAAAGACAATGAAAGATCCAATGAAAGAAAATTTGATAGGAGAGATAACCGAGAACACAGAGGCAATCGATAGTATGATAGAAGAAGTAACTAAGATTACAAAGACAAAGGAAAGAAGGCATGTTACCTTGTTGAAGATGATGATGATGACACCGACATCGACACTGATGAAGACATTGAGGTGGTATTCATAGCTTTGAAAGAAGATTCAAAAGAAGAAGAAAGGTATGTTGAAATAGCACTTATTTCTAAATTTAGCAAGAATGATACTTGGATTATTGATAGTGGCTTTACACATCATATGACTAGTGATGAAGACAAATTTGAATATCTTGAACATTATAATGGTGGATTTGTTAAAATGGGAAATGATACACCTTGTCTAGTAAAAAGAAAAGGATCTATATTGTTGAATAATAAGATCAGATGTGAGAATGCATATTGGGTGAAGGGACTTAATTATAATATGTTGAGTGTAGCACAACTAAATAGCATAGGTCACCAAGTTGCATTTAAGACTAGAAAGGTGAAAATCTATGATGAGACTAGAAAGTTGGTCGATACTGGTGAATAATATAAAGGTAATCTATTTTATCTTGAAAATGTTGAAACTTCTTGTTTATTGGCTAGAACCGAAGACGTTTGGTTATGGCACAAAAGGCTATGTCATGTGAGTTTTGACAACATGGTTAAAATTAGTAAGAAAAGGAGAGTTAGAGGTTTACCAAGTTTATCTAAACCTGACCATGTCATGTGTAAACAATGTCAAATGGGAAAAATGTCAAAATCTAGTTTTAAGATTAAAAACTATTAATCTAATGCTATTTTGGAGTTGGTTCATACCGACTTGTGTGGTCCTATGAGAACTCAAAGTTACTATGGAGACAAATATTTTATCTTGTTTGTTGATGACTACTCTAGGATGATGATTTTTATGTTCCTAAAAGAAAAATTAGAAGCTTTTAAGATGTTTAAATGGCTTAAAGTTGTATCATCTTAAAATGGAAGCACTTCTATCTTGGTAGGTTTTGTACCATTATTTAGTCCATTTATCATGATAGATTTTCATTTAGGATGCATTTGCACTTGATTCCTTCATTCTAGGTGAAATTAGGGTTAGGATTCTCCTTGATTTCCCTTCTATATGGATCTATTTTCTAGGTTGGATCTAGGTATAGCTCCTCCTAGCCTTCATCACATTCATTTTAGGTCTCTGTGCCTATTTTTGGCACTCTACCCTATTTTCTCACCATTTATAAGTCTTTGGCCTACCTTGGGACTTCCTATTCTCAAAGGTGACTAAGCCTAGACCTTTGGGTTAGGGTCGAGGTTGACCATGACCTAGGTCAAGTTTGAGGTCGACCTTGACCCTTGTCAGGTTTTGGTCCCCCTTTGAAAATTGTGGTCCCAGTGGCCCCGAAATCAATGTTGGGCCTTCAAATCTGAATGCGGAAGGGTTTTAATTCAAAATTCATTTAATTATTTTCCCTCCTTAGTTGGTTATTGTGATTGGACCATAATTCAAGGTGAAATTTGAATTAGAGTCCCTTACATTGCCCGAGGAGCCTCACCTTCAAATCTCTAAATAAACACTCTCTTTTGCCTTCATTTACACACAACAACACCAAGTATCCATCAAGTAGACACAGAATTGATTGAAGTAAGAAAGTGATGGTGAAGTGATCATACAAGATTACAAGAGGATGATATAGAAGATCAAGACCTTGTTGACATCAAGCATTGTTGGACAAACCATTGTGGACATTCCTTTGGAGCAATAAAGATCTCTTCTTCCTTGATCCGCCATTTTCAACATTCAATCATTCAAAGATACAATCATGGGGTAGAAATTATGAATTGTGAGTTTGGTAGGATTAATTTAGCCTTGGGGTCTTGGTATGCTTTCTTTATAATATTCAAATATATGTATTTCTTTCTCATATCAATTCATGCTAGGGCTTTTAATCTAGAGGATTAGATCTTGGCATACCAATATCTATTACACACACATATTCAATACACACACAACATTCAATTCACACACATATTATATTACATTCATTTATTCATGGAGGTGGAGATCACCAAAATAGGGGTTTGACTAAGGCAAAACCCTATATAGCCATCCCAAAACACCATTTTCAGATATCTATAATCGTTGTTTCGGGAGTTACAAGGAAGATCTGAGTACCCTTTTCGAAAAACTTCTAGGATTCACAAACAAATTTTCCATCAGAACAATGCAGGTCAAGATCAACTTTTAGGGGTAAGATTGTGCCCCAAGGTAAGATCTTACCCTTGTTCTAGGTCAAGGTCGACCTTTCTTGGAAAGACAAAAGATTTTTGGGTTTTCTCTATTTCTGTGTTTTCAGGCCAAATTTGGTTGTAGAATTTCCTGAAACTGAATATAGACGCCAAAAAATAGGTATTTCCAAATCAACTTTATTATGAGGTATGTAGTTCATCTTATTTAATTTTAGAATTCCTTACATTTTTAGATCTATATTTTATATCATATCGATTTACATGTATGGTGGAGAATGTTGGTTTAGGACCTCTATTAGGTGCATTGTTAAAACCCCTTTTCTATTCCATCACATTTTCCAACCTGACCTTTTGGTGAACCCGTTTATGAAAAGTCTTTCTCTTTGGTGTTATATTTTCATTTTGTGTTAGATCTTGCATGCTTCTAAAATTAGATTTCTTTTATGCTCTTGCATTTATATTTCAAAAATGCAAAAAAATAGCAAAATTTCTTTAAAATACAAAAATATTTACATTTTTTATTCTTTGTGTTCAACATGTATGATTCTTATTTTGAATGCTTTGATGAGGCTTTTATCATACAAGAGGATAGATCCCTTAATGAGGTACATGGTAGTGAGGATGAAATTTTTTTGAATGAGATCTACATTGATCCTATTCCTATTTTACTCTCCTCCACAACCTCTTCAACTGACCTTTACCATAGGGTGTGTGCATGGTTGCCTTCATGTTCCACTATTTTCAATATTGATATACCTAAAATGATATATCCTAAACCTTTTTTGATAGTAAAAGGATGTCCTCGAATCAAAATTAAGGGTAAACCTAGAGATCCTTCAGATTTCTTGGATAACACAGATTCTATTTCACATGCTTATCACACACAAAATAACCCTTAGCCTAATGTTCTAGTTTCTTTACCACCTTCTCAACCTGTGCTTCCTCAAGCTCCTAAGTTACTATCTAATTTTAAGGAGTATGACTTAGTAGAACAATTATGTGCTACTCCTGCTAAGATATCTTTATGGGAATTACTTCAAACTTTCCTGACATATCATGAGGCATTTCAAAAGGCTTTATCTACTCTTCCTGCTTCACCTCCTAATCAAGATAACATTCATTATATTTTGGAGTGCATGCATACTATGCCTTATGTACCTCCTATTGTTTTTTTTGATGATGATTTACCTTCCCTTGAGGTGCATAATCAATATGGGGTGACCCCACAATAGTGGGTCACACTTTTTTAGACATGCTAATTTTTGCTGAAATACCACATTTTAAAAAAAATATGATGATTTAAGCCTTGAGAGGTTCCATTTGAAGGAATTAATTACAAATGGTTATCTCAAAGCCTCTTAGATTAAAAAAACATTGATATAAAATCTATACTCCTCATTCATACCTACAATGGAGTCTCCTTCGCACCTATTAAAATGGTGACAAAAAATCACTTCAACTTTATGTTTTGGCAAATCAAATGAATCCATTTGAAAAACCTATCTATGTAGTATGATGCTATTCAGAAAAAGCTTTCTAATGAATATAATTTTAATACATATTGAGTTCATTATCATTTTTAAATATTACTTTAACTAAACATAGGTTGTTTCGTCATTCAACAACCTGTCTCTTCAAGACTTCGGGAAAAATAGTAAATTACAAAAAAAAAATTATGAAAAATATGTAGGAAAAGAGTATTTGTCTTACCTTTCTATAAAAAAAATAAAAAATGAATTTTGATATACATAGATCAACTTAGAGCGATCCAAGTGACCTTATGTCTAAATTACAGTTACTATCACCCTAGAACTTAATAAACTATGAAATATTAACCCAAATTGAATGAAACCAATTGCATCCTTTAGATATTGAAGTTTTTGATTAAGGTAAAAATAGGTTTTGAATGGAACCCAAAAACATTTACAATAAAGCATAAAGATACAGCAAGAAAGTTAACCAAAATGAAACACCTATTGGAAAGACACAAGCAGGACCCAAAACACACCTAGATACGACATCAAAGCAAAGAAAAAAAGTTACTAGCACAACTACCATCAACACCTAACAACCAACCATACCATTCTAATTGTTATTTATCATTTTCTCCATCTTCATCTTTAGGTTCTCCATCTTCTAGATAGTGTCTTTCAGGTGCTTCAGTTCCTTTGGCTTATCAGGGATCTTCCTCTGAGTGCGCCCTCTAGTTCTCATTCTTGGACCAACATTCCCAACATCCTCCTCAATGGTTATAGTCATGTTCTCCAGCTAGATTTTTTCTAGGTAGTTGTGTAGCATATTGAGGTTCATGACAACTGCACCAAGTCCCTCATTGTTGTGACTCGGGACTTCATTAATCATGTTCCTATTATTGTTGACTTTAGCCTTTATGTCTTTGACCTTGTTATTGATAATCTTATTAACTTCAACAACTATATCCTCATTCCAGTTTTTATTATTTGCCTTATCCAAAACCTTATTCTCCAGCTCCTCTAGCCTAGTAGTCAGGGTGATCATAGTTTTTTCCAAAGCCTGAAGGTGGAGCTTCATCTCCTGCATCTCCTACTTGATCCAATCCAAAGAAGTACTCAAACCATCAGCTTTGTTAACCTCATCCTACACAGTAGCACCCAATAGGGGATCTAAGGTGTCCTCCTTGTAGCTCTTTTCTTCCTCTATGATAACCTGGTCCAAGCCACATCAGAATCATTATGATCCTCTTCTTTTTCATCCACAACATGGGGGTTCTGACCAGCCTCCATTACCTCTTCAGCCTGGCCCTCCAAAAGGCCCAAATTTTCCCCCTTTTGGTTTTTACCATCCTCTTTACTAGCTAGGTCTAAACCATCCTCAGTGTCAAAATGAATTTCAATTTTTTCTTCTTCAGGAAGGAACTCTAGAGTGTCATCCTTGACATCCTCAATAGGGGAGTCCTGGGCATCTTCTTCCTCCTCTTCAACTCCTTCCTCATCTTTTTCTTCCTCTTGATTATCCTCATCTTTGCCTTCTTCTTCCTCCTTATCATCATCCATGATGTCATTCATGTCCTCTTCCTGCTCAGTATCATCAATGTCCCTACCCTCTTTTTCCTGGGCTCTCTCCTCATTATCAAAATCCACCTCCACATTTTCTTCATCAACAAATCCCTCTCCCTGAGAAAGAGGGCTATATTTATTAGCGTTATCTCTGCTAACCCTTTCTTTTTCCTTATCTTTTTTTTCATCTTCCTCACTGCTATCAAGGATTTTTTCTTTATTTTTCTTCCTCTTTTTTCCTTCTTCCTCACTACTTTTTTCCTTGTTTTTCTTCCTCTTCTTGCTAGGTTCAGCCTTTCTATCAACCAATTTGGACTCTTTCCTATTTCCTATGACCCTTTTAGGAATTAGATCTAGGATAATATCTCTGGTGTAGTTAGAAATGAGGAGAATCAAACCCTTGTGCAAAATAGGGTTACTCAACTTCTTCCTATGCTCTGTTATGCTGCTATTCAGAGAGCTCATAAGAAAGTATGGGAAAGAAATCCACTTATTATGCCTAAAGTGATTAGCCAGGACAAATGTAGGTTGTAGATTTTGGAATAGCGCTCATCAAGTGTGAAGTACTCGATCATAACCTTCAGCATTTTAGCCCAAAAATCTTTAATTTTAGTTATATCTACATAATCCACTTTTCCTTTTGTCATGAGAGGTTTTTCATCAGTAGTTTTAGGGAAGAGATTAAAAGCTTTGGTACCAAGCCTATGGTTACCTCTATGGAAATGAATTCGTGTAGTACCCCTCCATAGTTTTCTTTTATGTTATTCTTGCCAAACTCTTTTAGGCCATTTATATGTGTGCTTTGATATTTCAGTTTTATTATGATTATTCAATATATGTCACTTCATGGTGAATCTCTAATAAATGGATTTTTATGATGTTTATATTGACTCATTTATATGTTGTTATTTATGATGATGTTATATCTGTTTCAAAATGTTATTTATAATGATGATTATACTTACCCCATACTTGCATGTGTATGGTGTCCATGTATGCTTTTATATTTCTGCTTGATGTGCTTGATGTTGTTGAGGGACAGAGTCATAGTTACTTGCTTGTGAGATCCACATGATCAGCCGATCCCCGCCATTGTTTGTTATATCTCTATATATATGCACATGCTTGTCTCTTATGCAGGTTCACAGGTACCAGGTATCGAATTCCCTAAATTTTCAAGATGAGCGTGCCCTATCACTAATCTCAATGGCAAAAGAGGGGAGATAATATTCAGTTCCAAATCCTAACCTAAGCCAAATATTGTCCTGAAATAGTGGGCAAGATTTTGTGTTTCCTATCCTTCTAAACTCGTCCAATTGGCAAGAGTTTACGCCTATGTCCTGAGCATGAATGTGGGTCCTTAGGTCTTTCTGATTCTTTGATTTGTGGCATTTGTGTGATTCTATTTTTAGATCTTTCTATTTTTAGCTGTGGCATAGTATTTAAATGGTAATTAAATAAATGTTTTTATTTTAGTTTAATTATTATTATTTATATTATATAGTTGATGCATTAATTAATTGGAAATTAATTATATGCTAATTTGAGTGTGGTTGAATTATTTAATTAATGTGAATTAATTAATTATCCTCACTTTTGATATATTTAATCATGAAATTTAACCTTTGTTCAATTAAAATATATATTTTTTTAAATTGAAGGCTATTTTGGCATGTGTAATTTATGTTAACTAAATGTTTTAATTATTATTCAATTGAATGCATTTGTGCACATTCATAATTGCATGAAATTGAATTAGTAATTCTAGTTGAAGTTTGGTTAAGTGCTTTTAAACAAAGGTCAAAGTGAAGAGGAGACTCTAGTTCAACTAAGACTGAACTGTGAACTGAAGTTCATCTTCATGCAAAGCCCTTTTGATGTTGAGTTTATATTTTTGCATGTGAAAGGGGATTTCCTTTATGTATTAGGGGTTTTGGCCATTATTTGGGTACACAAATTTTGGAGACAGGTTGGAGAGAGAGTTCTTCAAAAAGCTCAGATTTTGTCTTCTTCATTCTGGTCATCATCGAATCTGTATAATCTGAATTGAGTTAGGTTTTGAATTTATTACTGATAATCTTTCTCGGAATTCCTGTAGGAAATTGTAGAAAGTGTCTTCTTCGTGCTTGATAGTTTTGATTGTTTGAGAAACAATGTTTATATTAGTTCGGTATTAGAACAAGTTTGCATGCAATCCATTATGTTATTTGAATCCATCTTTTGTTATTAAAACCTCAAGTTTGAGAAATTAGTTATAAGCAATTGAAAACCCAAGTGGTTTAGGGTTTCGATTTTGTTGAGGATTTAGTTGAGATTATGTCCATGTTAATGAAATTTTTATGTCTATGGTAGTTTGATATATAAATATAAATATATATATATATATATATATATATACACACACACCTATTCGTATATGTATTAAAAATTAATTTTGGTATGTTAGATTATAATTATCAAATAGGGATTATTTGATTTTATAATTATTAATTAAAGGTATTGGAAAAACTTTTTAATGAAAAATTTTATATTGGAAAGTTTATATTAAAAAATTTGTTTTGGGTTATTAATTAACCCCCCACCATCCTATAGGCTCTCAGCAGACTGTGTCATGCGCAGTACCTGCTGGTACTAATGCACGACAGTCCCCGAGGGGTTGTCGTGCGGTAGTACCAGAGGTACTTTCCCCAGCTTCTGTGCTGTGATGCAGATGGGGGACAAGGGTGTGGGGACCCGCGGGTCCCCCCCCCCCCCTTTATTATATTTTATTATTTTTTTTAAAATTTAAAACTTTTCCTTTTTTTTTGATAGTTTATTAATTATGTTAATAATTTAATTTGTTAACTTAGTTTAGTTTTAATATATATTTTTAATTTATTTTATTTTAATTAATTAATTAATTTATATGATATTTTTATTGGTAATTAATAATTAAATTTTATTTATTATTTAAAATTAATCCTTTTATATGTTAGTTAATTTTAATTTTGATCTTGGAGTTAGATTCTTATTAAAATTAAAAGAAATTAGTTTAGCCTAATTTTTTTTTTAGTTCGATTCATTTGTATTGTTGAATAATTATTGAGAGGCAAATAATTATAGACGTAAGTTGTACTTCTATTGTTTTATGATTGGTTTATAGGACTATTGAATATGAGTTCCTATTTGATTAATTTTTATAAATAGAGACTTTTGATGCCTTGGTCTATTAGTTTTGGTTTGATTTTCAGGGGTTGTAGTCATCTTTTGGGATTGAAATCCAGAGGTGTGTTTTGGATATCTTTTTTTTGTTATGTTTGTTTGCCTTGCATACTCTGTTAGATTGCATGAGTTGTTCTAACCCTAGGTGGTTTGTACTTGGTGTTTTTTGGGTTTTGCATGTTGGATCTTGATGTTGTGATTCATGAGTTGTGTTAACTCAGAGTTCTTTTTGATCTTGTGAAACCCTAGGGTAGGTCATCTAAGTGTATGTCAAGAAGTGGCTTGTAATTGGTGTCAGGGCCCAGAAGTGGCTACCAGGAGATCCCATTATAAGTAGTTTAATAAGTGATAATTAATAAACATTGGGAATCCAAAATTAACCTAATAAGATTTTGTGTGCCTCACCCATGCTTGAGTTCCCAATTGAGTTTGACTAGGATGGGAGTTGAGATGATGCTTGCCGCTTTTATGGGCTGGATATGGCATAGGTATTACCTTGTCTACACAAGAGGTTACTATAACCACATAGAGTCACTAGGGTGTCGGGGTCTAAAGGGACTACTAGGATAACCCTAGAGTTGGCTTATGTGATGACACTTCTTGTATACATCTTAGGTTTCCTACGTGTCCTGTTTGCCTCTGGTAGAGTTTGTTATACCTTGTTGTACTTTTGGTATCCTTTGTTTTAGAAGCTTTCAGGACCTCTTCCTTGGATTGTTGTTGTTGTTTGTTATCCAAGTGGGTTCTGATGTTATCTCCTCAACACGGTGGGAGTGGACCATTTAGGTTCACGAGGTCGGGTGGTAGTGATTCTTTTACCATTTGAGATTCTGATGTTTGTGCACTGAGGCTGGATGATCTATGTTGCAGTTGTTCTTTCTTGTTCTCCTTATTCTTGTGATCTTGTATCATTGTATTTGATATTCAAAGTTATCATGTTGTATTTCTTTTCAGTTATTGTATTCACATACCTTGCGACATGTGCAGTGGATGCTTATTATTATGGTTACCTTAAGGTACCAATTGTATGTTTTTAATCATGCATATGATGTTGTATTTATCTTTTAGATGTAATCTTGGGATTCATATCTTTATCTTATATTAATTAATTAACTCTTTCGTAATCTACGTCAAGGAACCCTTGAGAGTTGTAACCTATGTTAGTTGTTAAGTGCTATACTTTGCTTCCACATTGTAAACTTTGATGTTCTTGATTGTTAACTTTAAAAAAAAAATTATTCTGCAAACTTAGTCGCTTGTTTAGGTTAAGTTCTTCTGGGTTCTCTGGCGGGGCATTACAGTTTGCTATAGGGGTAAACCAATAATCTCAGCCAAAAGAGAAAGAGTAAGGGAGAAAGATTTGCCCCATATATTGAATTTACCTCTAACCCAACCATTAGCGAACAAGGAAGTAACTTGTTTGTCATAGTCGTGGAGATTTTCCATGTACTGAGAGACCCCACCTTTTCTCAGCTTCTTCCAAACCTTCCTCTCTTGTCTCCATTTCTCATAGTCAATGGGCTCCTCTCTTCTCAGACCACCTCCCATTTTATGTTTTCTACTACTTTTTTGGTTCAGCTCCTTACCTGTAAGCTTCTTCTCACTGCAATGCTTCCTTTCATTTTCCTAATTACTTAAGATAATCCAGGATCTGTATATCATTAACACCGAAATAATTTTCCCACACTTTGCATTACATGCATCCCTCCTCAAAAATTGTTTCATCTTTGTCATCATGATATTAAGTGATTTTCCCTTCATTGTGATTTATTTTTTCATAAGTGATTAGACTTATGATCTCAATGTTAAGATTTCCTTCCCCTCTCCACAATTTGATGACATCACTTTGGGTGCCTTCATTTTCTAGCTTGTTCGCTAGCTTATTACCTTCATGATAAATATGAGTGATGTGGCATTCCTCAAAGGAGTTGAAAATCATTTTGATTTTGTTTATTGTATGTGCTATAGTCCAGGAGCTGACTGAATTCCCTTTAATACAGTTAACAATATTGAGAGAGTCACCCTCAAGCCAAAGTTTTGAGCATCCCATATCTTTAGCCAACTTAACCACATAGAGAGCCACCTCAGCTTCCACCACATGGGTGGTTTGAATCCCCAATGAAACAGTAATAGCACCAAGACAATTTCTTGCCTAGTCTCTTAAGAGGCCTCCTCCTCTAGCCCTTCCAGGGTTTCCTCTAGTAGAACCATCAAAGTTCCCTTTTAACCATCCCAAGGGAGGAGCAGACAACATAAAATTCTCTCTAGAATTTAGATCATTTCTTCTCTTCAAGCTCTCCCATGATATGGTATTATCCTTGTTAAGATTAGGATTCCATAAGTTGGTATCCTTCTTACCAATACTTCTATAGTTCTCCATAATGCTTTTGGAAACAGAGTTAGCAACCAAAAGGGGGGTAGCTTTTTTATCTCTAAAAATTTTGTTGTTCCTCTCCTTCCATAGTTTCCTGGTAAAATGAGGTAAAACAATTTTCCAAAGATTCTTAGTATTTTTGTCATGAAAGGGGCTTTGCCATTGTTGAATAAAGTCCTAGATATTGTGAGGTTTAACCCACTTCAGATTCAAAGACAAAATGATGGAGTCCCGGACCTCTCTAGAAAAGGAGCAATGGATCATTAGGTGGTTACAAGACTCAGCTTCTTCATAGCACAAGATGCATCTATTAGGCATTTGAATCCATATTCTCATGAGGTTATCCATGGTAAGGATTTTTTCTGGAAAAACAACCAAAAAAACATGTTAATTTTAGGGATAAGATCTTTATTCCATACCTTAGCACAAAAAGGTTGATCCTTCGAAGAGATGAGAAGAGCTGAGGCAGAGGCAACTGATAAATTTCTAGAGATAGCAGGACCCCATATCAGATCATCAGGTTCATTTTCTCTAATAAACCAGTTGTTAAGTTGTTTATTCACCTCATTTAATCTGATGTCCCTCAAACCCAAGTTGATCCATTCTTCATTAATCCAGTAGTCACTCACTTTTTCCCCAATGGTCTCTTTACATTCCTGAATCATAGAATTCCACTCCTCATTCTCTATGAGGGGTTTATCTGAGAGCCATTTGTCATCCCAGAATTGAATCTTCCTACCATTTCCCAGCTTGCATCTAGCCCCTTTACTAATTAGGTTCTTTCCCTTGCTTATGCTATTCCAAACAAATGACACTTGGATATTGTTTTGAGATTGAAGAATTCCTTCAAGAGAAGTGAGATCGTATTTTCTTTTGATTATAGCATTCCACTCTTTTTCCTCTTCAATAATCCTCCAGCATTGTTTAGCTAGAAGGGCCTTATTAGTATTAGTAATATTTTTGATGCCCAACACCCCCCAGATTCTTTGGCTTACAAACCTTCTCCCAAGCCACCAAACGAAGTATCTTTTTCTCTTCCACACCAGTCCATAGGAACTTATTTTGAATTTTTTCAATAAGGTCAATATATGTCAAAGTAATTTTGAACAGACTTAGAGCATAAATATGGAGGTTTTGAAGAGTAGCCTTCAATAGTTGAACTTTCCCAGCTTGCCTGAGAATCGCCCCTTTCCAACCCGCCAATTTTTTGTGGAATCTATCAAGAATTTCATTCCAAAAATTGGCCTCCAGTTTCAATTTAGATATTGAAGTTACAAATATAATCTCGAAAGAATTACATCGTTATCATATTTTAAAAAAAATTATGTTGATCCAAGTGACAGTAACTCCTTAAAAACATAGATTTTTCACACAAACCACTTTTCAAAGAAGGAAAAATGAATTTAAATGAATTTTCATTTTTAAAAAAATATATTTAGAAACTATAAATCAAATTCTAAAAGATTCTAGTTTACATCATCTTCAAATTCCTAATATTTTTGTGGCAACATGTGTTCGAAAGTGAAGTTTTTTCTCAGAATGTTGATCTCTATGTCAAAGTTGGCCAAAAAGTGGGACACACTATTGTGGGACCACCCTATGATGCTCTTATCGTTTATGTTTCTATTAATCAAAGTATCATTGGTAGAACTTTAATAGACAATGGATCTAGGCTTAACATTTGTAGCATGGATATGCTAAAGGAAACTAAGGCCGATCTCACAACTATTCAACTTGATAATGTCCCTATTCATGGATTTGACAATATTGCAAAGAGAACTTTGGGAATTATTACTTTACCCATTAAAGTTGGTCCAATTATTCTTAATACACCTATTCATGTTATGCCTAGACATGTCAATTATAACCTTCTTCTAGGAAGACCTTGGTTACATACTATGCATGCAGTTCCTTCTACTCTTCATTGCAAGGTTAGGTTCATTTATAAAAATTTGATGTACACGTTACATGCGGATGATGTGTTGAATCCTTTCCTAAATGAAGAATATGTTAAAAATTTTGAGCCTCTTCAACCAAGCAAAGAGATTGAAAAACAACTTGAGATTAAACAAACTAAAGCTCCATCTTCTTCTTTGACTAAGGATGATTGGGGAACATTGGACTTTAATCTTACTTTCATTGGAGAATATTGTGTGTGTGAAAATTGTACCTAGCTGTGGACACAACACTTCACTAAAACATTAAAGGTTAGCAAATCAAGAAATATGTAGTATAAAGAAACTAAGCTAACCAGGTGATTTACTGCCTTCTAGTAGGTGCGAGTATGGTATTCTCAGATTTAGACCGAGATCAATGACAATGCAACACCTAAACGAAGGATTTAAATGATTGAAAGCAATGAAGATGAATGCAAATTAATCTATTTTTTTGGATTTTGTATGTAATAAGATGAAAAACTGATATGAAACTAATCTAGAATGAATTGAAATGATATGCCAATTGATCTAACAATGATATGCTATGAATGAAAATGGATGCAAAACTATGAAAAAAAATAACAAGAATCTCACAATCACCTATCACAAGAGCTTTGATTCCTCATATGCAAATTCACCAGAGTAAGGATGCAAATTTGAGGGATCCTTTTATGAGGAGTTGAGCCTTAATTTTATAGAAATCCAGGGCTTGAGGATGCATTTAGAAAAGCCATAAATCACTCTTGATAAACTTAGGTTGATTTTTGAGTTAGCAAGAAATTAGGAATAGATCAACTCATACAATCATGCAAAAGCACTTTTTATCTCAAAATAGAGTTTTAGTTAACTTTTTCAACTCATCATCAGATGTCGAGTTTAGAAAGTTAACAATTTGAAATTGAAAATTGATTTAAAGTTGATTGTTTTTCTGATTGTGCATGATTTAATATGAATTAATTTAAAAATAAAGTGATTTATTCTCAACTTAACTGATCTTAAGTTTAAAAATAACTAATTTATGGGTTAATCAATTATTAAATCAAACTTTTATTCAAAAACTATATCATTAAATATTGACAACTGGATTTAATCAATTAAATAAGAATTTAATTAATTATTCATAGGGTTTTTTATTTATTGTCAAAATTAAATAATATAATTTAAGAATAAATATAGTTAAATCTAATTAAATGATTAAGTGGTAGAATTAAATTAATTAATTAAATATTCAACATATTCAATTAATCAACTTTAGGATAAATAATGACATTTATCACCAAATAATATTCATTTAAATATAATTAGGATAATTAGGAATATTCAAGGAATATTCTCCAATGCAGAATTAGAATAATCAATTAGGATTTTAATAAACTGATGTGCAGATGTGCCTTAGGTTAGGACTTTGCTTTTGATTTCATTTTACTTGATGATGTAGGAGGTTAATGAACCTATAACCCATTTTTTAGGTATTACATTTTGCCCCTCTTTAAAATATTGTGCGAAGCGTAGTGGTTCAAAGAATAATTTGTGTTTGATAAAGATGTGGACTCAGTTTTGTGGTGAAACTCAGTTTTGTGGTGAAATTGATCTTGAGAGATTAATCAATTCTGAGATAGAAACTGATTGATAGATTTGAAGATGTTGGTGATTCAGGTCTTGATTGACCAAAGAATTGAGATGATGCTAACTATATCAACAATGAACTAGTGATTATGAAGAAGTGTCAAAATGCCTAATTCTGAACCTATGATTACGAAGAAATGACCGTCTTGACACCAGCCCTGATTGTCCAAAGGAATCGAAAGGATGCCAAATCTGAACCCTTCAATTATGAAGAACCAAGGAAATAACATGACTAAACCAATGGTTACAAAGAGCTAATACAATTTGTAAGTTTGATTACGATACCAGATTGATATGGATCTTGATGAATCTGATATGCCCCAAGTGATGTACCCCAAGACACAAGATCTTTTGATGGATCAACAACTAGACATGCTTGTTGTCTTGATCACTGAGATAAAAATTTGATTTATAGATTTGATTGATATGCAATACCATGCCCCCTCGGGATGAAAATCAAAATCTGACAAGAAAATTTAGTGTTAAACGGTTTAGAAGCATGTTAATTGATTTGAGAAGTGGCTATACACATCCAAAAATGCATTATGCATCATTTAGAGGTCCTAGAGACCAAGTTTGACTAGGTTTGAGCATGAGTTGATCATGGTTGACCAAGTTGAAATTTTGATAGTTTGATGTAAGATAATCAGTTAAGTTGAATTCTAGATTTCTATGATGATTGAAGGTCGATTATGCAAGAAGTCGATCATCCTAGGTATGAAAATTTTAAATCATGATTTTGACAATGTAAATGATCTCAGGTTTTGATTTTGATCTCAAAAATAGGTTCAGAACATCAAAATTAGCCAGGGGTGCAATTTTCATGGAAAATGGAGTACTGTGAAAAATTAGGTCAAAACCTATATAAGGGCCAAAAGGGTCATTTTCAAATCATTATTCACTTTTGTCTTTTTTGATTTCTATTGAGCCCTCTGAGAGAAAAATGGCTAACATGGCAGTTCCAGTCTCCTCACACTGATTTGATAGCAGTCAGCGACACCAGTGACCTGCCCAGTATGGGAACCTGGTAAGTGGACCTATGTGCCTCTCTATGATTTCAAATTTTTCATGTTTTTAGTATTTTAGGATTTTTTTCATATGCTTTTAAGTTTTTCAATTTTTGCACCATGGAAACTCATACGACAGTCTGTAAGGACTCGTATGACTTTTCAACTTCCTATAGAGTGTCGTCCCCATTCTGTTTGAAACTCATATGAAAGGGACCCATGTGTCATACGACATTTTGTCACATCCCTCAAGTGTCGTATAGGAACTATTAGAATGTCATGTACACATGAAATGTCATGCGGGAACCTATAGAAAATTGTACGAGTTTTGACATCAGTTTGAAAACTCGTATGGAAAATAGTGAGCATTTTTCAACTCCTTAAGTCAAATTTTTTATTTTTTTGATTTCTTAGGCTAATTCCTTAGCATTTAATGTACCTTCTGAAGTGTTCAAATTTTCAATTTCTATACTTATAGCCTAATTTTGGACCAAATTACTGATAGGGTTGTTACAAGTAGTGGTTGTCATTGCACCAAAAGATTGACTTGTTAATGCCCGATACAAGTAGGGTTGTTACAAGTAGGAGTTAAGCCTTAATTTTATAGAAATCCAGGGCTTGAGGATGCATTGAGAAAAGCCATAAATCACTCTTGATAAACTTAGGTCGATTTTTGAGTTAGCAAGAAATTAGGAATAGATCAACTCATACAATCATACAAAAGCACTTTTTATCTCAAAATAGAGTTTTAGTTAACTTTTTCAACTCATCATCAGATGTCGAGTTTAGAAAGTTAACAATTTGAAATTGAAAATTGATTTAAAGTTGATTGCTTTTCTGATTGTGCATGATTTAATATAAATTAATTTAAAAATAAAGTGATTTATTCTCAACTTAACTGATCTTGAGTTTAAAAATAACTAATTTATGGGTTAATCAATTATTAAATCAAACTTTTATTCAAAAACTATATCATTAAATATTGACAATTGGATTTAATCAATTAAATAAGAATTTAATCAATTATTCATAGGGTTTTTGATTTATTGTCAAAATTAAATAATATAATTTAAGAATAAATATAGTTAAATCTAATTAAATGATTAAGTGGTAGAATTAAATTAATTAATTAAATATTCAACATATTCAATTAATCAACTTTAGGATAAATAATGACATTTATCACCAAATAATATTCATTTAAATATAATTAGGATAATTAGGAATATTCAAGGAATATTCTCCGATGCAGAATTAGAATAATCAATTAGGATTTTAATAAACTGATGTGCAGATGTGCCTTAGGTTAGGACTTTTCTTTCGATTTCATTTGATTTGATGATGTAGGAGGTTAATGAACCTATAACCCATTTTTCAGGTATTACATTTTGCCCCTCTTTAAAATATTGTGCGAAGCGTAGTGGTTCAAAGAATAATTTGTGTTTGATAAAGATGTGGACTCAGTTTTGTGGTGAAATTGATCTTGAGAGATTAATTGATTCTGAGATAGAAACTGATTGATAGATTTGAAGATGTTGGTGATTCAGGTCTTGATTGACCAAAGAATTGAGATGATGCTAACTATATCAACAATGAACTAGTGATTACGAAGAAGTGTCAAAATGCCTAATTCTGAACCTATGATTACAAAGAAATGACCATCCTGACACCAGCCCTGATTGTCTAAAGGAATCGAAAGGATGCCAAATTTGAACCCTTCAATTATGAAGAACCAAGGAAATAACACGACTAAACCAATGGTTACGAAGAGCTAATACAATTCATAATTTTTGATTACGATACCAGATTGATATGGATCTTGATGAATCTGATATGCCCCAAGTGATGTGCCCCAAGAGACAAGGTCTTTTAATGGATCAACAACTAGACGTGCTTGTTGTCTTGATCACTGAGATAAAAATTTGATTTACAGATTTGATTGATATGCAATACCATGCCCCCTCGGGATGAAAATCAAAATCTGACAAGAAAATTCAGTGTTAAACGGTTTAGAAGCATGTTAATTGATTTGAGAAGTGGCTATACACATCCAAAAATGTGTTATGCATCGTTTAGAGGTCCTAGAGACCAAGTTTGACTAGGTTTGACCATGAGTTGATCATGGTTGACCAAGTTGAAATTTTGATAGTTTGATGTAAGATAATCAGTTAAGTTGAATTCTGGATTTCTATGATGATTGAAGGTTGATTATGCAAGTAGTCGATCATCCTAGGTATGAAAATTTTAAATCATGATTTTGACAATGTAAATGATCTCAGGTTTTGATTTTGATCTCGAAAATAGGTTCAGAACATCAAAATTAGCCAGGGGTACAATTTTCATGGAAAATGGAGTACTGTGAAAAATTAGGTCAAAACCTATATAAGGGCCAAAAGGGTCATTTTCAAATCATTATTCACTTTTGTCTTTTGTGATTTCTATTGAGCCCTCTGAGAGAAAAATGGCTAACATGGCAGTTCCAGTCTCCTCACACCGATTTGAGCGCAGTCAGCGACACCAGTGACCTGCCCAGTATGGGAACGTGGTAAGTGGACTTATGTGCCTCTCTGTGATTTCAAATTTTTCATGTTTTTAGTATTTTAGGATTTTTTTCATATGCTTTTAAGTTTTTCAACTTTTGCACTATGGAAACTCGTACGATAGTCTGCAAGGACTCGTATGACTTTTCAACTTCCTATAGAGTGTCGTCCCCATTCTGTTTGAAACTCATATGAAAGGGACCCATGTGTCATACAACATTTCATCACATCCCTCAAGTGTCATATAGGAACTATTAGAATGTCATGTACACATGAAATGTCATGTGGGAACCTATAGAAAATCATACAAGTTTTGACACCAGTTTGAAAACTCGTATGGAAAACAGTGAGCATTTTTCACCTCCTTATGTCAAATTTTTTATTTTTTTGATTTCTTAGGTTGATTCCTTAGCATTTAATGTACCTTTTGAAGTGTTCAAATTTTCAATTTCTATACTTATAGCCTAATTTTGGACCAAATTACTGATAGGGTTGTTACAAGTAGTGGTTGTCATTGCACCAAAAGATTGACTTGTTAATGCCCGATACAACTAGTAGACTTATAGAAGACACAGGAGGCAGTTAAGCCATGTTCCAAATCCTGAGGGGAGCACTGACCATTTTTCCAACAATCTCCCCCTCAGTGTTACCCGAGAGGATTTGAACCTATGACCAAGCTTTGATACCACTTTTTACAAGTAGTGGTTGCTGTTGCACCAAAAGATCGAGTTGTTAATACCCGATACAACCAGTAGACTTATAGAAGACACAAGATATGGTTAATCCATGTCATGAATCCTAAGGGAGTTCTGACCAGTTTTCCAACAAGGGTACTCTATTTCTATTCTATGTAGGTCATCTATGTTGATTTTCATGTTCAAATTTCACACCCAGCGACCTAGAGACTCTGAGTGTCACTACCTGACCCTCTCAGAGTGCACCTAGCTACATGAAGTTTTGAGTATCTTATACATTTGCCTGAGATTCTGGTGAACCATGGTTTTTTGACTGTGTTGATCGAGAGATTCCATTTTGAGACATCGATGTTTCATTTTCCTCTTGGAGAGATCACCGTTACTCTAGAGGATGTGTATAGGATACTTCGGATACCTTTTCATGGTTCTCATCCTGACTATATTAGTGCGGGGAATCTTGGTCTTCACACTTTTCAGAATCTTTTCGGTGATGATGATCAATTGGTGTAGTCCATTTCTTGGGAGTCATTGGTGCAGAGATATGGTTAGACCCATAGATGTGAGTGTATTATATCAGGGATGATCGGTGGGATCATCATGTCAGACCATCAGTAGAATGGTCTCTTGATGGGCTGGGCCCTGATGGTAGCTCACCTAATGGCTACACCTTCTAAGTTGGGATGGGTTCAATGCCTTCTTGTGCACATGTTTCTTTGAGATGCATGAGATAGTGTATCATGAGGGAAAGTCTTTTTCTTCAGGTGCTCCTAATCTATAGATTTGGGCATGGGAGCACATTCCCATATGTCAGCTAGTATGTCAGAGTTAGTAATAGCCATAGGAGCCTATCACATACGTATATTTTGGATATGTGACACAGGTCTGTATGGGTATCACTAAGTATTGGAGGCATGTTCTAGATAACATGACCTTTGTCATATGGAGATCATATTTACAGGTGGAGGCATGGTCAGCTGCTTAGTGTCAGTTCAACTATTTCTGTCAGAGTTGGGTGTTGATAGGATGCTCTACTACTATCCTTGAGCATTTCATCATTTCAAGGGTGTGGAGGTAGTATGACATCATCTAGGATGCCCCTCAAGACTATGCCACTTATGCACATTTTGTTTGAGAGCTAGGATTAGGTTGGACAACTTGATTATCATATGCTATGTGCAGCTAGGAGTACACTGGATATGTGCCGAGAGAGTGGGATTATAGACCACAGGTTGCTGATGCTAGGGTTATTGATGCTTTTATTTCTTGGTTGGCAGAGCACCTAATGAGGAGATTCTTTGATCCCACAGAGCTGGTCCTACCATGGAGGAGGATGTGGATGTCATCCATGTATCAATGGGTAGAGGCTAGAGATGCTAAGAGGTATAGATCCCTATTCTATAGCCCACACCTCCTAGACCTAGAGCTATGGTGACACCACAAAGGCCAGCTAGACAGATGAGACCACCTCGCCCTCTAATTTCTACAGCAAGCAGACTTGCATTTCTATAGAGGAGACATACTCAAGGAGAGAGTGGAACACTTGGTAGCATTGGGGGTGTGGATGAGGTTCTGGGGGCACAGCAAGATGTAGGTGGTGATACCGATGCTTCATAGGTGGATCCTGATTTTGATCTTGGTTCTGAGGTTAGATGCCACAAGGTATGCAGGGTAGAGGGTGCTGATCAGCCTAAGGCTGCAAAGATGCCAGCTATAGATGTAGATCCTATATTGAGGTAGACTCCTCAGGACATCATTAGGTGGCTTAGGTTACAAATTAGAGACTTGAGAGTGCAAAGTGCTACCCTTGAGATATAGCTCAAGGAATCTGAGAGTCAGTGTGTAGGGTGAGAGGTAGACAACAGATAGCTATAGGTAGAGGTCACACATCAGACTACATAGGCTGCTCATTATGTGTCTGCATACTATGTTGTTGTACCTATTTCATAGAGAGTTCCTACGTACTCTCAGTATATGATAGCGTTAGAGGGAGCTAGAGCACTGCGAACTGATCCATTACTTGATGCACCTGCACCACCCCCACTAGATGTGGAGGAGAAGGAAGACAACTAATCTATCATGTTGTTCTCTAATTTTTGTCTTTTTTTTTATATATGAATCTATCCTGATAGCTCACAAGAGCTCATTCTTTTGTATACTATGCTAGTAGTGCACCTCTCACTATTCTGAGTTATATGATATACATGAGATCGATTGATTATTGGTTATGACTTCATATGTACTTATCAATTTGTGTATGATGATATCATGTGATGTTTATTCTTTGATTAGTGTAGAATGTATGGAATATGCAATGCAATGTTTTCTTTCAAATGTATGGATAATGCAATGCAGTTGATCATGGATTGTAGAAATGGATGATTTGCTTATGCTTTATGGATGCACATGTATGTATGCAATGGATTAATGAAATGATTATGATATGTAAATGCAGAAATACACATGATATTTTTTGCAGGTATTGATGAAGACAAGTAATCAGTCATTTGTCAAAAAAGATGTTTAACCCAGGATGGTGACTGCTTTCGGTTATATGAAGAGACTTTCATGTGAGACTCAGTCCTTGTGTCATGTTTAGCATTGAAGAATATTTTAAGCATTAAGTTGTTTTGGAAATCATGAGATAAATGTAATCATGCAAAGTGCAAAGTGACATGCAGAATGAAATGCAAACTTAGGACCTAGGACCTACTCATTGATCATGTGTCGGTTGTTTTTGTCACTGAATATTTTATGAGGTAATCGGATAAATCAATACAATGTCCACTAGTTAGACAACCATGAACATATGAATATTGATTTTTATGTCAAATTCAATACAACGCCCACTAGCCAGACAACCATGGATGTATGAATGTTGATTTTGTTTTCGGAGTGTCGGATTAGATATAAGCACCAAGGCATAAATGCCAAGATGACCTAAATATCATGTCTATTTTGATATAGCAATTTGTATAAGCATCAAAACATGAATGTTGTGATGACCTAAATATGCCTTATGTATAGACACATCAAGCATTTGAGAGATCATTCTAAATCCCTATGAATTACCCACAGTGACCCTTTATCGTTCACATCCTTGGGTAAGATTGTGTTTCATAGTAGAAGTAAGAATTCACTCAAAAAGACAAAGTTAGATCAAACCTCTTTGGATTTTCTAGGTATCGATGGTCAAGGTACACATGGCCATCCAATACGTGATGGAGGCTCTTAGAAATGAACACCATTTAAATCTTGAATTTCCAAAGTTGTTAGATTTTCATTTAAAGTGGAAAACAAAGAAAAGATTATGCCCCCATTCATCACTCTTTAAATCATGTAAAGGACATCATCAAAGAGCTCAAAAGGACACAATATGAAAAAATCTCAATGCGAATCAGTAAGCATACAAGGAGATAAAAGAAGTGAAGAAAATATTGTCTTCAGTTTGTGTTGATGTTTGTTTGTATTGTTGTAGATGCAAAATCATTTCTGGAAAGGAGACTGATTGACTGACTTGGATGTAGCTTCAAAGGACTCTGACTAGATATGTCGACTCATCTGAAGTATAATGGAGACCATAGGATATGACATTGATTTCCCCCAAATTTGGAACATTGATAGGATATAGACATTTGAGTTGACTAGTGTACAAACTGACGTTATTGAAAACAAGGAATGCAGAAACAAACCAGGAGATATGTACAAACTAAAGCAGGATTGAAAGCTAGGAAAGACCAAGATTGCACTGATAGATGGAGCATTTTGAACAAGTGGCACCCATTTGTCAGGTTTTCACCATCTTGGTAGAGATTCTATTTTTTCTACCAAGGCACCTATTTCTTGGTTTTCACCAAGGCACTTTTTCTCTTTCTCATTTTTTTGTATTTTTCATTTTTTAAATTTTTTTGACTTTTTTGTGATACATCAAGGCACCTATTTGCTAGGTTTTCACCAAGGTGTTCATTTTTTTAGGACATTTTTTTATTTTTATGATTTTTTCAAGATATTTTACAATAGACTAAATATCTTAGGTGTAGAATTTCTTCAGATGGAGAATGTTGATTGGTTCTCAGAGCTTTTCTCCTTCAGTCATTGAGAGTTGATAGGCTCCAAAGACAAAAGTAGTAGTGATGACAAAGGGACCCAACTAGTTGGGTTCAAACTTCCCCTTGTGTTCTCTATGTGATTGATTTTTAGGATTCTCTCTCAAGACTAGATCACCAACCTGAAATTCTTTGTGTCTGACTTTCTTATTGTAACCTCTAGACATTCTTTTCTGATATACTCTAAGATGATCATATGCTACTTGTCTGCGCTCATCTAGTTGTTCAAGTTCTTGCAACCTAGACACTCTGTATTCATCATCAGTTACTAGACCATGCATTATGATTCTTAGTGATGGGATTTTAACCTCAATAGGCAGTACCACTTCAGAACGATAAACTAAAGAGAAAGTTGTAGCCCCAATGGGCATTCTGATACTTGTTCTATAGGCCCAAAGAGCTGGATTAATCATGAGATGCCAGTCTCTTCCTATTTTATTTTTCTGTTTGATGCAATATTTTCAATAGATTCTTGTTAGATGCCTCTGCTTGTCCATTCCCTTAAGGATAGTATATGGATGACCAATGTTGTGTTATCTTGAATTTTGAGCATAAGGAATCTAGGTCCTTGTTCCTAAATTGGCCACCATTATCCATGACTATAGAATGTGGAATACCATACTGACATATGATGTAGTTCAGAATGAACATAGATATTTACTTGCCAATTGCTTGAGTCAAAGGAACTACTTCTACCCATTTTATGAAATAGTCTATAGCTATAATGATATGGGTATGTCCATTAGAAGAATGTGGATAAATGGCTTCAATCAGATCAAATGCCCATTGTTGAAAAGGCCACTATGTAGTAAAGGGAATAAGATCTCTCCTTGGTGCATGAATCAAGTTTCCATGTACTTGACACTTTTTAAAGTTCTTAGCATATTTGATAGCCTCTTTTTCCATTTCAGGCCAATAGTACCCAGCCCTCATAATTTTTCAAGCTAGTGTTAAACCATTGGAATGTGATCCACATATACCATCGTGGACTTCCTCTAATGCATGTTGAGACTTTTCTCATTCTAAACACATAAGAAGTATACCATCTAGACTCCATTTGTATAGGTCATTACCTATGATGACATACCGGGATGCATTTCGGATAAGATATCATTTCTCATGGAGGTTGAAGGAATTGAGAATGATTTGGTCTTATAGGTAGGAGAAAACATTTTTGTATCTAGAAGAATCATGACCAACAATAGTGCAGATCATACGGGTTTCAGGGGAATCATATGTAGGGAATGACAGTGCTTCCACTAGGAATTCATAACGTAGCTCATGTTTGGGCTGCTATAGTAGAGATGATAGCATTTCCATAGTATCAACAGCCTTATTCTCTATTCTAGGAATTTGATCAAAAGTGACAGAGATGAAATACGTCTTAAGGTCATCGACCATGTGTTTGTATGGAACTAGTTTCTCATCTTTTGTTTGGTACACATCATTGACTTCATGTATTACAAGCTGTGAGTCCCCATGAATGTGTAATTTTATCACTTGCCACTCAATTGCTATCTTCATGCCATTAAGTAGAGCTTCATATTCAGCAATATTGTTTTTGCAAGGAAATTTTAGTTTGAAAGCTTTGGGTATTGAGTATCCTTTTGGTGTAAGATCCATCAAAGAAAAGATACCAAGTCCTAGAAGATATGTTCATGATGGATGAATCGGGAAATTCCATCTGTAATGGTGTATCATCAAACATGGGTGCATCAGCTAATTGGTCTATAATGACTTGTCCTTTAATAGGTTTCCTTTCAACATATTCGATGTAAAATTCACTCAATAGCATCACCCATTTAGCTAATCTACCTATGAGGGCAGCTTTGCTTAGTAGGTACTTTAGTGGATCAATCTTAGCTATTAGTTGTGTAGTATGAGCTAACATATAGTGTCTTAGTTATTATGATGCAAAGATCATAGGTAGAAAAGATTTCTCAATCATGGAATAGTTCTTCTCATATGTGACCAAGGTTCTGCTGATATAAGAAATAGCTCTTTCCTTCTTATTCTCATCATCTTGTGCTAGTAATGCCCCCAGTGATGTATCTGTGGCAAAGACATATAGAATCAATGGTTTCCCTTGAATAGGAGGCATCAGAATAGGAGGATTTTCTAGATATTGCTTAATATGATTGAATTTCTTTTCACATTCCTCATTCCATGCAAAAGTCACACCTTTATGTAATGTTTTTGTGAAAGGTTGTGATATGTCGGCTAATTGAGAGATGAAATGTCTAATTGATTACACTCTTCCTTGTAAGGTTCTCATTTGACTAATATTTTTAGGTGGTTGCATCTCCATGATAGCTTTTACTTTAGTAGGATCTACTTCAATGCCCTTCTTTGAAACAATGTATCCTAAGAGCTTTCTAGAAGTGACACCAAAAGCACACTTTTTAGGGTTCATTCTGAGACTAAACTTCTCCATTCTATCCAGTATTTTTCTCAAGTCACTAAAATGTTCAAATCTTACCATTGATTTACCTAAGGTGTCATCAACATAGTCTTCCATAGTTCAAAGCATCATGTCATGAAAGATAGATGTCATAGATCGTTAATATGTAGCACCAAAATTCTTAAGACCAAATGGCATGACGTTCTAGCAGAAAGTACCCCATGCACATGTGAAAGTTGTTTTCTCTTGATCTTCTGGAGCAATATTGATTTGGTTGTATCTAGAGAAACCATCCATTAAAGAATACATTTCAAAGCCCGCGGTCATGTCCACTATCATATCGATGTTTGGTAATGGAAATTCATCCTTAGGGCTATTGGAAACTGCAATTGAAGCAATTGTTGTATTGTCATTGATGTCAAACCTTAACTGGTAAGACTATTGCTATTTAAGAAAGTACTATATCTATTTGAGTGTTGCTAAGGGGATAGGCAAGGTTGGTAACAACAACACCTAAGGAAAGGTTGAGTTATCTTAATACTTCAATGAGTACTTGATTATGTGGCACAATGATAAGATAATGTATTGTTTATCTAAGTAAGAATGAAGACTAAACTGGTAGGCTTAATTGAGAAAAAGTGAAGAAATCTAGTTTAAGCTGAGTGTTGCTTGTGTCGACCAAGCTAGTATATGCTAAGTAAAATCAATGTTGACCGAACACCAGTTAATTGTTGATGAAGATAGTGTTAGCCAAGGAAACAGTTTATGTGGTGACCGAGCTTTCTAGTGAAGACCAAGAAGTTGAACATAACATTGACCAAGCCTCAGTATTTTGCATTTGAGGAAGAATTCAGATTTCCAGCTGACATCATTGAATTCTTGGATTATGTAAAATGTGTTGACTTTATTTAATGATTGTATGAAAGCAATTAATGCACTATAAAACATTTTATTGTAAATCTTTAAGAGATTTGAGATATTTCAAAAGGATAGTCGAAGAACATAATGTAGGATGGATTCAATGAATCTGACCTAACCCTAAGATCTACGAAGGAGATTAAGTGGCAAAAGATGTATTGACCTAATAGAGGTAGTATTAAGGAAACCTAAGCAAGAGGTTGAAAAGAAGTAGATGCTAGAAGTATTGTTGATGTTATTGACTATCTAAGTAGAAAAGGCTAAAGGAGAAGTGTTGTGATCACTTGAAGGGTTCTAAAAAGATCAGTGATGGAGATGGAAAATGTTCACAGTCAATAAGCTAGCATATGTGTATGAAATTGGATTTGATATTTGCAAAGTGAGTTGTATGTTGATCAGATCAATATTACTACTACTTTCTAACCATTATAATAGTCAAAATCCTTTTAACAGAGGTTGACCTAATAGTCATAGGTATAAATCCTTTGAACAAGGTTTCATTCTAATGGAGTGTATGTAAGTCCTATAACAAGGTGCACTTTTAACAAAGTGGTTTAAATCCTTTAACCGGGTCACACCTAACAGTGTGTTTGTAACCTTTGACAGGGTTGGCTTTTCACCAAGCTCACTTTAGAATAGTGAACATAATAGTAACATGTTACAAAGTGGTTTTTGCCAAATTGGGTTTCCACTATAAATCCTGGTGTTGATACTTGTGTGAATGTTTTGGTTTGAACATTTCTATGTTTTACAAGTTAGATGTTATTGGATAAGTGGACTGCACTATTATATGTTTCTGTTATGCAATTAGTAATGACCGAGTAGGTGTTGGTTATTAGATCTGATTTGTTGAAGAGTTTAAAGATTGTTTTATACATCTAGACCTAAGAACAACTGATTCACCTACCCTCTCTATTGTTCTAAATCATATTAACAATTGGTATCAGAGCTATTGTTGCTTACAGAGAACAAGTTTGAAGGTACTTGAAGAAAATGATCAAGATGTACAAGAAGGAGGTGCCAAAGCTGAATAAGGAAAACTTTCCTACATGGCAAAGCTTGATGAAGCTGCATCTGGCTAGTATTGGTGATTCTACAAAGTATTACATTGAGCATGACTATGTCACACCTGTTGCACCTCTGACTGCCGAGGAAATGAAAGCTAAACAAGAGCACAACCAAGTAATGTTGGAGATTGTGTCTGCCCTAAGTTATTCAGAATTTGAAGACATCAAAGACTGTAGCACTGCAAAGCAAATGTGGGACACCCTTGCAAGCATTTATGGTGGTGATGTGAATGTGTCGAGAGAAAAAGCCAAGAGCCTAAGAGGTAAATTTGATGAAATGAGAATGCAAGAAGGTGAGAATATTCCATAATATTGTGGTAGAATAAAAGAAGTTGTAAATGCTATTAGAAGAGAAAATGGGACTATTAAGGATGAAAATAATAGGAAAAGTATTAAGAACTCTATGTCCTATCTATGCAATCAAAATTTTTGCAATTCAGGAATCTAGGTGTAACTCTCCTAATGCTCTTACTTTAGACATTTTGGTTGGTAAGGTTACTACTTTTGAACTTTCTAATTATGATAACTTCACTGTTGGTAGTATTGAATCTTCTTTTAAATCACAAATGGTTCTAAATAAGTCAAAGAAGGAAAAAGAAAGATGCATCAGTGAAAGTGATAGTGACAGTGGCACATCTAATGAAGAACTTGAGGATCTAGAAGCTCTTATGGCTAGAAGATTGAAAAGGGGAAAAGGAAGGTACAAAGGTAAACTCCCTATTATGTGTTTTTCATGTAATAAAGTTGGTCATATAGCTACTAGGTGCCTTGATAGGGATAATAAGGATGAAGAAAGAGAAAGAAAGCATAAAGATAGAAGAGAAGATAGAGGTTACCGAAGATACAAGGACTACAAAGGAAAAGGTAAGAAATCCTACTACATTGACAAAGAAGAGATTGATACTAATAATGATGATTTTGAAATTGAAGTTGTCCATGTTGCAATGAAAGATGAATCTGATGAGGATGAGAAAACTGCATTGATATCTTATGTGAACAAAAATGATAAATGGATTATTGACAGTGGTTGTTCACATCATATGACTAGAGATAAGAGTAAGTTTGATACCTTAAATCATTATAAAGGTAGGAGTGTGAAATTTGGTAATGATGCACCATGTCCTGTTAGAGGAAAAGGATTGATTAAGCTAACTGATAAGATCACTTGTGAAAATGATTATTGGTTGAGGGTCTTAACTATAATATGTTGAGTGTTGCACAACTTAATAGCATTGGCTACCGAGTGGAATTTCATCACAGGAAGGCCAAAATATTTGATGCCATGGGTGAACTGATTGGAAGTGGAGAACAAACAAGAGGTAATTTGTTCTATCTAGACCTATCTAAAGAAACATGTATGATTGCACAACTTGATGATATTTTGTTATGGCATAAGCAGCTATGTCATGTTAACTTTGATAATCTGGTAGAAATTAGCAAGAAAAAGAAAGTAACAGGTCTACCTAGATTGAAGAAACCTGAGAATGTAATGTGGAAAGAATGTCAGTTGGGTAAGATGACTAAGTCTAGTTTCAAGAGAAAAACCTTTACTTCTAAGAATATCTTAGATTTGGTTCATATTGACCTTTGTGGATCGATGGGTGTACAAAGCTATTGTGGTGCTAGATATTTTATCCTATTTGTTGATGATTATACCAGAATGATGCATGTAATTTTCTTAAAAGAAAAATCTGATGCTTTTCAATTCTTTAAGTGGTATGTGGCTAAGGTTGAAAAAGAGATAGGTAAAAACCTGAAGTGTCTGAGATCTAACCGAGGTGGAGAATTTACATCAAATGAGTTCAATCTATTTTGCAATGATAGAGGGATCAAAAGATAGATGTCTGCACCTAGAACTCCTCCATAGAATGGTATAACAAAGAGAAGGAATAGATCTATGTTGGACTATGCAAGGACATTAATGATTGAAAATAATGTTGCACAGAAGTATTGGAAAGAAGATCGAAGTATAGTTGTTTATACTCTTAACCAAGTACAAATCAAAAAAGGTACAAATCTGGCACCTTATGAATTATGGCATGGGTATGCACTGAATGTAAAGTACTTTAGAATTTTTGGAAGTAAGTGCTACATATTTAAGGATAGTAGAAATGGAAAATTTGATGCTAAAAGTGATGAGGGTATATTCCTAGGCTATTCCACAAAAAGTAAAGCTTATAAGTGTTTGAATTATAACACTAACAAAATTGTGGAAAGTGTGAATGTCAAAGTTGATGAGTATGCAAAGAAAAATGAAGCTGATAGTAAAAGAGAACCAAAAGATTATAGATCTTTTGTGTATATAGAGGAAGAAGAGTCAAGTGATAGACCTGCACTTGATGCTGAGTCTTGGGTAAGCAATGTCGAGCATCGGGATAACAATGTTGAGAGAGAAGAACAATGTGCCGAGCGACAGGAAGAAGCTGCTGAGTATCAGGAAGAGGTTTCCAAGCATTTAGAAGTTGAATCTGACAATCTTGTTGGTGAACCAGATGAGCAAAATGAAAGAAGAGAAGAACTTGTTCTAGCACAATATGTAAGAAGACATCACAAGCCTGAACAGATTATTGGAAATAAAGATATTGGAATTCAGACCAAAGGCAAGGCAAGAGATCCAACATGTTTACTATGTGAATATGAGCCTAAGACAACAAAGGAGGCATTAGAAAATGAAGATTGGATAGAAGAAATGAATGAAGAGATAGACCAGATAGAGAAGAATGATACCTAGACTCTAGTGTTGAGACCAGAAGATAAGAATGTCATTGGGACAAAGTGGGTTTTTCGTAATAAGCAGAATGAACATGGTCAAATCACAAGAAACAAGGCTAGGCTGATATGCAAAGGCTATGCACAAGAAGAAGGAATAGATTATGGGGAGACATTTGCCCCTATAGCAAGATTGGAAGGAATCAAAACTCTACTTGCATATGTTGCCTATAAAGGTTTCAAGGTATACCAAATAGATGTTAAGTCTGCATTTTTAAATGGTATATTGGAAGAAGAAGTATATATTGAACAACCAGAAGGATTTGTTGATCCAAACAGAAGACACATGGTTTTCAAACTAAATAAAGCACTGTATGGACTAAAGCAAGCTCCCAAAGCATGGTATGAGAGATTCCACAACTACCTAATATAGATTGGATTCTCAAGGAAAAATGACACAAGCAATCTATACATGAAAGATGAAGAAGTTAAAAGGAATCTTATTGGCTAAGATCTTTGTAGATGATATTATATTTGGTGGACAAGATGCCTTGTGTAAGAAATTTTTAAATGAAATGAAAATGGAATTTGAAATTAGTATGTTTGGGGAGATCAAATTTTTTGTTGGTTTGCAAGTATATTAGATGGAGAAAGGAATTTTCATCACCTAGTCTAAATATGTTCATGAGATACTTAAAACCTTTGGTATGGAAGATTCAAGGCCCTTAAGTACTCCCATGGCTACTGGAAAAAAGTTGTTTAAGAATGATGAAGTTGTAGAAGTTAACCAGACTTTGTATAGATCTATGATCGGAAAACTACATTATGTTGTACATAGAAGACCAGATATTGCATTAGTTGTTGGGATTGTGGCAAGATTCTCTACCAATCCTAAGCAAACTCACATGATGGTGGTTAAAAGAATCATAAGATATTTGAAGGGAACTGCTATGGATTGTACTACAACAAGCATGAAAAATTTGAACTGAGAGTGTATACAGATGCTGATTGGGTAGGAAATGTAGATGATAGAAAGAGTACTACTAGTGGAGCTTTCTTTCTTGGACAGAGATTAGTTTCCTGGACAAGCAAGAAAAAAAATTGCATTTCCCAATCTACTGCTAAAGCTGAGTATGTGGTTGCAGCTATGAATTGTTCAAATTTGATATGGATAAAGCAATTGTTGGTAGGCATGAAAGAAGAAATCACTGAACTAGTTGTCATCTTCTATGACAACACAAGTGCTATCAACATCTCTAAAAATCTAGTGATGCACACAAAGACCAAACACATTGCCATCAAGTATCATTACTTGAGAGAATTGGTACACGATAAAGAGGTCCACATGGAATATGTGAATACCAAGGAACAATTAGAACATATATTCACTAAAGCTTTACCTAAAGAAGCTCGTGAATACCTTAAAAGTCAATTAGGGTTCCTTTCGCTAATTGAGGCTGCCTAGTCAAGCTAGGAGCACTGTATCAAATGGGCTATAAAGAACATCTAACAAAATTGATGCAGAGAAAGGTCACACTTTAGGAGTAGCCTAGAGTTGTGAAGAGCACAACAAAGTCAAGAATAAGTCATAAGCAAGATGACAGAGGGAGAAATATTTCTACTGAACTGAAAGGATGATATCTACATCTACAGGATGTATGTTTTTGTTGCTACTTTGGCATTTTTGTCAAAGAGGGAGATGATCATAGATGAATACATAGAATGAGAAGATCAAGACAGTGGGAGAAATTCAATGGACGGTCAAGCATGGCTAATTGATTCTGTATCAGAATGAAACTAAGGATATTATAAATTTCTCTAATGGACAGATAAGCTTTTTGGATTGGTTGGTAATTCATGTGATATTCATATAGTGTTTCCATCAATGCAAAAGAGGGAGATTGTTGGAAACTGTAATTGAAGCAATTGTTGTATTTTCATTGATGTCAAACCTTAACTGGTAAGACTATTGTGATTTAAGAAAGTACTATATCTATTTGAGTGTTTCTAAGGGGATAGGCAAGGTTGGTAACAACAACACCTAAGGAAAGGTTGAGTTATCTTGATACTTCAATGAGTACTTGATTATGTGGCACAATGATAAGACAATGTATTATTTATCTGAGTAAGAATGAAGACTAAACTGGTAGGCTTAACTAAGAAAATGTGAAGAAATCTAGTTTAAGCTGAGTGTTGTTTATGTTGACCAAGCTAGTCTATGCCGAGTAAAATCAATGTTGATTGAACACTAGTTAATTGCCAAGGAAGACAGTGTTAGCCGAGGAAACAGTTTATGTGGTGACTGAGCTTTCTAGTGAAGACTGAGAAGTTGAACACAATATTGATTGAGCGTCAGTATTTTGCATTTGAGGAAGAATTCAGATTTCCAACTAACATCATTGAATTCTTGGATTATGTAAAATGTGTTGACTTTATTTATTGATTGTATGAAAGCAATTAATGCACTGTAAAACATTTTATTGTAAATCTTTAAGAGATTCAAGATATTTCAAAAGGATAGTCAAAGAACATAATGTAGGATAGATTTAATTAATCTGACCTAACCCTAAGATCTACGAAGGAGATTAAGAAAAAAAAGATGTATTGACCTAATAGAGGTAGTATTAAGGAAATCTAAGAAAGAGGTTCAAAATGAGTAGATGTTGGAAGTATTGTTGATTTTATTGACTGTCTAAGTAGAAAAGGCTGAAGGAGAAGTGTTGTGATCACTTGAAGGGTTCCAAGCAAATCAGTGATGGAGATGAAAAAGGTTCATAGTTAATAAACCAAGATATGTGTATGGAATTGGATCTGATATTTTCAAAGTGAGTTGTATGTTTCTCATATCAATATTACTGCTACTTTCTAACCATTTTAATAGTCAAAATCCTTTTAACAGAGGTTGACCTAATAGTCATAGGTATAAATCCTTTGAACAAGGTTGCATTCTATTGGAGTGTATGTAAGTCCTATAACAAGGCACACTTTTAACAGAGTGGTTTAAATACTTTAACCGGGTCACACCTAACATTGTGTTTGTAACCTTTGACAGGGTTGGCTTTTCAACGAGCTCACTTCAAAAGAGTGAACATAATAGTAACATGTTACAAAGTGATTTTTCCCAAATTGGGTTTCCACTATAAATCTTGGTGTTGATACTTGTGTGAATGTTTTGGTTTGAACATTCCTATGTTTTACAAGTTAGATGCTATTGGATAAGTGGATTGCACTATTATATGTTTTTTTTATGCAATCAGTAATGACCGAGTAGGTGTTGGTTATTAGATCTAATTTGTTGAAGAGTTTAAAGATTGTTTTATACATCTAGACCTAAGAACAACTGATTCACCCCCCCCCCCCCCCTCTATTGTTCTAAATCATATTAACAAGGGCATGCTTTGTTTACATCTCTAAAGTCTGTGCATAATCTAATAGATTTATCAAGTTTTGATACTGGAACAATGTTAGAGATCCATTCAGCATAATCAATAACTTAGATAAATCTGGCTTTTAGTAACTTTTCTAGCTCAGCCTTTATGAGAAGTGCAACATGTGGATGCATCTTTCACAACTTTTTCTTAACAAGTTTGACTCCTAGAGCTATGGAAAGATGATGCATTATCATTACTTCCATGCATATCTAAATACTTCCATGCAAAATTGAGTTTCTTCTCTATTAAGAAAGTGGTGAATGCCTTTTTTTCTTCCTCTGATAGAGATTGTGCTACATGAATTAGTTGTGGTTTCTCCATTGTATCCAAGTTGATAGATTGAGTGGGCTCTATCAATACTAGAGATCTTTTTTTAAATGACTCATAAGGACATCAAATATCTCATCCTTAGGCACATCAGAGAGGTTTTCACCTTCAGATACGTCTTTTATTTTTACTATTTTAGGTTCTAAGACTGCCACAAAGTGGTTTTCACCCTCATAAATCCTTTTCTTTTTACTCTTGTTTTTCTGAATGAGATATTTGATATCTGACTCTATCATGCTAATGCTCGATTCACTGATGGAAGTCATCATAGGTTCCATTGCATTGAGGTAGAAAGCAAGGGCATAGTCATTTGAAAAGGTATGGATATCTTGGCTCAGATCAGTAGATGTTTTCTCAATAAAATCTAGATGTTGGATAGTTAGTGTAGGGGAGGATTTGGAAATGGTGTTCATGCATATGGTGTTGTCATCATTGGTCCTAACCTGACTCTCAAATTCAAAGGTGATATTACTTCTCAAAATGTTCAATTTGTGAATAGTCTCAATGTCATTATTGGATTCCACTTCAGCCATAGGTGGATCAGACTCACTAAGTTTGTCATTTTTCTCTAGAATTACATCAGATTTAGGTGAATATTGGTGAATGACATCAGTGCTTTTTTCAGTGATAAGCTCATCTTCTTCTGGAATGACTCCCCATTCATAGTCATTTGATTCATCCTCTAATTCTTCATCTAGAACTATGGGAAATCTAAGAACATGCATACAGTTAGGATGAATCCCCCAAGTAGGATTACCTTCATATTCTAATTTGAACTCATACTCATGGGAGTCTGTTTCAAATTCACTATTGTATCCCAAATTTTTAGCTATTGTGAGAGGTTAACCTTCTTCTTGTTTAGTAGTAGGTACTTGTGTGTCTACCATATTGATATTCTCCATAGGTTTTTCTTCACCTTTATGAAGATCTAGTATTTCTTGAGGTAAACATTCATAAGGAATAAGCTCAAAGGTGTCTGAATCATCACTGTCTAATTGTTTTTTCCTCTCTCTAGTTGAGTTTTTGTTGATGGTTCAATCTATTCTAAGACATGTGGAGAATTTTTGCTAAGATGAAAAGACTTCTTTTGATATCCCAGGCCTATAGTATCTTTAGTCATCCTTCCACAATGTTCAACTAGTTTTATAATACCTTTTCCCCTTGTTCCTAGAGGTCCTTTTCTAGTGTATCCCATTTTAGACATGAGTTTATGACCTGGTCCATAAGATTTGATGGGGATTTTAGGTATTTTAAAGTCACATTTCTAAACTGTCTAGGATTGAGACTCATCTTTGTACAACCATGATAATGTAGCTTCTTCCTCATTAGATTCTTGCTTGGATACTATTTCTGTGATAAAAATTCCATTGTAGATGGTTTGAGGTTCTTTAGACTCTTTCTTTGTCTATTTTAAAGGATGCCCATAAGATTTAGGTGAGACTGGGAGAGATGTTAGAGATAGGACTGGTTCCATCGTGTATTCTCCCATACCTATATTCTTAATTTTGACTTCTTTGGAAATGTCTTCCATCTTGGATGTAGATGCAATGTCTATTTACTTGGTGAAAGATTCTCTATTATGTGGAACAAGTTTGTTAGCACTTTCTTTCAAGGCATTGCAAGATGTGGATGTGTCAGCTAGAATTGTGACCTCTACTCCATCATAAGGAAATTTAACATAGTGATGGTATGTTGATGGAATAGCTTGCATCTCATGTATCTAGGGTCTCCCTAGAAGAATGTTGTAAGCCAATGGAAGATCTAGAACTTGACAGGTGATGTCTTTGATAACAGGTCCTGTTCTGATAGGTAGGACAATTATTCCTTTGGAAGATCTTTCTTGCTCATCATATGCTTTGATGGTTATCTTCTTTTTAGGATCAATAGCATCTTCTGATAATCCCAGTTGTATGATCAATTTGTAAGAATAGATATTTAGACTTGTGCCTCCATCTATCAACACACATTTGACATGATGGTTTTGGATCAAGACTTCAATGTGCAAGGGTTGGTTATGTGGATGACTCAATGAATTTTCATCTTCCTCTGAAAAGGAGATATACTGTGGTGATGTTGGATGACCAACCATAGTTTGGAATCTGTCTAGATCAAGATTGTTAGGACCATTGGAACTGAGCAGATCTTTATCCAGAATAGCTCTATGAGGAGGAGATATCTGAAGAAACTCAAACATGGATATGTTTGCATTGGTATACTGGAGTTGTTGGACAATATTGTATGATGTAGGCATGGTCTCTTTAGGATTTGATGATTTTGAGGCAGCCCTCTGTTTGGAAGTAGATGAAAGATTGAAAGGAACCTTAGGGGCATTTGATGAACTCAAGTTTTGTCCTTGTAAATGTGCCTGAGCTTGTGATCGAGTTACTGCATTTGTTGATTGATTATCTCTATCTTTTCATACAATTGTGATAACATTGAAATGTTCAAATAGGCATGGTTCTACCATATTTATGATAGCATTATTTCTAAAGTAGGCATAATTTACTTTAGCACCCATGTTAGGCTGAGAAGATGAATCTCGTTGACCATGTTTCAAAAATGGTTCCGTGAATGCCGTATGATCATTATTTCTCTTATGATTATCAATTACAATTTCTCCATTATCAATCTTGTCTTGTATGAGATGCTTCAAGCATATGAAGTTATTGGTTTTATGACCCTTATTTCAATGGAGATCATAGAAATTAGTGTCTTTCCACCATTTTGGTTTAGGTTTAGGATCAAACAGTTTTATCTTAGGCAATGTGATGATTTTGTTTGCCAACAAAGTTTTCATGGCAGATTCTAAGGACTCACCCAAAGGAGTGAACTCGCGTTTTGGTGTCATAACCCATGATTTATAGTCTTTCAACTTTTGAGAAGGTTTAGATGTCTTTTGTTCAGAAGCTTTGATGGCTTGAGTACCCATGGTAAGATTGAATGCAAGTGCCTTTTATGGGACATTGACATGATCAACAACGTCATCCATTACAACATTCTTGTTCTTGTTCCAAAATTTACCTTTGTCTTTGTTGTTGGAACTATTGGAAAGTTGGCTATACTGATGTATATGACTTGATATAGTGTTGTCATTATGGAAACAAAGTCATATAGAAGTTTGGAGTCAACGCACTTGAAGAGAAGATTGGAAATCAATTAAGTGTTGAAGACTAGACAGTATACAGAGTTCCTACAGCTTAGAGCATCAGCACATGTGTCTATGGAAGAATTATGGTATGCACCCTAGAATTTAAGTAGGTTAGACTATATTCATGCTTATTCTATGAGTGCATGATCAGATGTGCAAGGATGAGAAAGTTACAGTCAATTGAAGTTGCACAGCCAGTGAGTGCCATAGAAGAACAGAGCATGAAGCCGACAATTAGTATTTTGTTTTGTGGATATAATGTAATGTTGTAAAGGCTATGTGCCTATTTTATTTAGGTTACTAGAATGTATACTTATTTTTTTGTAAGCATGCTTAAGCCAATTCATTTGGAAGTGTTGTATTTAATTAGTTTAAGGGCTGACCTAGTTGTTTTTTTGTATGCACATATAAATATAAGGTGCGCCCATTGTATTCGATATGGAATTTGATAGAGAGTTATAAGAAGTAGAGAAGAAGTGTGCAAAGACACTAGAAGATGTATTAGAGCTTTTCTAGAGGTCAAAGCATTAGCACATCAAAGGAACTGATCTAACAAGCAATGTCACAATGATAGTTCATCCTACAGATATAGTATGTATCAGAGATCAGAAGGTTGTAGCCTTCACCACTTGAGCAGTGAGCTCTAGGACAGTGTGTCCACTCCCCTAATAGGGACTATTGTAAAAGAATCCTAATAGGGTCTGACCCTTGACAAGGTCTACTGTACTAAAATCATTGTAAAGAAACTCCTAATAGGGTTAAGGATCTTCTAACAAGGATCACAAAACACTAGTGCAGAATATTAGTGGGTGTCAATTCCCACCGGGGTTTTTACCTATGTGGATTTCCCCATAACCATATTGGTGTCATGTGTTGATTTCTTGTTTCATGTTTATGTGAATGTTTATTTCAATATTTAAGCATTGAAGTTCAGTATAAAGATTAAAGTAAAAGTTAAAATACAATGAACACTGATTCACCCCCCCTCTTAGTGTTCCCATTCCTAAAAATTGGTATCAGAGCTCTGGTCCTTAGCCAAGAAGTTTAACCACTTGAGGAGATCATGGACAAAGTAGAAATGAAACATTTGAAAAGAAATCTTGAAGCTGCTCTTGAAGACCTGGACAAGTCTGGAAGAGAAACTGAAGAACTAAGGGATAAACTCAGTGATGCTCAATTAGTCATAAAAATGCTAAGGAAAGATTTGAAAGAATGCTCTACCAGTGATCTAGGGACAATGGTCAAGAAGCTGAATAAAGAAAATAAATCCTTAAAGGAACAACTTGAAGATTTTGATGATAAACTGACCAACAATCAAGAAGTCTATGATGGACAAATCAAAGAGAACCTTCAACTCAATGAACTAGAACTAAGGCAAGCAAACATGGAAATCTTGGAGCTAAGGAATAGAAAAGAAAGCTTGGAGTCTAAATTGAGAGAAGCAAAGAATCATATTGACAAATTGCACACCAGTTCTGATTTGATAGAATCTCAGTTGTATGCAAGGAGAGCCAAAGGAGATACTAGCTATATTGGATACAATGAAGCAAAAAATTAGATTGACAACATGCGAGCAAGAAAGGATTCACAAAAGGACTCTACTGATGGTAAGGAGACTGAAGATCAAACCAAAGATAATGGTAAACCACCTAAGAATCAGCACAAGCCTATAAACCACACTTTTTTTTCTTGTAACAAGCATGGACACATTGCGAGGAACTGTATAGAGGTAAGACCTTTTAATGGTTACTATTATTAATGCAATAAATTTGGTCATAGAGCTATGAATTGCAAGACTATTAAGAAGAATAGGATTCAGCATGATTAGAGAAATTAGAATCAGACAAATGTAAGAAGTTATCAAAATGTTACATACCAGATATGTAACTATAATGGTCACTTAGCTAGACAGTGTAAAATGGTGACTCATGTCAATGCACCAAGAAATATAAGACCTCTAGTCATTTTTCACTCTTGTAACAAGGTTGGAAATATCTCAAAGTTCTGTAGATCAAGGATGCAAGGTCAGGAAAGCCCTAAAAAGGCCGAAGAACTAGTTTTGGATCCTGAAGGAGAAGTTAATTTTGTCAAAGCCTCAGATGATGCAAGAATGATTTGGTTATAGAAAAAGAAGGACAAGACTGATGAGAATGTATTGGATGCATTTATAGTGGATGCACCCTCTACATCTAGATGAATAACCCTCAGGGTCATAGGGGGAGCTAATTTAGCTCTAGACCCCTGTGTGGCTAGTATACTCACTCTTAGAGTATGTACCTTTGGACTTAAGCTTTTGAATTATATAGGAACCTTTATGCAAGAGCGCACATATTGATTGTTAGTATAACTCAAGTTGGAAATGTTTAAGTGACAGCTTGGTTTACGCGGAAAACATTAGTGGTAGAATTTTAACTTTAAGTACACAGAAAGTTATTTGATTGCTCATTGCATTCAAATTTAGAGTGATAGGAGAGAAAAAAAAGCCTTAGAATTTGTTATGAAGACTTGGAGATTGATCTATCAGTGATTTGCAACAATTAGTAGTGCATTTGGTCAGTTGCAAAAACCCTTGTTTGACACGCTGATTTAGAAGTCTTTGGTTCATCTTAGAGTATAGTTGGAAAGTGATTAAACAAGTAAGTCATGGCCACTCCCATATTTTTTGATGTTGCTAAGAAGAAGAGATATGTATTCAAGAAATATCAATTTAAGTCAATCCTAGATGATTTAGAGGGAGCATTCTCTCACACTCCTATGGGCGTTATGCATGTGGAAGACATTAGGGCTTACATCTACTGTAAGAAAGAACCAGTAGGGTTGGATAGGTTAAGGGCACACATGGATACCATGTTGAAACTAGATAAAACATTCATGGATGAATATATTAAGTGGAATGATCACCCCATAGTTGAGTGTGCTACGACATATGAATTTTATGAGTCTGAACAGATTAGGATACTATTTTCTTTATGGTAGATATAGACACAACTTGTATGGAAGTTGTTGAGCCAATAAATAAGTGGATTCATCAACTTGGTTATGAGGTAGAGGAACATGTCCTTGAAGCATATGCACAGGTTCTACTATCAGCCCCTAAAGATCCTAATGAACCTAGGTGGGGAACTTATGCAGAGAAGACAAGGGAAATAGATGCAAAGCTAAACAACACAACAACTAAGAGGAAAGCCTCTAAGGTCACATTTGAGATACTTAGAATTCATGGAGTAACACAAGAAGACCTAGAAAAAGAAAGGGAAGAAAAGATTTCTTTGGAAATTGAGAGTGCATCCATAGAAGAAGCTAAGTCTGATGATCCTAAGATGAAAAAGGTAAAGATTGAGAAGACTAATGAACCAAAGGATAAACAAGGTAAAACTGATGATATTAGTCCTGCACCCACTACTACAATTGATATTAAGTCCACAGATGCATCTCCTAAGATGCCCAAGAGGAGAAAACAAATTTCCACAAACCACCCTTCAGCTATAAGTTTAGCCACAAGAAGCAAATTGAAAAATGTGCAGTCACCTCCGAAAGTAGGATTCATAACTAGTCTTCAAGTGTTAAGGACTAGAGTTGTAGATGAAGGAAGGCTAGATCAAATAGCCAAGTTCTATGACAAATATCATGAAATTGATAAGTCAGAGATTCATGAGATGCTGATCAAACACATGATAAAGTTCAAGAAGATAGTTCTTGAATTGAAGACAGCTATCCTAGATAAGTAATGGGAGATTATGGATACCTTGAAGAGACAAGCCACTGAAGAAGACTTTAGAATAAGGGAACAAACATTTGATTCCACTCTTCCAGTATGTTCTATTGAAGAAAAGTCAATGCTATTGAATTTGGTGAAGCCGCACTTAAGGACAAAGATGAGAACACTACACCTCATGAACAAAGACTATGAGCTGATTTTTAAGGAAATGGAAAAGGCCTTTGAGAAGGTATTCTTAGAGCAGCACATAAAACCTATGTCTGCACCCATCTCTCAAGCACCTAGTGAGAAAGAAAAAGAAACAGAGACCATCAAGATACAATCTATAGGTCCTCAAGATTTATCACCTATAGTGGAAGCACAAATAGAGTTTGATAAGTCTGTGCCCATGATAGAATCACTCAAGGATAACACAATTATCATTGATAATGTTGAGATAGCCATGGCAGCCATTGACACTGATTTGGATAAGTTTGAGGAAGCTTTTGTGAGCACACAAGAAGCTGAAATGTTATGCAGGAACACACCACCCACTCATCAAGAAGAAGCATTGATTGGTGATGAAAAAGAAGAAGAAAAGATGCAAGAAAAAGAAATAGAAAAAGAACAAGGAAAAAAATAAAAAAAGAGGAAGAAAAGAAAGAAGAAGAAAAGGTAAAGGAAAGTGAGAAAAAGGATGAAATGTCAATAGTACAAAAAGTGTTGGACAACACTCCCATCACTCCTTCAGCATCATTATTGTCAAGTTTGACACCTGACACATCCAGTTTGGACTCATGGAGAGAAGAAGACATGATTAAGTTTAGCGTCTTAGCTATGGAGAAAGCCAAAGAAAAGAAAGTAATGAGGAATCCCCTCCTAGTAGAATCAATAAACATGTTGAACAATCTATTGCCAGAAGATAAGAAAGTGTCAAAGATACACTCGGTTGATGATGTGAGTACAATCATCTCACATTTCAAAAGCAACTTCTCAAGCCTTGAAGAGTCTGCATCCCTAGTTGTAGAAGAAAAGTATCTAAAGAAAAGATTGACTGAATTGGTGAACAACTTTTCACTTGACCTCAGTTCCCTCAAGGCTGGTCAAGCATCCTTGAAAGAATTTGCAGATCAAGGAAGAAAAATTATTGCAGGATGCATGGATCAAGATAAGCTCAGTGATGTTCATTTCAAGAAAATAAAAGAGGCAAAAGCTATGATTGATAAAGTGAGGATTTCAGTGAAAGACACATCCACAGATGTGAACATATGCAATAATGTCTACCAAAGTTAGATAGACAAAATTGAGAAGGCAGAAAAAGAGATGACAAAGTTAAGGGCTAGACAGACTCAGTTGAGGAATGCTCTTGCATCCTCATTAGACATCCCAAATTAGAACATCAAGGAGATTGATGCTACTATGGTGACATATGATCAAGGTCCTTCCATAGATTTAAAGAAGATGGAGAAGCTTCAGTATGCATTATGCGCCCATCTCCAGATAGTTAACTCTTTGATCACATTTTGGAAGAAGGAGATCCAGAACCTAAAGATAGCATATCCGGATGTTTTCCCTTAGTGAGTATGAATAGATACATTTTTTTGTAACACCTTTGTCATTAATTTCAAAGGGGGATTTTTGTATAGAATATGGATCATAATATGTATAGGGAGATATAAGTATATGTATAGATGACAAAAAGTTTTGTATTAAGGACAGTTAGCAACTTGGCCATATTCCTTTGTTTCCATCAATGACAAAGGGGGAGATTGTTGGAAAGTTGGCTACACTAATGTATATGACTTGATATAGTGTTTTCATTATGGAAAAAAATTCATATAGCAGTTTGGAGTCAGCGCACTTGAAGAGAAGATAAAAAATCAGTCAAGTGTTGAAGACTGGACAATATATAGAGTTCCTGCAACTTAGAGCATCAGCACATGTGCATACAAAATAATTATGGTATGCACCCTAGAAGTTAAGTAGGTTAGACTATATTCATGCTTAGTCTATGAGAACATGATCAGATGTGCAAGGATGAGAAAGTTATAGTCAATTGAAGTTGCACAGCCAGTGAGTGCTAGAGAAGAATAGAGCATGAAGCCGACAATTAGTATTTTGGTTTGCGGATATAATGTAATGTTGTAAAGGCTATGTGCCTATTTTATTTAGGTTGAAAACATGTATACTTATTTGTTTCTAAGCATGCTTAAGCCAATTCATTTGGAAGCATTGTATGTAATTAGTTTAAGGGCTGACCTAGTTGTTTATTTTGTATGCACATATAAATATAAGGTGCGCCCATTGTATTTAGTATGGAAGATGATAGAGAGTTATAAGAAGTAGAGAAGAAGTGTGCAAAGACACTAGAAGATGTATTAGAGCTTTTCTAGAGGTCAAAGCATCAGCGCATCAAAGGAACTGATCTGACAAGCAGTGTCATAGTGATAGTTCATCCTGCAGATATAGTATGTATCTGAGATCGGAAGGTTGTAGCCTTCACCACTTGAGCAGTGATCTCTAGGATAGTGTGTCCACTCCCCTAATAGGGACTATTGTAAAAGACTCCTAACAGGGTCTGACCCTTGACAAGGTCTACTATACTAAAAGCATTGTAAAGAAACTCCTAACAGGGTTAAGGATATTCTAACAAGGATCACAAAACACTAGTGCAGAATATTAGTGGGTGTCAATTCCCACCAGGGTTTTTACCTATTTGGATTTCCCCATAACCATATTGGTGTCATATGTTGATTTCTTGTTTCATGTTTATGTGAATGTTTATTTCAGTACTTAATCATTTAAGTTCAGTATAAAGATTAAAGTAAAAGTTAAAAAATATAGTGAACACTGATTCAACCCCCCCCCCCCTCAGTGTTCACATTCCTAACAGGAACTAGAACCAGATTCATACTTTTTTTCCTTATGAAGTGATATTTCTCCCTTTTTAACAAGCACATTCTCAATCTTGATGGAATTCTCTACCATTTTATCAAAGGATGTATGATTTTGCATTTGCAAAGGATAATTGAGTTTCGGCACCAAATTGTTGATGAAGATTTCAATTTTTTCAATTTCCAGAATAGGTCGAGCATAGAGTGAACACTTATTCCTCCATCATTTGAGGAAAGTCATGAAGGGTTCTCCTAAGTTTTGCTTTATATTGTAGATATTGATCATGGTGATCGAATGTTGAATGTTGTAGGAGTATTGTTTATAGAACAATTTGATCAATTCCTTAAAGTTTTTGATTGTGGGAGGCATTTTAGAGAACTAATGAATAGCTTACCCTCCTAGAGATCAAGGGAAAAGATGCATTAGGTAGGTTGGTTCATGCATAAAATCCATAGATTGAGTACAAAATTCTCTGACATGATCTTGAGGGTCAAAGTTTCCATCATACTTATCATATTTTGGTATTTCCACCCTTTTTGGGAATAGCAGCATGTACATTTTTTATCAAATGGAAAGGGGCATAGAGCCTCCTTGGAAAATTCTTCAGGTCCTTTCTTTTTTTCCATCTTGTTTAACTTGACTTGCATAGCATGCATCTGTTTCATCATGGTTGTAATAGGATTTTCTTCCTCTTGAGTAACAATATCTTCAACATTGAAGTTTGGAGGAATTTTGGTTCCTTGTTGAGCTAGGTCCAAGAAGTAGGCTTCTTTCTCTTCTTGCAAGAAATATTTCATCAGTTTTTGAAAGTGTTCATCACTTCTGTATCCTTCAGTTTCAAATGGAGTCAGTTCAGAATCTTTGTGAGTAGATTGATGGCCTTGGGATCCTTGGTTTCCTCCTTAAGACATTTTTTTGTGATGAGAACTACCAAGGATTGATTGATGTGGAGTTTTTTGAGCACCTCCATGAACAGATATAGGAGGGGTAACGTAACCACCTTTTAAGTAAAGATTGCCAAGAGCATCTTCTACAAATTTAGTTGTGTCGTAAGGTTGATGAAATGTATGAACAATCACAAAAGATGTTGCTGAAGAGAATTTGGGTTGTTCTCCTTATTTTCTTTGTGAGGAAGCTCTAGTTTCCACCATTAACCTTAGGTGAAGAAAAGAGCGAGATTAAGACAACTGATGAAAGATCTAGTTTAGGAAAGATCAAATGGTGCAACCTTGTCAAGGTTGGTTCGATTAAAGATTTATTTGGATGTAAATGAAGGATACTGTACCTTAGATGTATGGGTAGATGCCTAAAAGATGGCAGACACGAGCTCGCAACACTTAGCCATTTTGTTGAAGATTGAATTAAAGATGATTTTGACAAGGTTTTGACACAAGATCAAACGAGATTCAAATCGATAGATCAGAAGGCTGAATCAAACTCAAGAGACCACTTTTGGAAAATGATTGGATTTTTCTAGTTTCTGCTATGTTCTTTACATAGTGAATTTTTTTACAAAATCTAGAAGTTGGCTGTAAAAATTGGATTTCTGACAAATTTGGAAGATTTCTGGCAACTTTGCAAAATTTTGATACGAGTTTCTCCAGGCTCGTACGAGTCTGGGTTAGCTCTGGCACAATAGTTGACAACGCTCATATGACAATTGACACCAAGATAAAAAAATTTCTTGACTTTTATGACAACACTCGTACGACAATATACAATCTCCCATACAACAATCTAGGGGTCCTAGTATGACAATCAGGAAAACTCGTATGAATTTTGGATCTTCAAGATGACTTTTGACTCCATAAAGGATTTTTGCTTCAAATTTGCAATTTTTCAACTTTTTAGTATCAGATTGTTTACAAAAATTTTTGTCCAGGTTTGAAGATCTATGTAATAGTTCATCTCGGATTCATTCATTTCAAGTAACCAAGTAGATATCAAGCACACAGAATAGAAAGAAAGGGAATTCAAGCATGTCTGAAAACAATGAGCAAGGGACAAAGGAACCTTGCATATAAACAATATTATGACTTATTGTTCTAATCCCTAAAAGTGCTATTTGTGTATGTTCTCAAAAGTTTTTCCAATCACGCACATAGACCTAGAAAATGAAAATTTTGCCTCACTGGGGTTTTTAGTAATGGTCTGACTCTACGAATTTTGTAATCTCAAGAGGGAAAAATCCAATCCAGGTGCACTGAGGTTTTGACACAGTCTGAGAATTTTATCAATCAGGAGCTGCTAAGGAGATTTGACAACCCAACAAGAGACTACACCTGTGGAGATTTCTTCCACAAAGACATTTATATAGCAGTTGTTGCTACCATAGAGAAAATGGCTATTACCTCTTGAGGTTCCATCCACATGGTTGACCCTAATAAAGAGAATCTCCACTGTGGTTAACCCTCTCTAAAGGTGACTCACAAAATAGACCACATGGGGACTTAGTCTAGATTCAAGGATCAGAGTTTCTAATACTACCCAAAAGGGAGTAGATCATAATCCTCTAGCCTTTTCACTTTTACCCAAACATAGTAGACAGATTCTTTGACACGCTAAGAATAAAACAACCTCACCAAGATTTGTGATGTCAACTGTTAGAATAACTGAGAAGGGGGTGAATCACTTATCCACAGTCCCAAATACAAAATGTATCACTTTAAACAAATTTAGCTAAGTTCTATAGCTTGATAAATAATAAATACTAAACTATCTATGATATTATCGATTACCAGTTAATTGCTCAAAGTAATTATCGACCAAATCAAATATGTAATATGAAAAGTATGATATCCAAACAATCACAACATAAACACATAATGCAAGAGATTTAACACGGAAACCCTGCAAAGAGAAAAACCACCTAGGACTAGTAACCCAAAATATTTTCACTCTTCTGAAGTGAGCTCAGTGAAGAGCCAACCCTCTTAAAGGTTACAAAACACACTGTAAGGTGTGACCTTGTTAGAGGATTTAACACTAATAGTTATCATCCAACCAGCATTCACTATGGGGTTGACAGGATAACAAATGTACATTCTATGAATGACATTAACAGACTTTCAAGTCCACTTGGTTAAGAGATTTATCTATTTACAATGGTTAAATTGTAACAGTAGGTGATCTGATTACAATACAACTTTTATTGCAGATGTTTAGATCTATATTATCCTCATTCAAATCCTTTGATCAATATATCAATTCTATTTCAACAATAATCAATGACTTACTCCTTCGGTAATAGCTCTCTCTGATGCTTGGTAATCTCTACAGTTTGGTTCTCCTTAACTAGTTTGATCGGGCAAGCATGAAGCAATGTTCATGCGATATCTCTGCAGTCTCCTTCTTTCGGCATAAGTTTCTCAATGAAACCCTAGTCTCTTAAATAGACAAGTAAACTATTTTCTTCTCATCCACCAGATTTTGCCACTTAATCACCTTCATTGATTTTGTCACTTAAACCTTCCTTGACAGTTGTGTCAATAACACATTTTGATTCCATCCATTAGATCTTCCTTGAATTTTGTTATCTATTGATCTCACAACAAACTTTATCTTTCCACTCTGATTACAAGGTACTTTCCAGCTCATCAATTTTGTTGACTAAACTAATCATTTAGTTCCTTTGTCCATACTCGATTAACAAAGAAATACGTCAGTGAAAACAAGCTCGGTTAGTACTATCACTTGGTATACACTACACTACTCAGTGTATACTGGAATGCTTTAACTAACCACATTGCTTTGTAACAGTTTGCTTCTACCTTCATAATATATTAATGCAACATAATCAAGTCAACAATATGAATTCATAGACTCATCAATAAGTTACCAAGAGTATTCCTTATCCTCATCTATCATATCCATCTTCCTCCATCTAGATGTCTCGGTTCTTCATCCTTTCTCTCCTCTTTAAAGATGTTTAGATATTTGAAACTACCATGATAAGTACTATCAAATTAGTTGACATCAATGACAACATAAAACTAATTCAATTATCTTGCATAACACTTCAGTGCTCAGTGATCTCTAATCACTTGTAGTTCATCAATCAGGTTCTCAATCAATTGTAGTTCATCAATCTTTTCCATTGGCATTGATGGGAACTCAAGCAATATGAAATATACCATACACATACCAAACATGTATTCTACAACTCTGTAAGAAAATGTTGTAGGTCTCCCTAGCTTAATATGTTTAATCACTACGTTACATGACAGCATTGCAAATGCAGACTCTCTTCTATAGATATGATCTTTAGGAGCTCTTAGATTCCTTCTATTTGTCTCCTCAGATTGTCTCTCCCTTAGATAGATGTTCCAGTGATCTCCTTGATTATCATATTGTTTATCTCTCCCTTTGAAAAAAATGCCAAAGAAACACATAAACATACAGCTCTGTAGTAGCCATGTAACTCTCTATTGTCCAGTTCCAAATGTATCTTTGTATATTGTTAGTTCCAGTTCCTCAAACATTTCACAACCTTAGATAGAGTCCAAAGTGTGAACTATGATACGTCAACATGAGTGATCTTCTGATAAGATTAGGATGATGCAACCTCTACATCACATTAGTGATCGGTAGATAGGGGATGGACCCCAAGTCTAGTCCTCAAGTATTCAAATGTTTCCTTCGGTAGAGGCTTGGTAAATATGTCAACAAGTTGCTCTTTTGATGTGACATATTCTAGTTTAACTTGCTTCTCCTGTACTTGTTCTCTTAAGTAGTGATACTTAATAGAAATATGCTTGGTCTTTGAGTGCATCACTAGATTCTTTGAAATATTAATTGCACTAGTGTTGTCACAATATATAATCATCGGCTCAGTGATTACATCATTCATCCCTTCCAACACTTGCTTGATGTAAGTAATATTTGAATAGTTTGCAGCAGCAACAACATATTTTGCTTCGGCAGTGGACTGAGAAATACAAGGTTGTTTCTTACTTGTCCATGTAACAAGTCTTTCACCAAATAAAAATGCTCCTCTGGTGGTACTCTTTCTATCATCTATATTTCCAGCCCAATCTGTGTTGGTGTAGACTCTTAGTTCAAACTTCCCTTCCTTAGGATACCATAATCCATAGTCCTCTATTTTCTTCAGGTATCTTAAGATTATTTTAGCTTCAATCATGTGTGACTCCCTAGGATTTGTAGAAAATCTAGCAACTATCCCCACAGCATGTGCAATGTCTGGTCTACTATGTACTACATACATCAAATTACCAATCATTGATCGGTATAGTGTCTGGTTCGCCTCTGTAGTTTCATCTTCCTTAGTTAGTTTGAAACCTATAACCATCAATGTTCCAACTACTTTAGCATCTTCCATGCTAAATTTTTTCAATACCTCCTTTATGTACTTGGATTGTGTGTTAAATATACCATCATTCTGCTGAATAACCTGCAAGCCTAGAAAGAACTTAATCTCTCCAAACATAGACATTTCAAATTATTTTCTCATCTCATCATCAAATGATTTACAGATATGATCTTGTCCTCCAAAAATAATATCATCCACAAATATTTCAGCAATCAAAATAGTATCATCAATATTTCCTTTCATATATAAATTGTTGTTCTCACTAGTTCTAACAAAACCAATACTTAACAAATAAGTATGTAGCCTTTCATACTAGGCTCTCGGTGCTTTCTTTAAACCATATAGAGATTTATGTAATCTACATACCATATCTTTCTTTTCTAGATCCACAAACCCTTTTGGTTGTTCTATGTAGACTTCTTCTTCAAGTATCCCATTCAGAAAAGTAGATTTAACATCCATTTGGTAAACTTTAAATTTCTTGTGTGCTGCATAGGCCAATAACATTTGAACTCCTTCTAGTCTATCAATAGGTGCAACGGTTTCACCATAATCTATTCCTTCCTCCTGTGCATACCCCTTGCAAACTAGTCTGTCTTTATTCCTTATAACCTCTCTATTTTCATTCAACTTGTTTTTGAAAATCCATTTAGTACTAATAACATTCTTGTCCTTAGGTATGGGTACTAAGGTCCATGTCTTGTTTTTCTCTATCTGTTCTATCTCTTCATTCATTGCATTTATCCATTCTTCATTCTCTAATGTAACTTTAACATTTTTTGGTTCATATTCACAAACTAAGCATGTACCTTGTCATCATGCCAGCTTGTCAGTCTCTAATAGTTTGGGTCTCGGGATGATGTCTTTTGAAAAATCTTTCCAATACTTGATCTCTTCTCTATTGTTCATCTTGTGTAGGTTCATTTGCTTGCTTGGTAGGTCCTTCCTGCTCGTCAGTTTCTCTTTCCTTTTCCTTGGTGTTGTTTTCGTGCTGACCGGTTGTAACAGTTTGCGGCTTCGGTAGGTACTCTAGTTGTTCAATGTAAGTGAATCTACCATAGTCTTCCGGTTCCTTTTAGCTTTCTTCTACATTCTTATCATCAATCTCATCAACCCTGACATTAGTACTTTCAATTATTTTATTAGTGACTTTATTTAGACACTTATATGATTTTCTTTTAGTGGAATAACCAAGAAATATCCCTTCATCACATTTTGAGTCAAACTTTCCATTTCTTTCATCTTTTAGAATAAAGCATTTACTTCCAAAAATTCTAAAATAACTTAAAGTAGGTTTGTGACCAAACCACAACTCGTAGGGTGTTTTATTTGTGTCCTTCTTCAACTGTACTCAGTTTAGCACATAGACAGATGTGCTAACTGCTTCTCTCCAATATGTCTAAGCTGCATTCTTTTCTATCATGAGTGTCTTTACACATTAAAAAATGGACCTATTCCTACTTTTAGCAATCCCATTTTGCTGAGGTGTCCTCAGTGCAAAAACCTATCTTTTAATATCATGCTCATTACAATAGTTAGTAAATTCATCAGAAATAAATTCACCTCCTCTATCAAATCTCAAGAATTTTAGTTCTTTCCCAGTTTCTTTCTCTACTTTTTCTTTATACCATTTAAACATCTTAAGTGCTTCTAATTTCTCCTTTAAGAACATTAAAGTCATCAATCTAGTGTAATCATCAAAAAAAAAAATACCTATCTCCATAATAGCTCTGTGTTCTCATGGGACCACATACGTCAATGTGAACTAGCTCCAAAGTTTTCTTTGTTGAAAATTCTTTTCTTTTAAAACTAGATTTTGTCATCTTACCTTTCTAACATTTATGACACATTACATGATCCAGCTTTGCTATGTTAGGCAGACCTCTAACCCTTTTATTCTTACTTATCTTGATCATGTTATCAAAATTTACATGACATAACCTTTTATGTCATAACCATGGATCCTCATCTTTCATCATTAAACACGTAGACTCATCATTGTTAAGATAAAACAAGTTACCTTTTATTTGTGCTCCTGTTCAAATAATCTTTCCTCCATCATCAAATATTTTAACCTTTTTTGTCTCAAAAGCTACTCGGTGACCTGAGTTGTTTAGTTGTGCCACACTTAGCAAGTTATAGTTTAGTCATTCTACTCAATAAGCATTATCACATCTTATTTTGTCATTTATCAGTAAAGATCCTTTTCCTCTAACCATACAAGGTGTATCATTACATATCTTTACAGATCCTCCATTATATTTCTCTAGATAATCAATTTTTTCTTCATCACCAGTCATATGATGTGTATAGCCACTATCAATGATCCATGTATCATTTTTATTAACCTTAGAAATCAGTGATGTCTCTGCATACCTCTCTTCTTCCTCAGAGTCTTCCTTCATTTCTACAAATACTACTTCTACATCATTATCTATATCAGATTTAGATTCATTATCTTTAGCAATGTAACATACCTTTTTGCCTTTGTCATTGTTGTCTCTTTTGTAGTGTCGGTAACTTCTATTGCCTCTTCTCCCATAGCTTCCTTCACCAGATCGGTCTTTGTTTATGTCATCTTCTTTCCTATTTGGACATCTAGCAGCAATATGACCATATTTTTTGTAGTTAAAACATGCTAAAGGTAATTTACCTCTATATCTACCTTTTCCTTTAGGTAATCTACTAGCCATAAGAGCTTCAAGCTCATCAAGCTCATCATCAGTATTGCTATCACTATCATCCTTATTTTTTATTTCTACTACTAGACTTACCAATCTTTAGAGAAGTCATAAAAGCATATTCAAAACATGGTACAACACTATTATCAAAGTTGTTCAGTTCAAAGGTTGTTAGCTTACTAATCAGATTATCAAGCGTGAGAGTACTATTAGGTGCTGACATCATTTCATGTATTGCAAAAATTTTGATTGCATAAATAGGCAATAGAGTCCTTAAAATTTTACTTACCATTGTGTCTTCATCAATGACACCATCAGATCCTCTTATAACATTAACAACTTCCTTTATTTGGTTTGTGTATTACACAATGTTTTCACCTTCTTTCATCTTCATACCATCGAATCTTCCTCTTAAACTTTCAACTCTGGCTCTCCTGACATGTGCATCACCACTATAAACTTGAGCAAGTTTCTCCCACATATCCTTAGCAGTAAGGCAATCTTTGATATCTTAAAATTTGACATCTGATAAAGTAGCAACAATCTCCATCATAGTAATATTATGCTTGTGTCTATCTCTCAATTGATCAAGAGTCAGAGGTCCAGTAGGCAATGCAATGTAGCCATTCTCTAATAAAGTGAGGGCAGAATTCCCAATTCCAGATATATGTAGTTTCATTCAGCTTTTCCATATAGTGAAGTTGTCCTTGTTCAGCTTTGGCACATCCCTCTTATACATTTTGTGATATTTATGCTGAAATCCTTAAAACTCTATTCCAAGAAACCAAACAACTCTAATACCAATTGTTAGAATAACTGAGAGGGGGCTGAATTAGTTATCCATAGTCCCAAATACAAAATGTATCACTTTAAACAAATTCAGCTAAGTTCTATAGCTCGGTAAATAATAAATACTAAATTGTATGTGATATTACCGATTACCAGTAAATTGCTCAAATTTAATTACCAACCAAATCAAATATGTAATATGCAAAGTATGATATCTAAACAATCACAACATAAACACATAACACAAGAGATTTAACATGGAAACCTTGCAAATGGAAAAACTACCTAGGACTGGTAACCCAAAATATTTTCACTCTTCTGAAGTGAGCTCGATGAAGAGCCAACCCTGTTAAAGGTTACAAAACACACTGTAAGGTGTGACCTTGTTAGAAGATTTAACACTAATAGTTATCATCCAACCAGCATTCACTATGGGGTTGATAGGATAACAAATGTAAATTCTATGAATGACATTAACAGACTTTCAAGTCCACTCGGTTAAGAGATTTATCTATTTACAATGGTTAAATTGTAACAGTAGGTGATCTGATTACAATACAACTTTTATTGCAGATGTTTAGATCTATATTATCCTCATTCAAATCCTCTGATCAATATATCAATTCTATTTCAACAATAATCAATGACTTACTCCTTCAGTAATAGCTCTCTCTAATGCTCAGTAATCTCTACAGTTTAGTTCTCCTTAACTAGTTTGATCAGGAAAGCATGAAGCAATGCTCATGCAACATCTCTATAGTCTCCTTCTTCTGGTATAAGTTTCTCAATGAAACCCTAGTCTCTTAAATAGACAAGTAAACCATTTTCTTCTCATCCACCAGATTTTGCCACTTAATCACCTTCCTTGATTTTGTCACTTAAACCTTCCTCGACAGTTGTGTCAGTAACACATTTTGATTCCATCCATTAGATCTTCCTTGAATGTTGTTATCTGTTGATCTCACAACAAACTTTATCTTTCCACTCTGATTATGAGGTACTTTCCAGCTCATCAATTTTGTTGGCTAAACTAATCATTTAGTTCATTTGTCCATACTCGATTAAAAAGGAAATGCATTAGTGAAAACAAGCTCAATTAGTACTATCACTTGATATACACTACACTACTTGGTGTATACTAGAATGCTTCTTTAACCGACCACATTGCTTTGTAACAATTTTCTTCTAACTAAGTAATAGATTAATGCAACATAATCAAGTCAATAATATGAAGTCATAGACTCATCAATTAGTTACCAAGAATATTCCTTATCCTCATCTATCATATCCATCTTCCTCCATGTAGATGTCTCGGTTCTTCATCCTTTCTCTCCTCTTTACAAATGTTTAGATATTTGCAACTACCATGATAAGTACTATCAAATTAGTTGACATCAATGACAACATAAAAATGATTCAATTAAATTACATAACATTTTAGTGCTTGATGATCTCTAATCACTTGTAGTTCATCAATCAGGTTCTCAATCAGTTGTAGTTCATCAGTCAACAACAAAGTCTATCGAGCTCTCTAAGTGGGACCAAGAGAGAACATACCGATCAAAGTTGAGGACCAAATCAAGTAGAACATGAGATAATCACAGTATCCTCCCTACCTACAAGGGGATCTATCTTCAAGAAGAGCTTTGCATGCAAAACAAGTGAATGAAGACCACTCTCTCAAGAAATCCACAAATAGTGTTCATAGGGCCTATTTACTATGTGTAATAGATATGCAGAAAGCAAATCTATGTTCGTTTTAGAGCCCAAAATTGAAGTGTGATTTATGAAAGCATGAAAGACACCCAAGCCAAACATGTGAGATGTTTGTTTTATGTCCCAAATTGAAATGTTATCAGATGTAGTAGAATACCCGAGTTCCTTCACAACGTGCTTAGTAGATTTTACCTACTTTGCAATTTTTGTTATGCTTTTCCAATCATAATTAGCAAGTATCAATCAGAAACAAAAGATCTCAATTGTTAGGGTTAGCTATTAGTCCAAATCCAAAAATCAAATTTAGAAGACAAACTAAAAATTTGATACGACAACTGAATCTATGGTACCAAAACTCATACGACAATGGGTTACCTCCCATATGACACTCCAAGCATGATACGATAGTGGGTCTATGCACACATGACACAGTAGTCCTGAAATGACAATCTATAAGAATCGGAACAATTCTTGAAAACACCAACTGTCATACGACAATCAGGGGGTCCTAGCATGACATTGTCAAAACTCATACAAAAAATGTACGGACAAAAAGTAAAAATCATAGTTTTGATGGAAAATGATAGAAAATTGATAGAAATTGTTAGAAGATGAATGGAAACCTATTTCAAGGCCTCATGGTGGGTGCTAAAAATGTGTGTGTGAATTTTGTACCTAGCTATGGACACAACACTTCAGTAAAACATTAGAGGTTAGCAAATCAAGAAATATACAATATAAAGAAACTAAGCTAACTAGGTGATTTACTGCCTTCTAGTAGGTGCGAGTATGGTATTCTCAGATTCAGAGTAAGATCAGTGACAATGCAACACCTAGACAGAGGATTTACCTGATTGAAAGTAATGAAGATGAATGCAAATTAATCTATTTTTTTTTATTTTGTATGCAATAAGATGAAAAATTGATATGAAACTAATCTAGAATGAATTGAAATGATATGCCAATTGATCTAACAATGATATGCTATGAATGAAAATGGATGCAAAGCTATGAAAAATAATAACAAGAATCTCACAATCACATGTCACAAGAGCTTTGATTCTTCAGATGCAAATTCCTAGAGTAAGGATGCAAATTTGAGGGATGCTTTTGTGAGGAGCTGAGCCTTGATTTTATAGAAATCCAGGCCTTGAGGATGCATTGAGAAAATCTATAAATCACTCTTGATAAACTCAGGTTGATTTTTGAGTTAACAAGAAATTAGGAATAGATCAACTCATAAAATCATGCAAAAACACTTTTTATCTCAAAATAGAGTTTTAGTTCACTTTTTCAACTCATCGTTAGATGTCGAGTTTAGAAAGTTAACAATTTGAAATTGAAAATTGATTTAAAGTTGACTGCTTTTCTAATTATGCATGATTTAATATGAATTAATTTAAAAATAAAGTGATTTATTCTTAAATTAACTAATCTTGAGTTTAAAAATAACTGATTTATGGGTTAATCAATTATTAAATCAAACTTTTATTCAAAAACTATATCATTAAATATTGACAACTGGATTTAATCCATTAAATAAGAATTTAATCAATTATTCATAGGAGTTTTTATTTATTATCAAAATTAAATAATATAATTTAAGAATAAATATAATTAAATCTAAATAAATGATTAAGTGGCAGAATTAAATTAATTAATTAAATATTCAACATATTCAATTAATCAACTTTAGGACAAATAATGACATTTATCGCCAAATAATATTCAATTAAATATAATTAGGATAATTAGGAATATTCCCCAATGCAGAATTAGGATAATCAATTAGGATTTTGATAAACTGATGTGCAGATGTGCCTTAGGTTAGGACTTTGTTGTCAATTTCAATCAATTTGATGATGTAGGAGGTTAATGAACCTATAGCCCATTTTTGAGGTATTACAAATATAAGGTCTCTGATTTGGAATTCATGAAACAACAAAGTGAATTTGAAAAACAAGTGTTTACTCCATCCCCACTTTCTGAGGAATTAAAGAGTAACTTTGTTGCTTCCTTGATTGAAGAAACAATTGAAACAATAAAGCTTGATTGCTATGACATCGTGACATATGCCGCTCTTTGGACTCCATCTGATATGGCCGATAGATATGGTTATGGTTATTGTGTGTGTGAATTTTGTACCTATTCTATAGACACGACACTTGAGTAAAACATTAGAGGTTAGTTGAAATTGAAATCATGCAATGAATTGAAAGCTAAACTAACCATGTGATTTACTGCCTTCTAATAGGTGCGAGTATGATGTTCTCAGATTGTTATTGAGATCAGTGACCTTGACGACACCTAAATGATAGATTTGAATGCAAAATCTAGATATGAAATGAATACAAATTAATCTATATTTTTGTATTTTCTATGCAATTATGATGAAAAAATGATATGAAACTATTCTATATGAAAACTTGATATGATATGCTAATCTAGAAATGAAATTCTAATATGATATGCTAAAATATGAATGATCTCACAAAGTTGTTTGATTTGCAAAAGAAGCTTTGATTCTTTAGACACCAATTCGCCAGCATAAGTTTGCACAATTATGAGATGATTTATGAAGAGTTGACGCTTTAATTTATAGAAATTCAGGGCTTTGGAGGTGCATGGAAAAAAGCCATAAATCACTCAAATAACTTAGGTTGATTTTTGAGTTATTTTTAAATAAAGGATATTTAACTCACAAAAACATGCAAAAGCAGAGTTCAACTCAAAATAGAGTTTAGTTTTAATTGATAATTGATAGTTATCTGCTTTTGTGATTGTGCATGTTTTATTTATGAATTGATTTAATAATAAAGTGATTTATTTCCAACTTAACTGATTTTGAAAAATAAAACAATTGATTTATGGTTAATCAATTATTTTTCAAACTTTATTCAAAAATAATATTATTAAAAATTGACAACTTGCTTTAATTAATTAAATAAGAATTTAATCAATTATTCATAGGATTTTGGATTTATTGTCAAAATTAAAAAATACAATTTAGGAATAAATAGAATTAACTTCAATTAAATAATTAAGTGGCAGAATTAAATCTAATTAATTAAATATTGAGAATATTCAATTAATCAAACTTTAGGATAAATAGGATTTATCACCAAATAATCATTAAATTAAAGATAATTATGATAATTATGAATATTACTAGGAATATTCCCCAATGCAAAATTTAAGATTATCAATTAGAATTCGATAATGTTCAGATGTGCCTTTGGTTAGGACTTTGATGTCGATTTCATTCGATTTTGTCGATATAGGAGGTTAATGAACTTATAGCCCATTTTTGGGGTATTACATTTATCATCTACTCAAGAAATTAGGATTTAATGGGAAAGGATGTGGTAAATACGAGCAAGGTATACAAGTACCTTTGGATAATGAAATTTGTGATTATACTTATGGATTGGGATTTAATCCTTACAAACAACCATCAACTTTTCCTCTCAATGTTAATCATATCTGTGGTGGACATTTGAAGTTGGTTAACCTGCTTCTCCTTGACATTAATCAAAGATCTACCTTGGATAATTTTCCCAAAGATGAAGCCTTAGCGGATTTTTTAGGGGTTTATGATGATTTACCTATGTTTCATCACAAACAATAGAAGCCTTATTGTTTAAGTACAAAATTTTATTTTGGAGAACATGATGAACATAATATTTCTTCTTTACCGATGGATTCTGCAATACAAAGTGATTTTCTAATAACTGAGAGTGTTGAGATTCAAATGGATGAAAAGGATTCTAAAAAGATGATAAATTTTGGGAAATGTTTGAATCAGGATGAACATGATTAGTTGGTTTCCCTTTTACTTGAATTTAAAGACATTTTTTCTTGGACATATTCAGATATGTTGGGTATAGATTCTAAGATTGTTACTCATAATATTGTTCTCAAACCGAATGTTAAACCTGTGAAGAAGAAAATTTGAAAGATGAATCCATGAATTGCTTTATTAGTTAAAGCGGAAATTGAAAGATTATTGGATTCTGGATTTATTCGCTCTATTGATTACTCAGACTAGATTTTAAATATTGTGCACATTTCAAAAGGAGAAAATAAGATAAGAATGTGTATTGACTTTAGAGATTTAAATAAATCATCCTTCAAAGATGATTTCCCATTACCTAATATTGATATGATTGTGGATTCGACAGTGGGTCATGCTTTATTATCTTTTATGGATGATTTTTCTAGCTATAATCAAATTTTTATTCCTCCTAAAGATCATTTTAAGATAGCAGTTATAACACCTTGGAGAACATTTTGGTGGGTCATGATGCCTTTTGGATTAAAAAATGCGGGAGCAACTTATCAACGGGCTATGACTTTGATGTTTCATGATTACATTCATAAGATTCTTGAGGACTATGTGGATGATATCTTGGTGAAATATATAGAAAGAGAAGATCATGTTAGTATTTTATGATAGATATTTGAAAGAATTAGAAGTTACAATATGAGGTTGAATCCTAAGAAATGTGTTTTTGGAGTTGATACCTGTAAATTATTAGGATTTATAATCTCTAACTGAGGCATAGAGGTAGATACTAAAAAGATTGAAGCTATTGTTAATGATGAGATAATTTATTGTCTCTATTTTGTTATAATCTTATACTCTGTTGAAACTCTTTATGCTTTGATGAAACATTTCCAATACATTTATGAACCTATACCTATATGAACTTGTGATAACTACAGTTAGAACCAAAAAGATTATGGGTAGTTAGAATGACATGTTTTGCTAAATATTATATATAAATTGCAGTACTTCATATAGCTACTTTAATCTTTGTTCTAATTATATTTGGGTAGGAATTGAAATGTTGACTTGTATACATACCGAATGCTACTAACTTGCCAGGAAAACAAGGAGCAACTAGAGAGTGGATCGACCGCATTGAAGAAGAAGCATTGGAGTTCCAACCATCACGAAGAAAGCCGACACAATTCCAAGGAGCATGCCACTACTAGAAAGGAGCCATCATTCTAGAGAATATAGGAAAAATCTCTACTATATTTCCTTAGTGCTTGTTATCCGGTTATCTGCACTTCATTGTAATATGTTGTGGTTGTTATATTTCCTCCTTCTATGGAGAGATTTAGTTAGACTTTACTTTCATGCTTTCAATAACCTTCAACCCTCTATATAAAGGGATTTTATTGCTTTAGTTAGGTAATGAAAAAATATATTCAAATGTTGTGTTTAGTGTAACAAAGTTACTCTTTTATGTTCTTCGTGTATTATTCACTTACTTTGTAATCAGTTTATGAGAATATAATGAAAGAGTGGTTTTGAAGTATCTTCTGTGTTAGTAGTTATCAGAAGCCAACCAATGGGGCCCACTTGGGAGGTGGAGTAGATTAGGATAGAGTAGAATTGTTTTCTACATTTTCCATGCTTTCAAGTAGAAGTTATTATTTTACTCCTGCAACATTACTACCGTGAATGTTCCTGCAACACTTGCAGAAATAAACGTGGTGAACACTTTGAGTTGTTAAACATGCTTAGGATAAGTTTACAAGCTTTCTGTAGTAATTTCATTATGTAGTTAAGTGTGCTTAATTTCGTGCAACAATAGCATAGGTTTCTTTCATGCACTTTATCTTCCTACAACATAGGTAGTATGATTTTTTGAGGAAATTAGTGCATAAATTGTGTTGTCCCATTTCAAGTCTACGTCCCTGGGTTGACAATCTAAATGCATTTCATGATGGAAAAAGTAATCCTTAGTATGAACACATTTGAATTGATAGTTGCAAAAACTGATACAATTTACAAGATTAGGTGAATACCAGATTGATATGGATCTCGATGAATCTAATATGCCCCGAGTGATGATTGATTTGCCCTGAGTGATGAGGACTTTTGATGAATTAGTAACTAGACATGGTTATTGTCTTGATTACTGAGGAAAGATATGATTTCAAATTTGATTACAGACTTTGAATGATATGCAATACCATGCCCCCTTTGGGATTAAAATTGAAATCTGACAAGAAAAGCCAGTGTTTGATAGTTTAGAAGCATGCTAATTGATTGGAAAAATGGTTAAACATGTTTGAAAATGCATTCTGCATCGTTTGGAGGTCCAGAAGACCAATTTTGACTAGGTTTGACCATGAGTTGACCATGGTTGACCTAGTTGAAATTTTGATATTTTGATGGAAGATAATCAGTTAAGTTGAATACTGGATTTCTATGATGATGGAAGGTCGATTATGCAAGCAGTAGACAATATGAATGATCTCAAATTTCAATTTTGATCCCAAAAAAGGATTCTACTTGTTGTTTCATTGGAGGAACCTTCATGTAAGATTCAACTTTTGTTAGATGTGAAGAATTGATATAAAGAATCGTTTAAGCATTGAAGTTCATTTAGCCATTGTGAGATCATGCAAAAATGCAAAGAGACATGCAGTATGAAATGCAACCTAAGACCTAGGACCTAGTCACTGATCATGTGTCGATTTATTATCATTATTGAACTTTTAGGTAACTGGATAAATTAATACAATGCCCACTAGCTATGAAACCATAGACATATGAATATCAATTTGTATGTGCAAGAATCAATACAACACCCACTGGTCAACAACCATGGATATATGAATATTGATTTTGTTTTCAGAATGTTGGATTAGATATAAGCACCAAGGCATAAACGCTAGGATGACCTGAATATCATGTCCATTTTGATATAGCAATTTGTATAAGCATCAAAACATAAATGTCATGATGACCTGAATATGCCTTGTGGTACAAACACATCAAGCAGTCAAGAGATCATTCTAAATCCAATGTGAATTACCCATAGTGACCCTTTATCATTCACATCCTTAGGTAAGATCACATTTCATAGTAGGAGAAAGAACTCACTCAAAAAGACAATAGTTAGATCAAACTTCCTTGAACTTTTCGGGTATCAATGGTCAAGATACGCATGGCCATCCAATTCAAGATAGAGGCTCTTACAGTAAGACACCATTTCAATCTAGAATTTCCAAAGTTGTTGAATTTTCACATACAAGTAGAAGACAAAGAAAAGATTATGCCCCCAGTCATCACTCTCTAAATCCTATAAAGGACATCATTGAAGAGCTCAGAGGGACACAATATTCAAAAATCTCAATGTGAATCAGTGAGCATACAAGGAGATTAAAGCATGTAAAGCACAGATTGTTTTCAGTTTGAGTTTGATGTTTGATTGTGTTGTTGTAGATGCAAAATCCTTTCTGGAGACAAGACTGACTAACTGACTCACATGAAGCTTCAAAGGATGCTGACTAGATATGATACATCTAAGATACATTGGAGGCCATAAGATATGACTTTGATTGCCCCCAAGTTTGAACATTGATAGGATACAGACGCTTGAGCTGATTGGTGTACAGACTGACTTATTGAAAAACCAATTGGGAGATATGTACAAACTAAAGTAAGACTGAAAGCTAGGAAAGACCAAGATTGCACTGATAGATGGAGTATTTTGAAACAAGTGGCACTCGTTTGCTGAGTTTTCACCATCTTGGCAGAGATTCTATTTTTGCTACCAAGGCACTTGTTTCTAGGTTTTCACCAAGGCACTTCTTTTTTTTCTCATTTTTTTGTATTTTTCATATTTTCCAAATTTTTTGATATTTTTGAATTTTTTTTTTTACTTTTTTTGTGAATCATCAAGGTGCCTATTGCTAGGTTTTCACCAAGATGTTCATTTTTTAAGGACTTTTTCCAATTTTTAAGATTTTTTCAGGACATTTTACCATAGACTGAATGCTTTAGGCATAGAAATTCTTTAGATGGAGAATGTTTATTGGTTCTCAAAGCTATTCTCCTTCAATTGATGAGAGTTGATAGGCACCAGAGCCAAAAGTGGTAGTGACTACAAAGGGACCTAGGTAGTTGGGTTCAAACTTCCCCTTGTGTTCTTGATGTGATTGATTTTTAGGATTCTCTCTCAAGACTAGATCACCAACCTAAAATTCTTTGTGTCTAACTTTCTTGTTGTAACCTCTAGACATTCTCTTCTAATACACTCTGAGATGATCATACACTTCTTGTCTGCACTCATCTAGTAGTTCAAGTTCTTACAACCTAGACACTCTATAGTCATCATCAGTTACTAGACCATGCATTATGATTCTTAGTGATGGGATTTCAACCTCAATAGGCAGTACCACTTCAGGCCCATAAACTAAAGCAAAAAGTGTAGCCCTAGTAGGCATTCTAATACTTATTTTGATACTAGTTCTGATAATAGTTCTGATACTTGTTCTGATACTGGTTTTGATACTTGTTCTGATACTGGTTCTTATACTAGTTCTAATATTGGTTTTGATACTGGTTTTGATACTGGTTCTGATACTATTTCTAATACTGGTTCTGATATTAGTTCTGATACTTGTTCTAATAGCATATTTTTCCATTGCAAACTCCCAAGAAAGATCATATCGTGCAGTCGCAATGTCTAGCAAGGTGGAGAACAAGAGGGATTGGCAAGCTGGTGGAAGAGATGGAAGACAAGAGAATAAAGGAGAATGAAGTGAAGAAATCCTCAAGGGAAAACCCCTCAAGAATACCCAAGCTAGGGAATAATTATCATGTAAAGTGCATTGGGACAAGCAATGAAAGGCTAGCATAGGATAAGTCACAAAAGTGTAATGCTAGAGCAGGAAAGGATGCAGTCCAAAGGAGTAGACATGTCAAGAGGTTTCAAAGTATCATGTTTCACTCTTTCTCTTTTCTTTTATTAGATCAAGACCAAAGGGAAAAAAGATAGAGATAGGTGAAAATGAATGGAGGAAAATAGACATGAAGGATAAATAGGAAGGGAATGAAAGCAAGATCATCATAAGATAGCTCACAAAATAGTCAAATGTTTGTGTATAGATCAACATTGTCAAGATCAAAGAGAGAAGATGGAATAGATGAAATATGTAGAAGAACTACGCATGATGCCTGATTGTCAGGTTTTCATCATGGTACTTATCCAAGATGCCACAAGGAAGTGGTTTTTACCATAGGATGAATTTATTTCTCTTTACTTTTGCTACCAAGGTGCCTATTTCTAGGTTTTCACCAAGGCACATTTTCAAATTTTATTTTATTTTTTTTAAATTTTTTTTTTTAAGAAGACAATATTTTTAGATATTGCTCCTTGAAAGGATAAACCATGATATGCCAAGGATTCAAAATGATATGCTCAAAGATGCTGATAGGGAAAGGGAGATGGAAGAGAAAAATGGAGGATAAGGTTTTATGTAAAGTGAGTGAGGTTGGAAGATAGGAGGAATAGGAAAATGAGGAAAAAGGATACAAGGTAGAAGGATAATGAATGGAAGGATTGTGAAAAGATAGATGGAAAGGAAGGCAAGATCAATGTCAACACACACCTTAGAGGGTGATGAGAGGATGGAGGAAATGTGAATAAAGGAATACATGAAGGAATATGGTGAATGGATAGCAGAGGTTGTGGTTTAGGTGCATGGAATGGAAGAATGTTTTTGGAAGAAGATAAAGTGGAAGTCTTTGGAAGCTTGAATGTCAACTTTACTTTTTGCTCAAAACTAGACTCTTTCAAGAGAGACTTTGGAATCTATATAACTGTAGGCTTTTCATTTCTTTTTGATGATCTAGAGAGAATATCTTTAATGATGGATTTTGGAACCCATACTTGTCTTGTAGTTTTTTTCTTAGATATCTCTTTTGACTTTATGCTTCCATATCGATTAAAGGAGACATGGTGATCTTCTCTTTTTTATGGATTCTTGTATTGCTTCCTTTTCTTGTATTGAACATTCAAGTTACTTCCAAAAGACTTGGGACTTGTGGAAGAAGAAGGATATGATTGGTTTAGATGGGTGGGTGGATGAAAAGGATTCAAGGGTATGCATCTATGTTAATCTTGAAGAAAGATAAGAGATGGAGGTATGTAAGGACCCAAGATGGATGAAAAATTAGAAGAGTTAGGAGGGGAAAGTGAAGGGACATAAGGGCCAAAGATGAAAGGCAGACATGAAGCCCTTAGCATTGGTGGAGGAGGTCCAAGGATGGATATAGAAAATGAAAAAGGATAATCAATAAGTTCATCATCATCTATGTGACAACCAAGGACATCAGCATCTTTAGAGTGAGCACCAAGATTTTCAATAGAATCACGAACATCTTGAATAGGAGAAACTTCTTTGATAGGATTGTTTAGAGCTTGCAAAGACTTAGGAAGAGTAGAAAGTGGAAATGAACATGGAGTGGTAGAATAAGAAGATGGAAGACTTTGATCTTGACAAAGATCTTTGGATAGCATAAGCACATAATTTTTCTCTTGATTTTCAATAGGCTTAACATTGGAAGTAACAATACCATTTTTACCAACCTTAATGGAAGTATCATATTCAGAAAGCGCAAGTGTAGTAATGCTATTTTGATTGTCAATAAGCTCAACAGTGTAAGTAGTAGCTTGATCTTGCTTAGGAGAAGACTTAAGACATGGTGGAATGCATGAAAAAGGATGTGCAGGATCAAAAAGAATCCTAAAGTGGATAAGAGACATCATGAAAAGGATTGGATGACATGGAGGTTTCTTGATCTTGATCTTTCTTTATGTTCTTTTCTTCATCATTTTTAGAGTCCTCTTGACATGGAGCCACTTCTAAGGATATGAAATCATGTTGGGATTGTATGGAAGACTTTGGAAGAGATGGTGGAGGACTAGCTAAAGTGGGAATTATAGCGTATAAAGGTTTAGGCTCTTTAGGTTTAGCATTATTGAAAGCATTTACAGCCAAGTGAAGGTTAGCTTGAGTTTCTTTAAGAGGTATCCCTTGAGGATAACTATAGGAAACTGTATGAAAAGTATTAGGACCTTTGGTGGATGAAGGACTTGTGAAAGATTTGATAGGCTTGGAAGCTTTAGGAAATGTATGGGTATTGGAGGAAGGAGGGGATGGAAGGGAACCATCACAAGAAAAAGGTTCAATATTAACATGAACTTTCTTGAGAGTGTAATCTTTATTTTCAACATGAGAATTCTTAGAGGAGAGATCCTTGTAGTATTGATGTTTATAATCAGTGTGGTACATTTTATATTCCTCAATAGAAGTAGATGTATCATCTAGGTATTGTTCACAGAAATCATCAAATTCTCTTTCAAAATCAGAATCATATGGATCACCTTCACGATCTATCCAATGTGACGGCCCATTTGTAGTAAGCAGGAACACACGACGATGAGGATTCTTAGGAACAGAGGTGTCATAAGTATCATTATACTGTCCATCATCATAGTCATCATAGTCTCTGAAGATGGATGTCTCACTCTACATGGAAGAGGTATCAAAAGGATTATCACATTGCTCATATTCTATCTGAGGGCATGGTGACATGTACAATTCTTTATCAAATGGAAAAGGGCATAGAGCTTCCATGGAGAACTCTTTAGGTTCCTTTTCTATCTCAATTTTGTTAAGTTTGACTTGCATAGCATGTATCTGTTTCATCATAGCTGTGATTAGAATTTCTTCCTCATGTGTATTGATTCTTTGAGACATGTTAGGAGTTTTAGGACTCTTGGGAATAGATTGATGTAGAGTTTGTTGATTGACTCCTTGAATTGATGGAGGGGGAATGTAACCCATTTTTAATCAAAATTTGGCAAGACCTTTGTCTTCATAAAGACCAGAATTATATCAATTATTCATAGGATTTTAGAAATGTGTGTGTGAATTTTGTACTTGATCTGTGGACACAACACTTTAGTAAAACATTAGAGGTTAGAAAAAATTGAAATCGTGCAATGAATTGAAAGCTAAACTAACCAGGTGATTTATTGCCTTCTAATAGGTGCGAGTATGATGTTCTCAGATTTTTATCAAGATCAGTGACCTTGACGACACCTAAATGAAGGATTTTAATGCAAAAGATGGATATGGAATGTATGCAATTAATCTTTTTTTTATTTTATTTTCTATGCAATTATGATGAAAAAATGATATGAAACTATTCTATATGAAAAATTGATATGATATGCTAATCTAGAAATGAAATTCTAATATGATATGCAATGTTATGTAAAACAATGATGATCTCACAAAGTTGTTTTATTTGCAAAAGAAGCTTCAATTCCTCAGATGTCAATTTGCCAGCATAAGTTTGCAAATTATGAGATGATTTGAGATGAGCTAAAGCCTTAATTTATAGAAATCCAGGGCTTTGAGGATGCATGGAATAAATCCATAAATCACTCATATTAACTCAACTTGATTTTTGAGTTATCTGATTATAAAGAATAATTAACTCACAAAAACATGCAAAAGCAGAGTTGAACTCAAAATAGAGTTTAGCTTTAATTGATAATTGATAGTTGTCTGCTTTTCTTGATTGTTTTCGAGATTAGCTGGTTCTTGTGTTGCAACTATCTCTTGGTTGATAGTAGGTTCTTGTGTTTCTACTACATTAATTCTTTTGATTGGATCATCTTTATCATCAAGAAGGTCTTTGATCTCTTTAGGCAATTTTTCATAGGGGATGAGTTCTGAGCTATCTGAATCACTATTTGATAGTTTTGTTTCTTCTTTCTTAAGAAGAGGTTCTCCTGGTGTGATCTTCTCTATGACATGAGAACAATTACCTTTCAGGTGGAAGGGTTTATTTTTAAAGCCTAAGCCAACTTTGTCTTTATTTTCTCTACCAGTATGTGGGAGAGGTGCCACAAGACCTTTTCCTCTAACTCCTAGATGTCCTTGACCTGGATATCCCATCTTAGCTATCAATTTATTTCTTGGACCGTATGACTTAGAAGGGATATGTGGTGCTGTAGAGTCACTAGTTTGAACATTATGGGATTCAGGTTCATCTTTGTATAGCCATGATAACATAGCTTCATCCTCTTCAAACTCTTGCTTGGATACTTGTTCTACCACAAAATTCTTTTTATATGCTTCAAGAGGTTCCTTAGGTTTAGGCTTGGACTATTTCAAAGATTGTCCATAAGACTTAGGTGAGATAGGGAGATATTTCAAAGATAAGACTGGCTCCATAGTATATTCTCCCACACTATTTTCTTTGATATTAACCTCTTTTGGAAGAGCTTCCATTTTAGATGTGGATGCCTCTTTAGTTGATTCAATGGAAGATTCTTTGCTATTAGGCACAAGCTTATCTACACTTTCCTTCAATGTATTGCAAGTTGTATTCATATCTGCGGGGATAGTAACCTCTACTCCTTCATAAAGAAACTTCAAACATTGATGGTATGTAGAAGGAATAGCTTGCATTTCATGTATCCATGGTCTCCCTAGCAGGATGTTGTAAGCCAAAGGTAGATCAAGAACTTGACATATAGTATCTCTGATAACTAGACCTGCTCTGATAGGTAAGATAATGGTGCCTTTAGAAGATCTTTCTTGTTCATCATAGGCTTTGATAGTTATTTTCTTTCTAGGATCAATAGCTAATTCTGAAAATCCCAATTGTGTGATCAAGCTATAAGAACAAATGTTTAGGCCTGCGCCTCCATCTATCAACACACGTTTGACTCTATGGTTCTGGATCAAGACTTCTATATGCAAAGGCTGATTATGTGGGTGACTCAAGGAGTTGTCATCCTCCTCTGAAAATGAGATATATTTCAGAGATGTAAGATGTCCAACCATAGTTTGGAACCTCTCTAAATCAAGGTCATCGGGAACATTGGAATCGAGCAAAGCTTTGTCTAGGATAGCTCTACAAGCTGGAGATATTTGAAGCAACTCAAACATGGAGATTTTTGCATTAGTGTGTTGGAGTTGTTGAACAATGCTATAAGATGTAGGCCTTGTATCCTTTGGATTGGAAGATTTGGAAGTAGCCTTCTGTTTGGAAGCAGATGAAAGATTGAAGGGTATCTTAGGGACATTAGATGAATCTAGGATTTTTCCTTTCAGATGTGCTTGAGCTTGTGATCGAGTAACTGCTTTAGCTCAGGAATGATCTCTTTCTCTTCATACAATTGTGATGACATTGCAACTTTCAGAGAGACATGGTTCAACCATATTGATGACAACATTATTTCCAGGGTAGGCATAATTGACTTTTGCCCCCATATTAGGCTGAGAAGTTGAAACTCCTTGACCATGTTGCAGAAATGGTTCTATGAATGTTGTATGATCATTATTTCTCTTAGGATTTTCAACTGTGATGTCTCCACTATCAATTAGATCTTGAATGGTGTGTTTCAACTATAAGCAGTTATTAGTTTTGTGACCTTCACCTTGATGGAAATCACGAAATTCATTTTCTCTCCACCATTTTGGCTTAGGCTCATAATCAGGTGGTCGGATTACTGGCAAAGAGATGATGTTATTAGCCAGTAGAGTTTTCATAGCTGATTCTAAAGATTCTCCAAGAGGAGTGAACTTTCGCTGTTTATCCCAAGATTTGTATTCTAGCTTCTTTTGAAATGGTTCAGATGACTTTTGTTCTGAAGCTTTAATGGCTTGGGAACCAAGAGTTAGGTTGTAGGCTAATGCATTTGATGGGGCACGGATAGTGTCAATAATGCCATCTGTGATGATGCCTTTGTTCTTGTTCCAATTTTTGTTCTTATCTTTGGAACTAGATCCAGATTCGTACTTATCTTTTTGAAGTGTGATTTCTCCTTTTTTCACAAGCACTTTTTCAATTTTGATAGCATTGTCCACCATCTTGTCAAAAGATGTATGATCTTGCATTTGCAGAGGATAATTGATTTCTAGAACAAGGTTATTGATGAAGATTTCCAATTTTTCTATTTCTGGAATAGGTCTGGCATATAGAGAGAACTTCTTCCTCCATCTCTTGAGAAATGTTAGGAATGGTTCTCCTGGATATTGCTTGAGATTATAGATATCAATCATGGTGACTAGATGTTGAATATTGTAGGAGTATTAATGATAAAACAATTTGATCAACTCCTCAAAAGTTTTGATAGTGGAAGGTAATCAAGAGAACCATTGAATGGCCGCTCCTCCCAGAGATCGAGGGAAGAGATGCATTAGATAGGTTGGTTCGTGCATGAACTCCATTGATTGTGTACAAAATTCTCTGACATGATCTTGAGGATCTGAGTGTCCATCATACTTATCATACTTCGGCATCTCCACTCTTTTTGGAAATGGCAGCATGTACAAGTCTTTGTCAAATGGAAAAGGACATAGAGCCTCCATGGAGAACACTTTGGGTTCCTTCTCTTTTTCAAGTTGATTCAGTTTGACTTGTAAAGCATGTATTTATTTTGTCATAGCTATGAGTGGAGTTTCTTCCTCATGTGTGATGATAGCATTGACATTAAAATTAGGAGAAAGCTTAGCTCCTTGATGAGCTAATTTTAAAAAGTATGCCTCTCTATCTTCTTTCAAGAAATGCTTCATCATTCATTTGAAGTTATCGTCATTTTGATATTGAGCAATTTCTTTAGGTGTGTGTTCCTGATCTGCACCATGTTGAGATTGAGTTCTTTGGGAGCCAAATTTTGTCCCTGCTTGAGACATGGTGGGAGTTTTTGGACTCCCTAGAATAGATTGATGTGGGGTTTGTTGGGTACCTCCATGAGTTGATGAAGGAGGAATGTAACTAGTTTTTAATCAAAGGTTTCCAACACCGTCATCTTCGTAAAGACCAAAATCATGGAGTTGCTCAAAAGTTGGACCGATGTGAGTCAAAGGTAAAGTATGAGATATTTCCCTAGATTTCTTGTGAGAGGAAGCTCTAGTTTCCACCATTAACCTTGGGTGAAGCAAAAGAATAAGATGAACACAACTGAAGAATGAATTGAATCAAGATGATCAGATGACGCAACCTTGTCAAGGTTTGATTGATTTAAGTATAGATATGACTTAGATGAGGGATACTATGCCCTAGATGTATGGGTAGATTCCCAAAAGATACTGGACAAGATATCACAACACTTAGTCATTTTGATGATTGATTGAAGATTGATAGTTATGACAAGGTTTTGACACAAGATTATAAAGACTCAAATCAATTAAATAGAAGGTTGGATTGGATTCAAAAGACCACTTTGAGAAAATGATTGGATTCTCAATAGCTACTGCTCTATTCCTGACATGGTGATTTGTTTGACAGATTCTGGAAATAGGCTGAAAAAGCTAAGTATCTGGCAATTCTGACAATTTTCTGACAACTCTCAAAATTTTCCCAAATGACACTCTACAGACTCATATGATAGTGGGTATGCTATGAAATGATAGTTGAAAAGCTCATATGATAGTTGCAAAACTCACATGATAGTTGCTAGCAGGATTTGACTTTTTGAATTTGACTGGCAGAAAGACTCATATGACACTGGGTTCTTTACCATATGACAGATGGGCAGTAATGAAATGACACTTGATAGAAAGTCGTATGACTTTCTGACCTCCTGAGATGACTTTTGACTCTAGAAGAGAATTTTACTTCAGATTTTGCAAATTTTGAGTTTTCAAATTTAGATTGTTTGCAAATTTTAATGTCCAGATTTGAGGATTGTAACAAATTTGTCTATTTTCAATAACTAAATAGATAAAAAAGCACACAAAATAGTAAACAAGTGATTTCAAGCATGTCTGAAAATAATGAACAAGGGCAAAAGCAACCTTGCGCATGAACAATCAAGTGACTTATTCATTCTAATCCTCAGAAGCGCTAATTGTGTATGTTCCAAAAATGTTTTGCAATAATGCACATATACCCTAGAAAATAAAAATTTGGCCTCGCTAGGGTTTTTAGTAATGGTTTGACTCTGCAACTTTTATGATCCAAAGGGGTGAACTCCAATCCCAACACACTAGGGTTTTGACATAGTCTGAGAATTTAATCAATCAGGAGCTACTAGGGAGATCTGACAACCCAACAATGAACCACACCTGTGAAGATTTCTTCCATAAGGACATTTATATAGCGGCTGTCACTACCATAGCAAAAATGGCTATTACCACTTGAGGTTCCATCAATGTGGTTGACCCAATTAAGGGAATGTCCACTATGGTTAACCCTCTCTAAAGGTGACTCACAAGATATACCACATGGAGACTGGTTCCAAATTCAAGGATTTGGGTTTCTGGTACTATCCAAAAAGGAAGTAGAGCATAATCCCCTAGCCTTTTCACTTTTAACCCAAACAAAGCAGACAGATTAATCCGACATGCTAAGACCAAGATTATCTCACAAAGATCTATGACATCAACCCCTTAGGATCTATCAACCTCTCTGGAGAGAGAATGTCGCGATCAAAAGTTGAAGACACGCGGATCTAGTGGAACATGAGACTCCCTTAGTATCCTCCCCAACTACAAGGGATCCTTCATTGAGAAGAGTTTCACTAGAAATCCACTCTCTCAACATCCACAAATAGTGTTCATGGGGCCTAATTACTATGTGTAACAAAGATGCTGAAAGCAAACTATGTTCATTTTTATAGCCCAAATGAAATCTGTGATAGGAAAGCAATAAAAGTCACTCAAGCTAGACACATGAGATGTTCATTTTAGATCCAAAATCAAAGTCTTATCAGCTGAGAAGATTACCTGAATTCCTCACAACGTGCTTAGTAGATTTTTACCTATTTTTAGCAATTCTTGCACTTTTTGTCTTCTATCTTTTGTACCCACAAGATGTACCTGCACCTGCACCTGCAACCCACTGTTATGAAAAACTTACCTATTCTTGTACATGAAACCCAATGTTATAAAAATATATCAAAAAAATAAACACAACTTGTCAACCCCACGTGGTAGAAAATCAAGTTAGTCAAAGATAATATGTCATTTGATAATCAAAAAACCTATTGTCATAAAAAATCAGATTCTGACCAGTCTGCACTAAATCAACAATAACTTTTGCAAATCAAAATGAAATTAATCCAAACCAATGGAAAATAAAAGCTAACTCAAATACCTTTCCAGAAATATAAATTTTAGATCTGTATCATGTCATATGTGCATCTATCAATAAAAACATCGGTTGGATTTTAAAAAATCAGGTTCAAACCAGTCTTCACCAAAATGATCATAACTTTTTCAAATCAAAATAAAATTAATCCAAACCAATGGAAAATGAAAACTAACTCAAATAATTTTCCAAAAATATAAATTTAGGATCTGTATCATATCATATGTGCATGTAACAATAAAAACATTAGTCAGATTTCATAAAATTAGGTTCAGACTAGTCTTCACTAAAATTATCATAACTTTTGCAAATCAAAATGAAATTAATCCAAACCAATGGAAAATGAAAGCTAACTCAAATAAATTTCCAAAAATATAAATTTTGGATTTTTATCATGTCATATGTGCATGTACCAATAAAAACATCAGTTGGATTTTTGGAAAAATAGACCAAAAATTTATCACAAAACTCACAAAAATTAACCTTGTGGTCCTGGGTTCGAGAAAAATGATAGAAATTTGATAGAATAGAATGAAAACCTGTTTCAGGGCCCCATGGTGGGTGCCATAAATGTGTGTGTGAATTTTGTACCTATTCTGTAGACACAACACTTCAGTAAAACATTAGAGGTTAGTTGAAATCGAAATCGTGCAATGAATTGAAAGCTAAACTAACCAAGTGATGTACTACCTTCTAACAGGTGCGAGTATGATGTTCTCAGATTTTTATTGAGATTAGTGACCTTGACGACACCTAAATGAAGGATTTGAATGCAAAATCTAGATATGAAATGAATACAAATTAATCTATATTTTTGTATTTTCTATGCAATTATGATAAAAAAAATGATATGAAACTATTCTATATGAAAACTTGATATGATATGTTAATCTAAAAATGAAATTCTAATATGATATGCTAAAATATGAATGATCTCACAAAGTTTTTTGATTTGCAAAAGAAGCTTCGATTCTTCAGACACCAATTTGCTAGCATAAGTTTGCACAATTATGAGATGATTTATGAAGAGCTGAGGCCTTAATTTATAGAAATCCAGGGCTTTGGAGGTGCATGGAAACAAGTCATAAATCACTCAAATAACTCAAGTTGATTTTTGAGTTATTTTTAAATAAAAGATATTTAACTCACAAAAATATGCAAAAGCAGAGTTCAACTCAAAATAGAGTTTAGTTTTAATTGATAATTGATAGTTATCTGCTTTTGTGATTGTGCATGTTTTATTTATGAATTGATTTAATAATAAAGTGATTTATTTCCAACTTAACTGATTTTGAAAAATAAAACAATTGATTTATGGTTAATCAATTATTTTTCAAACTTTATTTAAAAATAATATTATTAAAAATTGACAACTTGCTTTAATTAATTAAATAAGATTTAGTCAATTATTCATAAGATTTTTGATTTATTGTCAAAATTAAATAATACAATTTAAGAATAAATAGAATTAACTTCAATTAAATAATTAAGTGGTAGAATTAAATCTAATTAATTAAATATTGAGAATATTCAATTAATCAAACTTTAGGATAAATAGGATTTATTGCCAAATAATCATTAAATTAAAGATAATTATGATAATTATGAATATTACTAGGAATATTCCCTGATGCAGAATTTAAGATAATCAATTAGAATTTGATAATGTTCAGATGTGCCTTTGGTTAGGACTTTGATGTCGATTTCATTCGATTTTGTCGATATAGGAGGTTAATGAACTTATAGCCCATTTTTGGGGTATTACATTTATCATCTACTCAAGAAATTAGGATTTAATGGGAAAGGATGTGGTAAATACGAGCAAGGTATACAAGTACCTTTGGATAATGAAATTTGTGATTATACTTATGGATTGGGATTTAATCCATACAAACAACCATCAACTTTTCCTCTCAATGTTAATCATATCTGTGGTGGACATTTGAAGTTGGTTAACCCGCTTCTCCTTGACATTAATCAAAGATCTACCTTGGATATTTTTCCCAAAGATGAAGCCTTAGCGGATTTTTTAGGGGTTTATGATGATTTACCTACGTTTCATCACAAACGACAGAAGCCTTATTGTTTACGTACAAAATTTTATTTTGGAGAACATGATGAACATAATATTTCTTCTTTACCGATGGATTCTCCAATACAAAGTGATTTTCTAATAACTGAGAGTGTTGAGATTCAAATGGATGAAAAGGAATCTAAAAAGATGATAAATTTTGGGAAATGTTTGAATCAGGATGAACATGATTAGTTGGTTTCCCTTCTACTTGAATTTAAAGACATTTCTGCTTGGACATATTCAGATATGTTGGGTATAGATTCTAAGATTGTTACTCATAATATTGTTCTCAAACTGAATGTTAAACCTGTGAAGAAGAAAATTTGAAAGATGAATCCATGAATTTCTTTATTAGCTAAAGTGGAAATTGAAAGATTATTGGATTCTGGATTCATCCGCTCTATTGATTACTCAGACTAGATTTTAAATATTGTGCACATTTCAAAAGGAGAAAATAAGATAAGAATGTGTACTGACTTTAGAGATTTAAATAAATCATCCTTCAAAGATGATTTCCCATTACCTAATATTGATATGATTGTGGATTCGACAGTGGGTCATGCTTTATTATCTTTTATGGATAGTTTTTTTGGCTATAATCAAATTTATATTCCTCCTAAAGATCATTTTAAGATAGCATTTATAACACCTTGGAGAACATTTTGGTGGTTCATGATGCCTTTTGGATTAAAAAATGCGGGAGCAACTTATCAACGGGCTATGACGTTGATGTTTCATAATTACATTCATAAGATTCTTGAGGACTATGTGGATGATATCTTGGTGAAATATATACAAAGAGAAGATCATGTTAGCATTTTATGATAGATATTTGAAAGAATTAGAAGTTACAATATGTGGTTGAATCGTAAGAAATGTGTTTTTGGAGTTGATACTGATAAATTATTAGGATTTATAATCTCTAACTGAGGCATAGAGGTAGATACTAAAAAGATTGAAGCTATTGTTAATGATGAGACAATTTATTGTCTCTATTTTGTTATAATCTTATACTCTGTTGAAACTCTTTATGCTCTGATGAAACATTTCCAATACATTTATGAACCTATACCTATATGAACTTGTGATAACTACAGTTAGAACCAAAAAGATTATGGGTAGTTAGAATGACATGTTTTGCTAAATATTATATATAAATTGCAGTACTTCATATAGCTACTTTAATCTTTGTTCTAATTATATTTGGGTAGGAATTGAAATGTTGACTTGTATACATACCGAATGCTACTAACTTGCTAGGAAAATAAGGAGCAACTAGAGAGTGGATCAACCGCATTGAAGAAGAAGCATTGGAGTTCCAACCATCATGAAGAAAGCCGACACAATTTTGAGGATCATGCCACTAATAGAAAGGAGCCATCATTCCAAAGAATATAAGAAATAAATCTACTATATTTCCTCGGTGCTTGTTATCCTATTATCCGCACTTTATTGTAATATGTTGTGGTTGTTATATTTCCTCCTTCTATGGAGAGATTTAGTTAGACTTTACTTTCATGCTTTCAATAAGCTTCAACCCTCTATATAAAAGGATTTTATTGGTTTAGTTAGGTAATGAGAAAATATATTCAAATGTTGTGTTTAGCATAACAAAGTTACTCTTTTATGTTCTTCATGTATTGTTCACTTACTATGTAATCAGTTTATGAGACTATAATGAAATAGTGATTTTGAAGTATCTTCTGTGTTAGTAGTTATCAGAAGCCAACCAATGGGGCCCACTTGGGAGGTGGAGTAGATTAGGATAGAGTAGAATTGTTTTCTACATTTTCCATGCTTTCAAGTAGAAGTTACTATTTTACTCCTGCAACATTACTACTGTGAATGTTCCTTAAACACTTGCAGAAATAAACGTGGTGAACACTTTGAGTTGTTAAACATGCTTAGGATAAGTTAACAAGCTTTCTATAGTAATTTCATTAAGTAGTTAAGTGTTCTTAATTTCCTGCAACAATAGCATAGGTTTCTTTCATGCACTTTATCTTCCTACAACATAGGTAGTATGATTTTTTGAGGAACTTAGTGCATAAATTGTGTTGTCCCATTTCAAGTCTACCTCCCTGGGTTGACAATATAAATGCATTTCATGATGAGAAAATTAATCCTTAGTACGAATACATTATTCCTAAGAGAGACAATGGCATGATTACCATTACCTATTGTGAGACTGTTCATTTTTGGTGCCATTGTCAAGGATGGTGTCAAACTGAGAACCTTAATGAGTCATTTATTTTTAAGATTAGTTTCTTATTCTTAGTCAATAGAGAGTAATTGTGAGCTTGCTTCACAAGTTCATCAACTCACTTGCATGCATCAAAGAAGGTGAGATGTTCATGGCATATTTCTACCAAAAGAATCTATTAAAGAACTTGAGTTACCATTTCTTGATGCAAGTCCTGAGTTTGATGCATCATCTTCAATAGAAGGAGATCCTCTTGATCCATTTGACCTTCGCCCTTTTGTAGAGATATTAGCCAGTTTCCTCAATAATTCTAATCGAGGACCATCTATTAACCAAAACCTTTTGGTTAATAATACTTTCCAACCATAGTTTCATTATCCAACACCTCTAGTAATGGCAGCTCCTACCTTTCCATTTCCTATCTTAAGTCTTATCAACAATCCTAATCTCAAGAACATACTTGCTTCAGCCCTTCCAAAGTTATATGGCCTTATTACAGAGGACTCTGACACCTTTTTATTCAAGTTTGACATTTTGTGTCAAATTTTTTACTATAACATTGATAGTCATAAAATTAAGTTGTTTCAAGCAAAATTGAAGGAGTCATTTCTCAGATGGTTCATGGGCTTAGGAGCAACTACAGTAATTGATTGGACCAGAATGAGAGATTTATTTCTATAGAAGTATAAGGAATAATAAAAAGGAGGTGATTTAAAAGGAGATGACATCTTTCAAATGTCATAGAAGGAAGATGAGACCCTGGAGGACTACATATCATGCTTCTTATACAATCTACAGAAGAATCCTCAACATCCATTGAAGGAGGATTCACAAAAGCTAATCTTTTTAAGAGGAGTGAATGATAACTGCCTGGAAGCATTGGACCTGATGGCTAGAGGAGATATATCTCAGTCTTCTTGGGATGATCTCAAGAAGATTTGCTTGAATTGTTCTAGAGCAATAGTAAAGAAAGGCAGAGGATTTTGTCCAACACTTGCAAAAGGAAGTGGCTCTAGAATTTCAAAGATAGAAGTATCAAACCTACTATCAAACTTCAAGTAAGACATCATTAATGATATTTCTACACACTTGGACATGATGACTGCCAAGAAGAAACATGCAAACACAAAGGCATAGCTTGTTGAATAGTATCCCCATTGTCACAAGCAAAATAAGGATTGACATTGCAAGCTGGTGGTGAACCTGGAGAATCAACACCTTCCAACTGAGTACTTAAAGATAGAAGGAGAGGATGAGAAAATGTTCTTCATTTCTCAACATCGGCCATGGCCACGAGACAAGGTATGCCTCAAGACCCACTACAAATTTCAAATCCTTATAATAGTTAGTGGCAAAATCAAAATGTCTAAAGTCCTCCTCAGTATACTCAACCTACTTGGAATAATGCATGGACCAATAATCAACAAAATTAATGGTTTAATCCACAACAACCCCAATGGCCACAACCTCCAAACCAATGGCAATCACCACAAGGAAATTGGCAGGCCACTAACCAGTGGAAAGGACCTCAACAATGGCCTAATCCAAATCCTCGATATCCATCTTTGCATCCTCCAATGAATACACCTACAATTATGCCACCACCTACAAATACAGGTCCTCAAAAGCAAACACGGTTATCTTCTCAGCCACAACTGAATCTCAATAGTCAACAATAATAATAGCAAATGTATGGTATTGATTCTCATGAGTACCCCTCTTATGCACTCAGCATAACTGATACACACCTAAGATCAGGTACTACCTATAATCACCTTAAAAAGGTCACCTAGACTATTAGCCCCTTTTGCTAAAATCATCAATTGCTTATTCTTGATCAAGTCCTGGTTCTATCATTTATTTAATTATTTTCTATGGGCTAACCATCTTATCCTAAGTCTTTATTTAATTAAAAGGAATTTCCTCCTCTTTTAATTAAATAAAAGCCCCCCACTTTTTTTCTTATCCTAAGTTGCACAAATAAAGCATTATTCCTATTTTATAAAAAGAGAAAAAAGCATTTTTATCTCATACGGGGCACAAAAGTCAACTCTTATTTTGTGATTGGAGGAATCTTGTGCACATGGATTTCTCCTCTTTGATGTTCCATCATTGATTAAATATTTTTCCTCTTAATCTCCATGGTCCATTCCTTCTCATTTCTTATAAAAGGAGAGCTCTCTTCTTCATTCTAGAACCCCAACTTTTTATGCTAACTTTATGCTACAGGATTTCTTGGAGACTTTAGAGATTTTGAAGACTTTGGAGCCTTTTGGAGATCTTTCTACATTTATCTTTCATTCTTGCATTCTTAGCTTAGCTTCATGTTTATGATTTCTTAGATTAGTTTCCTTTCAAGCTCTAGCTTAGATCTCACATAGTCTAAATAGTAAAGATTTGTAATACTTCTATCTTTCATTTTTATAGCTTAGCTTGCATTTCCATTTCTAGCATAGTTGCATTGCATTTGCATTTCCATTTGATTCTTGGGGATATTGGCATTCTTGCCCTTGTCTTCATTTGAATCTCCCATTGCATGGTTTACTAGTAAGGTTATTGGCTTAATAGCTCTAGCTAAGAGCATTCTTAACACCCTTGCACTCCATGCCTAGAGAGCTCTAAATCAATTTCTCAAGGTTTCCAATCCATGGATTCTCTTGGAAGCAATGATTTAGAGAAGTGCACTATTTATTGTGTACACTACCTTGCCTGCACCTAAACCACCTCTTATCACCAAAGTACCAAACCTTCCTACAACATCAGTACCACTTCCAGAGAATGGTTTTCCAAATAGATTTTCCCCAGCTAATGTTCAAACATCAGTTAAATCTCCATTTTCTCAAAGGCTCAGCCTAGACACACCTATACCAAAAGAAGACCAACCATTTGATATCCTTGACCAACTAAAGAACATGCATGTCTAGATTCCTCTGTTTCAAGCCATCGAGGATGTCCCTATCTATGGAAAAGAAATCAAGGAAGCTTGTCTGAAAAATCCTGGATGAAAGAAAATGGATCCAAAAATAGTTCATGTTATAGGACAACTAGCTGATATCATGTTGGGAAAACTTGTAATTCCAAAATATTTTGATTCAGGGAGTCCAGTTGTTAATATCATTACTAATGGTTAGTCTGTCAAAAATTCTTTAATAGACTTAGGTGTTGCCATTAATGTAATGAATAAGGATAATATGAATAAAGTGAGAATAGAAGGGTTGTGAGCTACTCCAACAATCTTGCAACTGGCAGATAGTTCTACTGTCACCCCTAATGGGATGATAGAAGACATAATAGTTTCCCTAGATTCCTGGGAATATCCTACCAATTTCATGATTCCATCACTAAAGGTCAATCTTTCTGGTTACCATGTTATTCTAGGATGTCCATGGTTAGCAATAGCTAATGCATACATTAGTTGTAGATCAGGGAACATGCCAATTTTAGATGGGCAAGATACTAAGAAACTAGCATTATATCCTCCAGCTCAACCCCAGCCAGATTTAAGCACCCCTATATGGTTAGATTTAGGAGATGGGGAAGAAGAGTTGAAATATGTGGTTCAGCTCATGATGTTACATAGGAAGTCCTTTCTAAAGTTGCAAGAGGAAGATGTAGTAATTTGGAGCATTCTTAATAATGACTGTATTGTGATCAAAGACATATATGAGAGCTCTATATTGGAGTTAGCTACATATGAAGACCATGTTGAGGACTGCATTTTGCCTTTAGAACCCAATATTATCCATTAGTTACTACCTTGTGAAGTAGTCACAAGCCCTATCTTTGAAGTATCCATGCTTGACCTTACAACTACTATTAAGATTCCCAAGGGTCACAACCTCCATGTAAATAATAAGCTACCTTCATAGCAGTTGGAGCAATTAACTAAGCTCCTACAAACACATGAAAAATCCTTTTCATGGGACTATGGGGATATGAAGGGACTAAGCCCCTTACTCTGTACTCATAGGATTTGTATCAATGAAGGAAGTCTACCACTCCGCCAGCCTCAAAGGAGGATTAACCCAGCATTAAGAGAGATAGTCAAAACAAAGTTACAAAAGTTGCTAGATGTTGGCTTTATATATCCTATATCTGATAGTAAATGGGTATCACCTCTGGTCGTAGTGCCCAAAAAGGGGGGTAAATGTAGAATCTATGTAGATTATAGGGAATTAAATAGATCCACCAAGAAAGATCATCTCCCCTTACCTTTCATTGACCAAGTACTTGATACTTTAGCTAGTAAAAATAATTTTTCCTTTCTTGATGGATATAGTGGATACAATCAGATTAGTATTGCTCCATAGGACCAAGAAAAGACTACATTCACATGCCCCTGGGGGACTTATGCATATTCTATCATACCATTTGGGTTGTATAATGCTCTAGCAACATTCCAGAGGGCTGTAATTAGTATTTTTGCTGACATTTCACATGATTGCATGGAGATATACATGGATGATTTTATAACATTTGGGGTGACCTTTGAAGAAGCTCTACATAATCTGGAAAAAGTGTTGATCAGATGCAAGGAACACAATCTCTCCCTCAACATTGAGAAATGTTTTATGCTGATGTAGGAAGGCGTTGTACTTGGACATTTCATTTCAGTAGTAGGAATCCAAGTAGACCTAGCCAAAATTGAGGTAATTCTCACATTACCCACACCTACTAAGCAAAAAGATGTAAGATCTTTCTTTGGACATGCTGGTTACAATAGGTTCTTTATTCAAAATTTTAGTCAAATAGCTAGTCCTCTATACACACTGCATACCAAAGAGGCTGAGTTTATATGGACATCAGCTTGTGATGAGTCCTTCCTATAGCTTAAGTCACTTCTAACAACTGCACCAGTTCTTCAAGGACCTGATTGGTCTCTCCCATTTCACATACATACAAATGCTTCAGACTATGCAATAGGTGTTGTGCTAGGACAAAAGCCTAGTAACCTTGACAATGCCATTTACTATATCAGTAAGAGCCTACATGGACTAGAATTAAATTACACAGTAACTGAAAAAGAATTACTAGTTTCAATTTATGTATTAAACAAATTCCACCATTATGTAATAGGTTATCCCATCTTTGTTCACACTAACCATTCAACAATCAAATATCTAATGAACAAACCTACTATCATAGGCAAGTTAGCAAGATGGATTCTTCTTTTGTAGGAATTTGATATAACCATTATTGACAAGCTAGGAAAGGAAAACATAGTGGCTAATTGTTTTTCTAGAATTCAAAATTATGATGCAGAAACTACTATGGTTGATGATACATTCCCTGATGAACACCTGTTTCATATTGCTGTCAAAAATATATGGTATGTTGACATAGCTAATTACCTTGCAGCCAGTAAAATGCCCCTACATTTCTCTCCAAAGGACACACGAATGCTTGTAGAGAAAATTTTTCAATTATCATAGATTGATAACACCTTATTTTATACTAGTCCAGACCAAATCATGAGAAGGTGTGTGAGGGAGGATGAGACATATGATATACTCCACACTTGTCATGATGAGCCATGTAGAGGCCACTTTACAACCAATAGGATAGCTCTGAAGATCCTAACAATAGGTTACTACTGGCCAACACTTCACAAGGATGCAGCTAGCTATACAAGAAAATGTGATAAAGGCCATAGGATGGGTCATCCAACCAAATTAGATGAAATACCCCTAAACCCACAAGTGGTGGTCCAATAGATCCTCATTCCAATGGGAAATCTTACATCCTGGTATGCACAAATTATCTGACCAAATGGGTGGAAGTAAAGGCCATGCAACATGCACGAGATCAAAAGGTAGAAAAGTTCTTGTATGAAGACATTTTCACCCGTTATGGAGTACCAAGAGAACTTGTAACTGACCAAGGAGCACAATTTACTTCAAATATGATCAATGAACTAATGAAGGAATACAATATCAGGAATTTAAATTCTATCCCTTACCATCCGCGGGCAAATGGACAAGCGGAAGTCACAAATAGAGAAATTGAGGCCATCTTAACAAAAATAGTTCAGTTGCACTAATGAGATTGGAGCAGCCAACTCAGAGAAGCAGTCTAAGCCTATCACACAACCTGGAAGACAACCATGGGATTCACCCCATTTGAATTAGTATATGGGAAGGCAAAAATGTTACCAATAGAATTTGAGCATAAAACATTGCGTACAGCTCTAGAATTAAATATCAATCTTCCTGCAGCACAAATAGAACGCCTTCTCCACCTCAATTCCTTAGACAAAATGTGCAAATCCACATTGGAATGCACAAAGCTAATACAAAACAAATAGAAGAGGTGGAATGATTCCCATATTAAGAGAAAGTAGTTTCATGTGGATGATTGGGTATTATTGTATGATTCTAGATTCAAGGAAATTCCAAGAAAGTTACAGACTAGATGGTTGGGACATTATGAAATTGAATATGTATTCGACAATGGAGCAATCCAATTGACTACACTAGATCCAGTACAATTCAAAATACTCATCAATAGACATCGATTATGCCTATATCACAAGCCCCAAACAAAGGAGGAATTCCTGCAGCAGTTCAACACAAAAATTTTAGCAGCGCTAGAAGTAACACTTCCTGCAGCAGAAGGTGAAAACCTTCTTCCTACAGCTTCAAAATAACATGCCTTCAAAGAAAAACCATAATAAAACTTCATTTCATATGAAGTCAATTTCTCCATTCATTTTTCTTTATTCTTCTCTCTAACCCATTTCATTTCTCTCTCTTCCATCCTCTCATAATCCATGTCATCCACCTTTTCTATTTTCAATGTTTTCAATAAGAGCCATGTTAGCTGACACATGCCGCTACTAGAATCATTTCAGTCTCACCACCTTTTCTTTGTGTGTATGCTAAAAAATTTCCGAGTACAAATTTCTCAATCTTTACTCACTTTTAGCACATAGATCTCGGTAATTATATATAGTACTACAATAAATATATAATTTAGGCATTATGCCAGTTCCCCATCCTATGCTTAATGTGCCAAGTGAGGAAACATGTAAATGTTTCGTAGGGGGTAGGGGAAGTGTAATAATTTCCAAATGTTGTTACTAAGCCATCCTTGTCACTTCAAATTTATACTTAGGCCTTGTTTCATTAATTTCCTTTATTCCCACACAGTCATACTACAAATTCTAATTTTATGAAGTTGATATAACCTAAAAATATTATAATTAAATTGCATGGTAACTCGCAGTTAAAGTTATAATGTCCTCTTTTAAAATGCCATTACTATTGTTCATGCTAAAATAACAGAGAAATTAAAAGGAGAAGTCGGTGTTTTCAAGAAGTGCATTTGAATTTCAAGAAGGAAAGAAGGTATTTGTAGAGCACGAGAGACTGAAAGATTAACAGAGAAATTGGTGAGAAAAAATTTGGAGGCTGGATATTGAAAACAAATGGGTGGACAACTACAGAGGTTGCGGAGACAAAAGTGCGTAGAAGTCTTTGAATGCGAGGACAAGTGTCTCTAATTTTCCCAGAAAACCCAAATGTTCCAATATCAAAACCTACCATAGAGCCTTCTATTGAGTACATTTTTTATAATTCCCCTAAGCAGACAGAAGTGCCTCCGTCTCCCAAGAATCTACAAGATTTGCAAGAATCCCAAGAATTACAAGAACATTGTGGTAACATATGACATGATGATCCGAGTGTAGCTAAGAAAAGCCCTAATGAGGCATAAGAAAGCATTATTGAGGATGTCCAGATGACTCCTCCACAGTACCCTTTTTATTCTAATATGTCAATTGTGCCCTACAAATCAACATGGTTTACTATGTATTTTCAGCAAGTTTCCAAAGAAAAGAGGAAGAAAGCCCAGCTAGAAGAATTTGGCCCTCCAACAATACAATCTATACTCTTTAATTTATATAATCAATTTGTTTTCTAGAAAACTTGGTGGAAACAAGAGAGAAACATAATGCAAAAAGAGATAGATGACAAGAAAGAGGAAATTGAAGTTCTTAAGGAACGGGTAAAGAAACAAAAGCAACAAATGGACCAAGCTCTTAAATTAGCTGATCAGGTCATAGCTTGTAGACCACCTCCCAGAGTGTATGCCATTTTTTTGTAAGAAAAATTCCTCTTGTTTCAGCTCATGATGACTATGAAGGGTATAGATTATGAATTTAAATCATCTCAGGAATTCTATGGATTATACCAGACTCTCCCTCCATGGCAACAAAATTTACTATGTGAGCTCTATCTACATAACTTTGTCATTCCACATGAAACCGAATGGAACCCTTTGCTTTACATAGGTGATATCCATTTGAGAGCTCTGATGTCATAGATGCACAATGAGGGAAATTATGATAGCCAGCTGAATAATTACAGAGACCTATAGAAGTTTAAACCCTTACCCTTAAGGGTTGAATCAAACAAACCTAATGTCCTCTTACGAGATTGGCTTAACTTAACCTATGGAAAGTAGAAACCTGAGATCAAGGAATATCAGGGGTTGCCCTAATTTTCATTTCAAAGAGCTCTTGTAGGGGTAAGGATCCAGTGGAGTAGGTTACCATAGGCCTTCAAGAAAATAGAGCCACACAACCCAATCAACTTTGAAGCAGCTACAAACAGAGCAACTAGATATATACAGTTGGGGCATTAGACTAGAAGAGAATTGTGGATTCCCTTGTCTTTCCAACCACCTACACTCTTATGGCCCTTATATGATATCAATGCCACTAGATTAGACCATCTGCAAGAGGAGCATCATGCATATTACTTGGAGAGAACAAGAGGATTCTATTACACTTTTAAGAGTGGGAAGAAGGGAAAGACAAGTGTTAGTGATTTCAGATTTATAGCTAGAAAATGTAATTCTTGAGGACAAGCATTATGTTTAGTAGGGGGTTGATGATGAGATAATTTATTGTCTCTATTTTTTTATAATCTTTATACTCTATTGAAACTCTTTATGCTCTGATGAAACATTTCCAATACATTTATGAAACTATACCTATGTGAACTTGTGATAAGTACAGTTAGAACCACAAAGATTATGGGTAGTTAGAATGACATGTTATGCTGAATATTATATATAAATTGTAGTACTTCATATAGCTACTTTAATTTATGTTCTAATATTTTGGTAGGAATTGAAATGTTGACTTGTATACATACCGAATGCTACTAACTTGCCAAGAAAATAAGGAGCAGCTAGAGAGTGGATCGACCGCATTGAAGAAGAAGCATTGGATTTCCAGTCATGATGAAGAAAGCTAGCAAAATTTTTAGGGATCATGCTGCTACTGGAAAGGAGCCATCATTCCAAAGAATATAAGAAATAAATCTACTATATTTCCTCAGTGCTTGTTATTCTGTTATCCACACTTTATTGTAATATGTTGTGGTTGTTATATTTCCTCCTTCTATGGTGAGATTTAGTCAGACTTTACTTTCATGCTTTCAATAAGTGTCAACCCTCTATATAAAGGGATTTTATTGGTTTAGTTAGGTAATGAAAAAATATATTCAAATGTTGTGTTTAGCATAACAGAGTTACTCTTTTATGTTCTTCATGTATTGTTCACTTACTTTGTAATCAATTTATGAGAATATAATGAAAGAGTGATTTTGAAGTATCTTTTGTATTAGTAGTTAGAAGAATCCAACCAAGGGGGGCCACTTGGGAGGTGGAGTAGATTAGGATAGAGTAGAATTTTTTTCTACATTTTCTATGCTTTCAAGTAGGATTTATTATTTTACTCCTCCAGCATTACTACTATGAATTTTCCTACAACACTTGTAGAAATAAATGTGGTTAATGCTTTGAGTTGTTAAACAGGCTTAGGATAATTTTACAAGCTTTCTGCAATAACTTCATTAAGTAGTTAAGTGTGCTTACTTTCCTACAGCAATAGCATAGGTTTCTTTCATGCACTTTATCTTCCTATAGCATAGGTAGTATGACTTTTTGAGGAACTTAGTGCACAAACTGTGCTGTCCCATTTCAATTCTACATCCCTGGGTTGACAATCTAAATGCATTTCATGATGGGAAAAGTAATCCTTAGTATGAATACATTATTCCTAAGAGATACAATGGCATGATTACCATTACCTATTGTGATACTATTTAGTTAATATGCCTCCTCCTAAGAATATTTCTCAGTTATGAAGTTTACAAGGAAAAATCCAAGCTATGCATCACTTTGTTTCCAATGTAGCTAATAGAACTGTTCCTTTTACTTCCTTTCATAGAAAGGATACAACTTTCTCTTGGAATGATGAATGTAAATAATCCTTTGAGAAATTTAAGGAATATCTTGCCAATCCTCCTACTTTTCAACTAGCTCAATTTGATAAACCCTTTTATCTATATACTTCAGCCACTTCGAAGGCAGTGAGTGTGTTGTTAGCCCACTATGATAGTGAAGGTAAGGAAAGACCTATGTACTGCATTAGTCTTACTTTTCATGATTATGAAACAAGATACACAGATTTGGAAAGACAATGCTTAGATGTGGTTTATGCTTGTCAGAAACTTAGGCATTATCTCTTAAATGTTGAAGTCAATGTGATTGTTAAATTTGATCCTTTGAAACATCTTTTCTAAAAAACTGATCTCTCTGGCCATCTAGCAAAGTGGGTGATGTTACTTATAGAATTTTATCTTAATTTCATTTCTCAAAAGTTGATTAAAGGAAAAGCCTTAACAAATTATTTAGCTGAAGCTCCTTGTCCTCATCCCAATACATGCTTTACTTCAATATAATTCCTCGATGAAAATATTCTAGCTATTAAACAAGATGATGTTTGGGAATTATGTTTTGATGGATCTAGATGTAAGATAGGTTATGGTGTGGGTATTATCTTGATCCCTCCTATGAATAAACCAATCCCTTTATCATATAAATTAACCTTTCCTTGTACTAACAATATTGCAAAGTATGAAGCTCTTATAGCTAGCCTACAAGAAGCTTTATCCCTTAACATTAAACACTTGAAAATTTATGGAGATTCACAATTGATGGTAGAACAAATTAAAGGAGGTTTTCATACTAAGAATGATAAAATGACACAATATAGAGATTTGGCTCTTAATGTGCTTTCACAATTCTTTTCTTATACAATTCAAACTTTGCCTAGGAAGGATAATCGACATGTAGACACCACGGCAAGCACAGCTTCTTTGGTTTGTCTTGAAAATAATGCTAAACATTTTCAATTTACTATAAAAACTCTTAAAAATCCCACAATTTCTAATAAGGTTACCTCTAATTGTTTCAATTTGCATTTGGATGAATGCTATTCTCATATCTTTCATTTTTTTTTTAAATGGTACTTTTCTTGAATCGACAACAAGGAACATGCGTAATTGTGTTAGGAAGCTTGCAACACATTATATTATTTTAGGAGACACACTTTACAAACACTCTTATGAAGGTTTATTATTAAGATGTCTTGCTAGAACTGAAATTCTGGTAGCTTTGGCAGAAGCTCATTCTGGTTCTTATGGGGGACATTTTGGTGGAAAATCTCTAGTCAATAAACTTCTTAGAATGGGATATTATTGGAAAACAATGTAACAAGATTCTTTCATGTTTGTTAAGAAATGTCCCCAATGTTAGCAACATATTAATCTAATTCATGCTCCTGCTCCTGAGCTTCGTAATCAAGTTTCTCCATGGCCTTTTAGTATTTGGGGTTTTGACCTTATTGGAAAAATCTCAGCACCTTCTTCTCAAGGACATACAGACATCCTAACTGCTATAGATTACTTTACAAAGTGGGTGGAAGCTATCCCTCTTCATTCAACAACTATGGATGTTAGTTGTGATTTCATCCTTAACAATATTATAACATGATTTGGTATTCCTTTAACAATAGTTTTGGATAATGGTACCTCTTTTAAGAACAAAGAAGTTGAGAAATTCTTGGAGAAGTATCGAATTCAACATAGATTTTTGACTCCTTACTATCCTCAGTCTAATGGTCAAGATGAAGTATCAAATAAAATCATTGAACAAATTTTGAGAAAAATATTTAATAAGCATGCGAAAGATTGGCATACCCAACTCACCTATGCTTTATGGGCTTATAGGACAAGTGTTCGTACTACCACGGGTACTTCTCCTTACAATCTTGTCTACGATATTGATGCTATTATGCCTTTGGAATTAGAGATACCTTCTTTACATGTTTCATTTCATGGGATAATTGACAAGGATACATTTTGAGAACAATGATTACAAGAATTGGAAATTTTGGATGAACAATGAATACATGCTTTGGAACATATAAAAGCTTATCATAAATCTCTTTAGAAGCAGTATAATCGTAAAGTAATTGAATGATCATTTTTAATAGGTGATTTCATATTATATGAGAATCAAAGAAATGTGAATGCTTTACCTGGTGAAAAAGAAAAGTTTATCCCTGACTGACTTGGACCTTTTTTTGTAATTGAGGACTTTGGTTCAGGTGCTTATAAAATTGCTGATATGGATGGTGTTTCTTTTAAAGAAACCTATCAATATTATGCATCTCAAACGTTATTATCCTTAAATTTATCTTTCTTTCCTTGTGTATTTATGTATTCCTTAAAAAATATGTTTGTTTTATAGGTTATGTGGTTTTAGAAAATTACATATGAATACATTTATAAACATTCTTTCTTTCTATTAAGTTTTATGCTATTGATGAAAATATAGTAATCAAACACAGAACTAACTAGTAGAGAAAGGTTTTCATTTATAAAATCTTTTTGAGTTTTGATACATATGTGGCAAAAGGCCCTATCTATCACTCTATCTATCTCTATGTGTTGATGGTCAATGACTCCAAATCTCTCTAATCTATGATAAGAGGTTGTAGATCTATGTCTGGTAATCCATGAGTGGCTCCTCGATATGCTCATGTCACACATGCGCTCCTAATTCCTCTATAAGTCTACCATTAGCCTCTCTTCTCACTCCTTGCATAACCTCAGCTCTCATTGGATACATGCAAAGATATCGACATGTCTGTCAAGATCTCTATGACCAATGGAAGACTCTCGCTCATTGGCTGGTAGTTGGTAGTGTTGGTTCCTCAAACTAGACTTTATGCTTTTAAAAGCAACCAATACAACTATAGGGTTTTAGGATGGGTTAGATCCAAATATGGAATTCTATGATGATTGGACCAACTATAGGGACAAGCCTACCCTCTGCACTTATGGCTCTACAAAACCAAGGAAAATACTCCTAATCCAGTAACAACAAGCCTTACTTCAATAATAATAGACTGGATTTAATAACAGCAGATAAATGATAAGAAAATACTAAATGATGACCATTCATTCATTGATTCTCCATTATCATTAGGTGAAATACTACCTTGCAAGTCACTTGTACTTAAAGAATTTTGACCGATTTATATCAAAATATTAGGAATACAAATAGAACCTTCTCAAATACTAATCTCTATAAAATAACTCCACTTCTAGCCAGTGCCTTATCCATTGGGCAACACCCTCACTACAAAATTGTAATACACAAAACAAATATACTAAACTTTAATGGTCCTGTCCTTTGAAAATGTTGTCACCCTATGGTGGATTTTATCAAAGGAATCTTAGATTCACACCACTTACTTAAATCCTTATGTAAAACTTTAAAGAATTTATGTCATATCTAAAGCCTATTTAATTTGATCCTAAATAAGAGCTGAAGAATATAAACATACACACAGAGATTATCCATGCAATGAATTTTATCAATTCATAACTCAAAGAGAAATACACAAAGGAGAGATATAAACTTTGGATTTTATTCAAATGCTATATCAATGTCATGTGTACAAAATGCTTTAAAATACAACTTTCTAAATATTTTACTGAACCAACAATATTTCTATTTACAAAAACTTGCCTAATACAGTCTACAGTATCTTAGACTCAAAACTTGTCAATAAGAATGTCCAAGTTTTGGTCCTTCTAAAATGATCCTAGTAATCCTTTTATAGAAAACAAGGATTGCATACAAGCTTCGGATCTTTCTTACAAAAGACAAAAAGTGCTCACCACATAAGACAAAAAAGACAAATATAACATCTTCTTGTTACAATTTTACAAAGTAGCTTGTAGAGATGAGCGCCAAAATTTGCAAAAAGTCCCAAGGTCAGTTCAACTTCTACTAGGTGTGGCATCTATGCTTTCATCAACTACTTAAGGTTCCCATCATTGCTTGCTTTGCTTTCAAGGGGTTAGGGTACTGCCACTTGTTGCCTCTTCAGTCGATGTCTCTTCTTCTTTGGCACTTTATATAGGATATGATGTTTCCCAAGATATATAAGTTTCCTCACTTGGCCAATGAAAGGCCAGAACTTCATCCATTTTTGGTAGCAATTTGTCCCAATCAGCAACTACTCGGTGCACCTCATTTCTCACACTAGTGAAATGTATTCTGACATCCTATAGTATTTCAATTAATTGTACAAAGGGGGTATTATCTTCTATATTCAAAATGGTTTCTATTCTAGCTGACACTTCCCCATCAATTTTTTCTAGCCACTGATCCCTATCCTTTATAACTCCATATACTTTGACAAGACCTGGGAACATTTGAAAATTGTCCTGAAAGTACCTAACCCTTAAGATCTCTACCTTTCTCTTTAAACTTTCCCTATTGACCTCAAAATCAAAAAGGTCCTTAACAAACCTATAAGTATTTGTTAGTTGTATATCCACAATACATTGATCTATAAACAAATCAAAGAATGATTTCAACATGTTCTTTCTAGCAACCCATCTTTCCAAAATTGGGTCCACAGTGGTTATCTCCTTCTTAAAAGAGATCAAAATGTCAGATAATTTCTTAGAAACTCTATAAACCTCTTTTGGTTTTACATTTGCAACAAAATGTAGGATTGTGTCTTTATTCTCTTCTCATATCTTTGTTTCTCCCTTTTTTCTATGTATTCATCACCTATAGAAGGGAGAAGAGAGGAGAGTGGCTATTCAATGATAGGGCTTGAAGAAGAAGGTCTAGTAGGGGAGGAAGAAATTTGCAATTGCCATGATGCTTGAATTGGGCCCTGCTCACCTAACCTATTCTTCAAGTCTACAATTAATGTATCCTTTTCATATATGCCCTATCTTAGCTCCCCATAAGCCTTCAACACTATTTCCAATCTTAGTGTAAGCTCCTCCTTTTCCTTGACTTCCTTTTCTGCCACTCTTACTGTTAGTTGAACCATTACTACCACCATTCTTGATGCCTCAAATATAGAAGTATCAATAACCCTTTTGACTATTAGGCTACCAGTGAGATCACCCCTAGTAATCTATTTTCTTTTGTTATTTCCATTCTTCTTTAGGGACCACATGACCAAGGCCTGATGGTCATTACTGAAAGTGACTCCCTTAATGGCCTATTATGCCTCCTCCTTGGTCTTATGAATAGGTGTGGTCTATTTCCTGACTGCATCCAGGACCACTGCATCTGCTATATCAGCACTCCTAAGTTTCTCACCAAGTCTCTCCCTGATTCTAGACCGATTTTCTCAAATCTATCTATCATTTCTTTTCTTACCTCATTCTCTATGATCTTGAGGTCATTGTCTGGATTCTCCTCATGCCTTTTCTCACATGTTTAGATTCAAACTGACTTGTGTTCAATTTCCATAAAAATTGCATGAATTCTCTAGCCTTCACAAAGGGATCATCAGGTAAGAATTCATCACATGCTTGTTTGATTATTGGGTCCAATTATGTGCCTGCCATCTTTCCCACTGTTAGATCTAGTTCAAGTTCTTTTGGTGACTCAAGCACCCCCTCATTTATCTCCTCATAGGTCATGAAAATTTGACTTAGAGATCCTAACTGTTGTACTTTCTCTGTGACCTCTTGATCATCCATGATGTTCAGAGGTGATTGGAAAGGAGAGTAAACTTCCTAAACATGTTGAAGCCTCTCTTCTAGCTATTTTTTCTTGGTGGGAGGTGGGGAATCAAGAACATTTTCAACTAGTTGATCCTGAGGTGAGTCTAGAATCTCCACAACCTCCTTGTATTTCTCCACCTACTATGATGTAGAAGGGATATCCTCCTTTCTCTTTGTTTGGTTTTGTTTGTCAGGCTTTGGTACTATCACATTGTAACTAGTTTTCTTCTGTACCATGTACTTGCCTGGGGGCAATACTTTTGCAAATGTAGGTTTTCTCAATAATGATTGATCCTTCTCTAGGTTATCCTTCATGGATATCTCCTTTTTCTCATTGAGGGTTTGATAAAATTCCTGAAAATGATCCATGAGAGTGTTTATCTTCTTACCAATGGGATTTATGCTCTTTAGGGGATCATATCCCTGGTCAAACTACTAGAAAAACTCCAAGGTCTTATTGTATACCAACCATTTTTCTTTTTTGATTTCTTGCTCTTATATATTAGTGATATTTCTAATAATATCCTTAGGGAAGTTAAAAATATGATTTATTAAAGAGCACCCAACCTTTATTTTAAACATTTCATTGTAAAACCCCTCTGGGTATGTTGTCCTAACAATTGAAGTAGCCATATGATATGGTGCCAAGACTTGATCCATATGAAGCCATCCACCCTTTTTGATTATGAACTGGTGGGCAATTGTAACATTTGGGAATAGAGTTCCTCTACCCTTACCTGTGAGAGTGTTCTTTTCAATGTCTCCTAGTTGTCTAATGAATTCTGCAATACTAATCTTAAGGGGGACTTGATATGGTAAAATGAATGGAGCCCCTTTAAAACCATATAATCTGATAATAGTAGAAATAGGGTAAAAAATAAATCCCCCCAATTATGCACAATTTTGAGGCCCTGGGAAAACTGTATTGGCCTGAAAAGTTCAGCTAAGGCAATTGGGATTCTTGGGTTTTCATGGACAAACAATTTCCTTAGACTGGCTACAAAGCATCTATCAAAATTAATGAGACTATGATCCTCCCTATCCCATGTCATGGTGAGGCTCCCCAATTGGACTAGCATGTCTTCACCATCCTTTTGTTTCAATAAATCGATCTCCTTCTCAAAGTAACTAGCACCCTTAAATAAGAACATATACATCATGAAAGAATACCAGTAGAATGGCTTATCAACTTTGTTTTTCTGGATTCCTACTAATCCATTATGAAGTAAATTAGCAATCTAAGGGTAAAAGTCAAAAGTAATTGATAGGTATGGGTGTAAGATTTGGACCATCATGTACATAAGATGTACTAACATTCTTTCCTCCACATCTTCTCCAAAGACTTGACATAATGACCAGTATGCACCTTTAGCTCTCAAGTTAAAATAATTTGTTAAGGGCTCTTTTGTACTCGGTCCCATGGCAATCATTCCCCCAATCTTGTCACAAAATTCCTTCGCATGACCACTTCTAGGATAATCCCTTTGTGCATTGTACACTTGTTTCACTTCCTCAAAATCCATTTTTTCTAGGTCATTGAAAGTCTCACTTAGCTTAAAAATATTCCTAATCTCTTTAGCAGAGATATTCATTGGTAGGTTTCCTTTAACATCCCTAATTATTCTAGTAATTGGGTCATAATTCTTTGCAAATTGAATCATTAAATATGCATCTAGGAAAACATCAGGCACCACAAGCTTGTCTAGGTCAAACTGCCATATATTGTTGTTAGGAGGAGGGGCATTTCTTTGGCTAAAACCTACTTTGAATAATGCTAAACCAGTGATATCAAAAGTGCCACTTGCATTGAGTGTGCCAATCTTAGCATCCCTTATGTAATTCCTCATGTCATACAAGCCATCTGCTACATTTACCCTAGGTTCCTTAGGCGTCAATTACTTGGCCTTTACTAGATCAGTTGTTGAACTGGGTAATTGCTATAACAAATCATCATGTAGACCTTGTTAGCTATTTTTCTTGTATCCCTCAACTTTAAAAGAGAAATATGAAAACCAGACCTGGGGATCTTTGTCCAGCAACACAAATCTACTTGTTCATAAAAACTAAGGGGCAAGAAAAGACTAATTGATGAGGATTTTATCCTCCTTCTGCTTTGAGTTCCACACACTTAGGCGGGTGTACCTAAAACATATGACTGAATCTACATACATAAAGACTCACTCACTAAAACCTTTTATGCAGATATGAAAATCAGTGGATAGTTCTCAGACTTATAAAACATGGGAGTTCAACTCAACTAGTCTTATACAGGATCCCACCTATATGATCTGCTAAGAACTAGGAAAATGGCCAATGTGACAACAAGGATAAACTCCTTCATCTCTTTGAGCTTTGAGCTTAGGCAGGCTAAACCATGGATTCATTTCTTCAAAGAATCACTAACAACACTTGTATTCAGATTCAGGAAACACAAGTTATAAACATGAATGCTCCCAAACATAAAATGAAAGATGAATTGATTTAAAGATTTGATGATGAAACTGCACAACAAGAAAGAGACTAGTGCCTTGTTTATTGGGCAACAGAGTCAAACAAACATGCATTCCTAGAAAACCCTAATTCCAAACTCAAAGAAACCAAGTGAAATGCCTTATAGATCATCCTTCTCACTCCAATTCCTGGACATCAAATTCATATACAAACCTAGAATTCTCAGAATTTGAAATCAAGACTTACTCTCTCCTTGAAAGAAACTCAAATTCAAATCCACAGATACCTTATAACTGGTATACTGACGTGCCTTACAAGTCAATACACAAGAATTAAGATCATGCATACAAAGACATCAAACAAGACCCAAATAGGGATTCCATTGTCCTCATTAAAATTTATCTATAACTATACATTTGCAAGACAAAGAAACACAAAAAATAAGACCAAAAGCCTAGAAGCTGCTTCCCAGCATAAATTTTCAACATCCTTTTACAATGAGAAGAAAAACTAGGGATATAGCAGAATTGAGTCAGTTGAAAAAACCACTGACAGCTATCCATTTAGCACAAAATATCTCCAGGTTCTTCCCAAACTTTGTCTGCAATTGATTCCCAAACTGATCTGATATCTACAATCATGCCTCAACTAATTTGATTCTAATCTTGATCCTCAAATTTCAAACCTAGACTGCTCTCATCCATCACCTTGAAACTGAAAAATATCATTTCCAAAAGATTCCTCATTTTCCGCCATTTCTGAAAACATATAACACTCATATGTTTTGTCAAAAAATGAATCCCCAGGCTATTTTTTCGTGAACAAGCTTTGGCATTTAAATTTTTGCATTATTCTCTATAGTTTGAACTATGTCATTTTTCCTAAATTCTTTTGTGCACTTTAAATTTATCATTTTATATTATTCTGCAATTTAGCCATAGGAATGAACCAAAACTTGACACTTGTCACCACCTCATTGGATGCTCGGACTAACCATAGCTTAACCACCCATATTTGGAGATCAGGCAACTGCATGCGTCTCCAAGTCTCTGGATGATGTCTCTAACCACGGTTACTTCTAGACTGGCAAAATAGTCTATTCTCTAATTCTCTGAATCACCTTGCTAATCGTAGTTAAATCCGGAGACCTGGCGACCACCTCAATCTTTGAGTCTCAGAATGCTATTTCATTGACCATCAGGATTGAGTGACCCCGCGACTACACTAGTCTTTGAATCATGGAACGATTTGACTTAACCGCCAGCCATCTAGCGACTTGGCGACTGGCGGTTAGCTAACCCCCGCTAAGTCGCGCAATCATCTCCTAACCACCGATTCCATTTTGTGACTTAGCGAGCACTCGCCATGTGTCTATTTCATCCATCATCAGCACTCTACAAAAATTCTTCTCTTCAGGCCCGATGGCCCAGAAATTGAGGCGGCTGTACAGGCTTGCATGAGCAAAGCCTCCTCCATTTGATCTACCTTATGTGTTTGTTGAGTTTCTTATAAACACTTCAAATTGCAACTTTGGGGTCAATGTGGGATATTAGTTTTGCTTGTTTTAAAGCCTCCACTGTATTCCTACGCCAAAATAGGGGGTCCCACCACACAGTGAGACCTCCAACCAAGAGGGCCTGCCAAGAGCCTCTTGGCTTCATTCTTATTTCATATTACACATGCTGTTGTATTTGAACAGAGAGAAACACATCTACCCACCCAATGTGGGATAAACATTTTACTTTTGTGCCTCCATTTATTGTGCGTGATGCCTACTTCAAATGAATAGAAGCAGGCTAGGAAGATGAAAAAGCCTCCTTCTTTCACATCTTGCGCAGGGTTTGTCTTTTCCCATTCTCCCTCATCATTCACATCCTTTGCATACCTCAACATGCACATTCCCTCATGCACATAGCGCAGGGCCACCATATCTCAATGCGTGAGTCACCTTTTATTTTACAGGGCCTCCTGCATTTCTACGCACATCATAGAGAGAGCCCACACCAATCACACTAAGGACTCCAACAATTAACGCATCTTATCTACACACATTGCATTACATTAGATCCTTCACCTTACATAGGGCCTTCCTAATTGCTGACAGTCCCTTTTAAAATCATTGGCAGCCCCAAACACATGAGGCAAGAACCCTCCCTATTATAGCCGCCTCTATTTCTAGAATTTATCATGTATGTATGAGCCACCACAATTCTGGCCTGCTCTCCATCTTATACTGGCAGTCTACATAGCGGTTATGCATGTTTTCATTTAGAAGCGCCCAAAATTTATCACGGGCTTCCAACTCAATTAACACAAGCCTCCACTTTATTATGGGTGAGCTCTAGTGCGTGAGTCTTCGGCCCACTAAAACACACAAGGATCCCTTTCACAGGTCTTTCCATTGCACTAGCGTGAGGCCAAGCATGTAATTGGGCTCTCACACAAACATTGCATGAGCTCCCCATATTGGCACGTAAGGTATCCTCCCCAGCATGGAATGCCTATTTGTATCTGCGTAAATACCTCCCCTTTAATTTACGTGAGGCACCATTTATGCAGGAAGCCTCCTAGGTTTGCTTTGTTTTACACTGGGAGGTCACTACACCAATATGCACCCCTTACAAACAACTATTATTGAAATAAGACTGGCCATATCAGAATTAGAAATAAGGACCACACTTGTGAGAGAAGGGTATTCTCACGCTAGCATCCATTTGAATTGGCTGCCTCCACTATCTGTTGTGTGAGACCTCACCAAAGTATACGCACAACTCCCTCTTTTCCTTCTACATTTACTGAAAACTGGCTTTCCAAGAGACTTCCATAAGCCTGAGGCAGAGTTCCTTCATATGTTTTGCATATGTATTCTTATACATTATCATAATCCTCATGTAGTGGCTAACCATTCAATACAACCCATGGCACATATTGATGTGGTGGTTCTAGACCGCTTGTCTCTTCTGCATACTTCAACTTTTTCCCATACCCACTTTCAATACAATCTTTGATAACCCTTGAGTCCAAGCTTGTCTTTTCAAAACACATTTTCCACCTAGTTGCCTCATGGCAGAAAACAACTTGTAAGTCTCCCGTGCCTCACCTGCCTTTATGAGACCATGCATTAGAATAAAAAATGTTCTAACATTTGGAGAAAAACCCACACTCCATCTCCTCAAAAATTTCACGGTCCTTCTTAATGTCCTCCTCCGCATTGAAGACTTAGAACACTGAAACAAAGCTCGTGCACCATTTAACTTATGTTTATACACTTGTCAGCAAGCTTCAAACACTTGGGTCAGCATCAAAACATGTAAGTAACCTTTAGTTCATCGACCTCTTCAACCTTTGCAAAGTTATCAAGTAACATCAACTGGCCCTCAGAAAGCAGTTTCAACAACTGACCAGACAACCTGATAGGAGAGTGCCACCATGAAGACAAGTTCACCTTCAACATAATAACACATCGGTTAAAGGAGACCTCCCACAAAGATTTGAGCCAGAAGACAATAATGATCAAACATAGCCATTTGACAATTAAAACTGCCAGTACTGCAAAAATCACATAAATTGGCTCTGGAACTAGCTTTTAAAACTACCAAATGAAACTTTTGAGACCTGGCATCATGGACATTGATTCTTTGTCATACAGAGAGTATAATTCCACAATTAAGGCTCATGATAAATAATAGGATGCATTTGGCGATCAGGCAAAGATAGGCTCTCAGAATTGCAAACTGGGAAACATAGTAAAATAGCGATTTGTGCATACGGAATGACCCTGGGAAAGTATGCTAAAAGATTTTTCAAGACTTCTAACTTGGCATACTTGTAGAATTTTTAGATTAGAACATAGTGGTACAACCTGTTTAGGCTCATCAATCACAGACCAAAAGTTATAACATCACGAACAAGGGTACAGATCAATCTGCACATTTCACAACTTGTAAAACAACAGAAGTTGTATTTGGAATCTTATTTGCAAACTAAGCAAACGGATTCGTCATGACCCCAAAATTGAAACATAGGAATTAATTGACCCCTAGAGTATGATGCAAAAGGAATTTTATCAATAGGGTCAACTAGGTCAAAGATATGACTAGTCAAACAGGCCCTTCCAGAAATCTGAACAATTACACAAGTGCATGACAACAACTACCAACTTTGAGGGGTTCGAAACCTAATCAAACGGATTTGAAATGGCTTGAAAATCAAAACATAGGTTCTTTGATATGCATACTAAACATCCTCAAAGTGGCAGGTCATGAAACATTTCTGGACACAAGATATTCAGAGGCAAACTGGGCTACTGTATTCTATTTAACACTTAGGCAGAAATGTGCAAATTTACACTTGCTCAAAATGGGACTTCACCGAATGAATTAGGATGATAGAATAACATCATAAAATACATGCATATACTTAATGGAGTGTGTTAAACACTTGGACCACTTCATAGGCTTCAAAATGACAGCCGGGTACATATGCATGAAAAGCATTTAAAGGGCTTCAAATTGTGAAATTTTAACATGGTACTCAAAACCCATGTTGCATCTTTTAGTCCCAATAGACCCCTCTTACGATAATTAGTTTCACCAGATAATTCCTTTCTAGGTGGCATTTTAGGGTTTGCAAATTATTTATAGTTTGTACAAAAGAAACACGACAAAATTATAATGCTTTTAACAGGAAAAATATTTGCACATATATTCACCAACCTTTTTTCAAAATTTTCTCAGGAAAAGATCAACCAGCTTCTACAAATCTTCTCGCCTAATTCTCTACCAATTTTATCTCCTTGTGGTTTCAAAGAAAGCATAAATCTTTGATATATTAGCAATCAAAACCAGTCCTTTTAGCAGTTTACTCCACACGATCTAGCCATTACTTCTCTAAGAAATCAAACTGTCATCGCTCAACGGGAAAATTGAATTTTGCACCAACTTTTCTTCAAGTTTGAATTTGGACCGTTGATCCTTTTTAAAACATAATTTGATGGCTAACGCATGATCATAAGGCTTAAAAAGATTCTATGCGAACATGCGACAACCATTCAATCAAAATGTATCGACAGTAATCCTTTAATCGTGTCATCCAGGACCCACTTGATACCTTGGATTCATTACTACTGTTAGATGTTGCATCCGACGGTCACTTTTATTTTCCCTTTATGACTAGACATAAAGTAAGGCACCGTGGCCTTGATACCAAATCGAGGATTGTCGCATGATCACAAGGGCTTAGAAGATTCCATGTGAACATGTGAAAAATGTTAGATCTTCCATCTATTGTTGTTACCTTAAGTAACCGGCCCCACTTTTCTTTGACCAATCAAGAACGTCCACATTGCAATATTCGGCAAGTGGACATGTAAAATTTTCTTACCAAGTGCCAGTGCTACTAACATCTTCCACATCAGCAAATATCTTTGACCAATCAACAACGGCCATGTGTGTACACCTGGCAGTGGACCCACCTTTTTCTTATGCCTGGGAATAAAGTAAAATCAATGGTTGTCGCATGATTGCAAGGCTTGGAAATATTCTATGTGAACATGTGAAAATCATCCAATTTTCTACAAACTGTCAGTCCTACAGATCCTTCTGAAACTGGGCCCATTTTACTTAACCAATGAGAAGCTACCATGTCACAATATCTGGCAAGAGGACATACAAATTTTTCTTACCAAGCGGTAGTCTTAATGACGGTTTCCATGTTAGCAAATATCACAGCCAATTATGAATGAACACCTGTGTACACCTGGCAACGGTCCCACTTGACAACCATGCTAAGCTTTATGCAAGATCAACAGTTGTTGCATGATCGCAAAGGCTCAAAAGATTCCATGTGAATGTGTGACAACAATTCGATCAAGATTCAAGATTCAAAGATGAATATAATGCCAAAACATTAGGAGATAAAGTATTTAAGGACTTAGGAATATTTAGTAATATCATCAGGCTTTTTGATTTAGGAAAAATTAAAAGGGTTCGGGCCTAGTTAATATGAAATGTTAAGAACATGACCTCACTTGGTGATAACATTAAAACACATGCATTTTAGGAACTTAATTGACCTGTAAAAGTAATGCTCAAATAGATTATAAAAGAGCAACCTAGGGTTTTCTTATGAAAGCAAATGCACTTAGGGTTTTTTCATGCCTGACTTTTCCATTAGGGCTTTCTAGATTTAAATGAGAGCTTTGGGATTTTGCAAGGCTTTTTCTAGGTTTTTTGCAATGAATTTTTCTCAATTTTAGGATAATGCACTGATGTTTCATTTTTTTAAAGAAATGCAAGATTTTATGCTTTGAAAATTGAAGTGCCAACAATGGCTCTGTCTGGGGATGTATGCCTCTTACAGGCATGACAAGAATTTAGAATCTTTGGGATAAGCAGACAATCTACTAAAACAAAACAACTAACCTACTCACACAACCTAGAAAAAACACACAATTGGAAGGGAAAACTAACTACTATTCATGGATAATGAGAGTACCTTAAGAAAAGTACAATTTGAGGAATTGTCCATGAACTGGAAATTCCATTTCATTTCCAACCAAATCTTTTAGGATATAGGAATTAGGTCCCCATTCTTCACTAATTAGATATGGTCCCAACCAAATGGGATCAAACTTACTGTGCTTTCCCTTATCCTCAAGCTTACCATTCCACATCAAGACTAGATCATTAGCTTTAAAATTTCTAACTGTGGTTTTCTTGTCATACAAATTTTTATACTTTAGCTGAGATTTTAAATTTGTATCATGAGCTTCCCTTCTTGATTCATCCAACTATATCAAATCTTCTAATATGATCTTCATCTCATCATCTTGATCATCATCATATAACTGAATGAATTTGTACATCTCCATTAAGTTATTTTATGGTAACCTAGCATGAATACCATATACCAAATCAAAAGGAGCACATCCAATGGCCTTCTTGACTGTCACTATGTCAGCCCACAGAGCTAGTTGTAGCTTGGAATCCCAAGCCTTCTTATTTGTATCTAGGACTCTCTTCAAAATTTTAATCAGACTTTTGTTTCTTGATTCAGCTTGACCATTACCTTGTGGATGATAGGGAGTAGCATATGAAATCTTGATCCCATATTGCAAACAAAAACTAATAAATTCTTTAGATCTGAAACATATAGCATTGTCTACAATCATAATCTCAGGGAATCGAAACCTTATCAATAGATTTTTCATCAAGAAGTCAGTAACCACCTTACTAGTGGCTCTTTTAGTGGGAATTGCTTCCACCCATTTTGTAAAGTAATTAGTAGCAACCAGGATCCATGAGTGTCCTCCATTGGACTTGTTTGGGATTTGTCCTATGAAGTCCATGCCCTATTTCTGAAAAGGGGCCTCAACTATTATAGGGCTCAGAGGAAAATTTACACTAAATTTAAACTTTCCTGAAAACCTCTGGCAAGCATCACATTTTTTGACAAAAGAATGTGCATCTATGAAGATACTAGGCCACCAAAATCCAAACCTTAGTATCTTATGTGCATTATTCTTGACCATGTAATGGACACTACACACACATTCATGCATTTCTTGCAACAAATCTTCAGCCTTGTGAGGGTCAACACACTTCAGCAAGACACCTTCATTACTTCTCCACCATAGTTCACCTTTAATAATTACATACTTTATAGCATTTAGTTTCATAGTTCTCCTTTTGTGGTTATCAATGTCAGGGGGTAGTAATAATTTCTATAAATATCCAATGATATCTTTATACCATTCACAACAATCCAAGTCACAGATGTATGGCCTTTGTTCTTCTTCAAGAACATTGATATGGTTAGCATCTAAGTTGCTTTGAGCCATAAGTTTTGCTAACCCTAGTCCTCTTACCAGATTTGTGATTTGGATGTCAATGTTGAATTCTTTGATTCTTTTTATCCACCTGCACCTTCTCCCTGAAACCTCTTGTTGAACAAGTATATCCTTTGCAATAGCATTAGGCACATATGCAATTACAGTTGCCCCAACTAGATAACATCTAAAAAAATTTATAGCCTTGACTAAAGCATAGGCATGTTTCTCATTTATATCATACTTTAACTCAGCTGCTTGCAAGGATTTACTAAAAAAGGATATGGTTTGTTCAAAACCCTCTGCATTCTTTTGCAACAAGACTGCAGTAATAGTATGATAAGAAGGAAATGAAAAAAATTGAATAGGCTTACTAAAATCGGGTGATCTCAATACAGGAGAACTTTTAATGGCCTTTTTTATGTCACAAAAATCTTTCTTGGCCTCCTCACTCCATTCAATCTTTGCATTATTTTTAAGCATCTTGGAGATAGGGATACTTATTTCAGCAAAGTTTGTAACAAGTCTTCTTACAAAATTTATCTGCCCGAAGAAGGATTGGATACCTTTGACATTTCTTGGCAATGGCACTTTGTCAATTGTTGCCACCCTTTCTGGATCAATCCTAACTCCATCCTTGGATACAATGTGACCCAATAGTTTACCCTCAGTTACCCCAAAAGCACACTTCCTTGGATTAAGGGAAACCCCATACTCCAAAGCTCTTATAAAAAAGTTTTCCAGGTGGCCACAATGTTGATCTTTCCTTTTTGAGTAAGTTTTCAAATCATCCTGATAAACAACAAGAAATTTTTTTATAAAATATGCAAATGCTACATCCATGGCCCTTTGAAAAGTAGCCCTAGTGTTGGTCAAACCAAAAGGCATCCTAACATATACATAAGTGCCCCATGGAGTAGTGAATGTAGTTTTGAACTACTCTATTTCTTTGACAACTACCTAATTGTAGCCTGAAAACCCATCCATCATAGACATTAATTCAGAACCAGTAACTCTATGCAACATGGCTTCCATGTTTGGTAGACCATAATTATCTTTTAAGGAATTTATGTTCAAATTTCTAAAGTGCACACAGAGTCTGATGTCTCCATTCTTTTTTCTCACTAGGACAAGGTTATAGACCCATGTTGAATGTTTGATAGGATAAATGATACCTACATCACTCATCTTTTTTAACTCATCTTGCATCTTGGGTGCCAAAGTAGGGTTGATAGGTCTCAGCTTTTGTCTGAAAGGCTTGGTGTTTTCCTTCAAGGGGATTTCATGCTAAAAAAAATCCTCTCTATATGCATTTAAGTTATCATAAGACCAAGCAAAGACATGCCTATATTTCCTAAGAAGGTTTATCAGTGATTTTCTTATTTCAGGATCCAAATTTCCCCCAATATACACACTTTTTGGGGCTTCCCCTGTTCCTAAGTTTATTTCCTCCACACCTTCAACATTACTCAAAGGCTTTGTTTGAAAAAACTATCATGATTATCAAATGCTCTTTCTAGCACCACCAAACCCTTTGGGACCCTATTTGATTTGAGTTACAAAATTTCTTTGCCAAGGAAACTGTCCTTATTTTCTAATGCTTTTATACATTCACCAAAATCAATCTCCTTATCTCCAAAACTTGCATCATAATGCAAGAATCTTAAAATGTCCAAATCATCTTCAAAAACCTGCCAGTTTTCAAAATTATCTGGTATGGAAGGCCTGGTTTGAACCTCAATCTTAGATATCCCTACTAAAGTGATATCCTCTAGCCTTAAAGAAATGTTAGCCAATAAATCAGCCATCCTATTATGGCTTCTATCCATCCAATCAATATAGAAAGAATCAAAGTGTTATATCTCATCCCAAACAACATTCCTCTATTTTTTTAGCCTTTTGTTTCTTGATGCATATTTGGAACTCACCTGAGATACAACTAATTATAAATCTCTAATAACTCTGAGATTTTTGATCTTGTGTTTTGAGTCTAATCTCAATCCTATCAATAAAGCCTCATATTTTGTAGTCTTATTGGTACAAGTGAAAAGAAAGGTGAAGGAAAACTTAAAAGTTTTTTCAGCGGGGGAAATTAATAACACACCTGCACCATACCCTTCTTTAGAACTTGCACCATCAAAATACATGGTCCAAAGGTCATTTTGACCTGTAACATTACTTTCTTCCTTAGCTAAGAGGGGAGATTCCTCCTTATCTTCATTTTCTCTACTTTGTACTTGAAAATAATTTATGTCAGTATCAAGGAAACAATTCATGTTATCATCATTAGTTTCTTCCTCAATCATGTGAGGAGTTCTAACCTCCCTGAATACCTTGATACTCTCATTATTGATATTAAATGTGGTAGAAGATAGATCACACTGGATACTACCTCCCATTGCTACACTCCATTTTCTTGATAGCAACATCCCATACTAGGGAGGTATGTCCACAACTAAGACACTCATAGTAAGTTGTTTTCCTAGGTAAGCAACAAGCTTATAGGGAAGGGCCTTGATTGTTCCAATTACTAGCACTTCTCTGGATTCCATAGCTTGGCATCTCCCATGGAGGGTGTCAACTTGCAATCCCATTGACCTCATGATTTCAACAAGCATGACGGTATTTAAAGCTCCTGATCCAATCATGCAATTTTTTTTTATCTTCTCATTTATGACCAATGTCAAGAAGAAAGGGTCAATAGTTCCCATAGAAGTGTTCACAAAATTAGTATCTAAATAGATCTGAGGTATTTTTGAAACAATCTCCTCTGTATCTTTCCTTTTAATTGGAGTTTGACCCTTCATCTTAGTGTTTATTGGTTCTTGGATATTTGTGGCTTGAACACCAATTATCCATGTGAGGGTCTTCTCTTTATGTTCACTTATCCTCATCATTTCCATCAAAGGTAATTTAACTGTGGTCTAGGATAATAGTTGGTTCATGTCAATAGGTGCATAATTTAGAATAGACAATTCTAGCTTGCCTAGTGGGACATCATTATTCTCAGACTGTGTTGTTTCTCCTAACTTGTTCTCCCCTTTTGATTTACTTTCATGATGGGGAATTGGGATATTTTCTATTGGAGCTTTGGCCTTGATCTTAAGCGCATTTCTTGCCTCACTTAGCTTCTCAATTCCCTTCAACTTAAATTTCTGGGCATCATCAATAGCCTTATTTTTCACAGCAAACTACTTTGTGTCTTCTTTATTTCTTTTAATAAATACACATGTTGGCTTACCATCTTTATTGCCAACAGTTCAGTTTCTAAGGACATAATTACTTTTTTCCTGTGTCACCATATCAGTAGTGATCTGGGCTATCTCTTTATCAGAGGGTCTTCTTAGTACAAAAGATTCTTCTACCCCCTTGGAGTTTATATTTATGTCATCAACTTCTTCCTCTTCTTCATCAGAAAAGATCTGTTGATGGTAGGCCTCTCCTCTGCTCTAAGAATTATTCACATCCTGATTTTGATTTCCCTCCTTAGAGTCAACTTCTTCAACAAATTTGGAAAAAGTCATTCCACAGCCTCTGACATCATATGATTCATCTTCTTCCTCTCTTTGTTCATCATTTTCAAACATATTCTGAGAGATCACACAATAATTTGAATCATGAGGGGACTAGCATGTTGTGCACCATGGAACCTCATTAGTCATATTGACTAAATTCTTTTGCATAGGATTATGGGTCTTATCATTAGGCTTTAGGTCCTTTCTCTCTGGAATAGCAGGTTTCCCATCCTTCCACTATGTATGGTAGGGAAAATTTTGTAACCTAGGCTGTCTGTTGAAAGTATTGGGAGGAGGCCTATCATTTCCCTGAAACTTTTTTTTTCATTTGGCTTTAGATATTTTAAGACATTTAAGATATGCTTGAGGTTATCATCCTCCCTAGGCTTTACATTGGTAGGTTTATCAACTTCTTTCTTGCCAAACCTAGGGGGCTTAGGATCTTCTCTTCTCCCTAACTTGCCAGAAACTCTTCTATTGCTTTCAATATTTACAGTAAATCTTTGAGCTTCTCTAATAGTTCTAAGGTTTTTATCTCTAAGTAGGTATCCCATCTTGGCATCAAAAGCATTCCAATATGTTGCAAAACACACCTTCTCATCTAATCTCATGACTTGGAAGAGCTTGTGCATTTCCTTCTGCAATCTTACATTGAATTCAAGGACTTCTTCATTTTGGTTTTTATTTATATTATTGAACTCATTCAACATGAAGCCCTCATTGGTCTTATCACCATACTGGTCTTTGAAACAATTAATAAAATCATCCCAAGTACCAATACAATCATAAGGAAGCCCTCTAAACCAATCCCTTGCATCCTCAGTCAAATATTGAACAAACAATTTCATGATTACATCTTAATGCTCTATTTCATAGTCATCAATCATATCAATGAATTTCTTCAAATGCTCTTCACAAGTGACAACATTATTACCAGTAAATTTAGGTAACTTTTCTCTAATTTTTGCAGGAATCAAATTAGGATAACTAATAATGTTGTTAAGAGAAGTTGTCAGTACCTTTCAACATGAACTGGTCCCCTTTGCAGTGATCCACCAACCTGAGAAGTAGAAGCTTTATTATTTGTTGTGTTAGCAACATTTGTAGTAATTAATGGTGTGATAATAGCAGCCTAAGTAGAAAAATTTACAATGTTAGCATTAGATCTCATCACAAGGTTAGTTACATTTGAAGGGCCAGAAGATTGTCTAAGAAAATCAACTTTCTTTTTCATTTCTAAAGTAGTGGCCTCAATTTCTGCCTTCTCTAGCTCTTTAGCTATAATCTCATTTTCTCTTTTGGCTCTCTCTACATCACTATCCAATTTGGACAGTTGATCTAAATGGATCTTTTCACTGATAGGCTCATTTATTTGGATCCCTACTGAGACCTTCTTTCCCTTATCCTTAGGTTTCCTAACTTCGGTAGTGAGTTGGATAATAGGTTGTTCATCAACTTTCTTGGGGGCTCTAACAACATTTATAGCTTTCAAGGTTAACAATTTTCTTCTTAACTGATCGACCCTAATTTGAGCCTATCTTATTTCATCTTCCTTTTCCATTTCCCTCTCCTTTCTAATAGAAATCTATTCCTGAATCCTTTTTTCTAGATTATAGAATTCCTAAAAAATATCTTCTAAATCTAGGAGAGTGGTATCAGATCCTAAATTTTCAAACCAAAAACCTCATGGATTATGAGGGCTTTCATAAGGAGAAGGTCCCCAGGTTAGGGGATCATTTCTTCCTTCTAAACCCCCACTCTTACTTCTTGACCTCCTATTTTCCTCTTGTGGTTCTGTGTCTGGGAACACTTTCTTCCTATGGTGTACTTCATCATTTTCTTTAGAATGATGAGAATAGAAATCCTCATATGCTCCTAGACCTAGATCTACTGCCTCTTCATATTTAGAGGCATTTCCTTCATGTTCCTAATTGAGTAGGTCATCTTCATTTACATTTTTCTTCTATCTCCATGCCTAAGACACATCTCCATTATTTTGATTTTTTCTAGGCTAACGGGCCCTAGAAGTGCTTGGAAGCTCACCTTCTAATATATTTTCAGGGTGATCCTTCCTCCAAGCCCTAGTATTTATCTGACTCATACTTGAAAGTGTGTGAAATGATCTTTATTTTTATTACCTTTTACTCAGCACTGTTGTAGATATTCTCAGAGTCACCACCAACACAAGTTGGGAATTACTTTCAAAAACTTAGTAATTCAGAGTATTCAATACTTGGAAAGAAATTAATGAAAGATCTTACAACATGTAAATGCAAAGCTTGCTAATATTTTCAAGATTATGCAAAAATCCAAAGCTTGCAAATAATACTCTATTCTTCAATGGTACTTACTGGTTCTGACAAATAAGAAGGCCAAGAGTCTAGCTCAACTTGTACCTACATTATTTGATATGAGATTTATCATAGTTAATTCATCTCTATTCCCCAGTAGAGTCACCATTTTGTTGGTTCCTCAAACTGGACTTTATTATTTTCAAAGAAACCAATACATCTATAGGGTTTTAGGATGGGTTAGATCCAAATATGGAATTCTATGATGATTGGACTAACTATAGGGACAAGACTACCCTCTACACTTCTGGCTTTGCAAAACTAAGGAGGGTACTCCTAATCTAGTAACAACAAGACTTACTTCAATAATAATGGACTGGATTTAATAACAATAGATAAATGATAAGAAAATACTAAATGATGACCATTCATTCATTGATTCTCCATTATCATTAAAATAAAATAGCTCCACTGTTGGCCAGTGCCTTATCCATTGGGCAACACCCTCACTACAAAATTGTAATACACAAAACAAACATACTAAACTTTAATGGTCCTGTCCTTTGAAAATGTTGTCACCCTATGGTGGGTTTTATCAAAGGAATCCTAGATTCACACTACTTAATTAAATCCTTATGTAAAACTCTCAAGAATTTATGTCATATATAAATATTATTTAATTTGATCCTGGATTAGAGTTGGAGAATATAAACATACACACAGAGATTATCCATGCAATGAATTTTATCAATTCATAAGTCAAAGAGAAATACACAAAGGAGAGATATAAACTTGGATTTTATTCAAATGCTATATCAATGTCATGTACAAAAAATGCTTTAAAATGTAACTTTCTAGATATTTTATTGAACCAGCAATATTTATCTTTACAAAAACTTGCCTAATACAGTCTATAATATCCTAGACTCAAAACTTGTCAGTAAGAATGTCCAAGTTTCGGTCCTTCTAAAATGATCCTAGTAATCCTTTTATAGAAAACAAGGATTTCATACAAGCTTCGGATCTTACTTGAAAAAGACAAAAAGTGCTCACCACATAAGACAAAAAAGACAAATATAACATCTTCTTGTTACAATTTTACAAAGAATCTTGTAGAGATGAGCGCCAAAATTTGCAACAAGTCCCAAGGTCAGTTCAACTTCTGCCTGGTGTAGCAACCATGCTTTCTTTCAACTGTTTGAGGTTCCCATCATTGCTTGCTTTGCTTTCAAGGGGTTGGGGCACTACCACTTGTTGCCTCTTCAGTGGATGTCCCTTCTTCTTTGGCACTTTCTACAAAGAATGTTGTTTCCTAAGATGTATAAGTTTCCTCACTTTGCCAATGAAAGGCCAGAACTTCATCCCTTTTTGGTAGCAATTTGTCCCAATCAGCAACTACTTGGGGTACCTCATTTCTCACACTAGTTAAATATATTTTGACATCCTGCAATATTTCAATTAATTGTACAAAGGGGGTATTATCTTTTGTATTCAAAATGGTGTCTATTCTAGCTGACACTTCGCCATCAATTTTTTCTAGCCACCAATCCTTGTCCTTTATAAATCCATCTACTTTGACAAGACTTGGGAACATTTGAAAACTATCTTGTAAGTACCTAACCCTTAAGATCTCTACCTTTCTCTTTAAACTTTCCCTATTGACCTCAAAATCAAAAAGGTCCTTAACAAAACTATAAGTATTTGTTAGTTGTATATCCACAATACATTGATCTATAATCAAATCAAAGAATGATTTCAACATGTTCTTTCTAGCAACCCATCTTTCCAAAATTGGGTCCACAGTGGTTATCTCCTTCTTAAAAGAGATCAAAATGTCAAATAATTGCTTAGCAACTCTATAAACCTCTTTTGGTTTTACATTTACAACAAAATGTAGGATTGTGTCCTTTATTATCTTCTCATATCTTTGTTTCTCCCTTTTTTCTATGTATTCATCACCTATAGAAGGGGGAAGAGGGGAGAGGGGATATTCAATTATAGTGCTTGAAGAATAAGGTCTAGTAGGGGAGGAAGAAATTTGCAATTTCCCTGACGCTTGAATTGGGCCCTGCTCACCTAACCTCTTCTTCAAGTCTACAATTAATGTATCCTTTTCATATATGCCCTGTCTTAGCTCCCCATAAGCCTTCAACACTATTTCCAATCTTAGTTTAAGCTCCTCCTTTTCCTTAACTTCCTTTTCTACCACTCTTTCTGTTAGTTGAGCCATTGCTACCACCATTCCTGATGCCTCAACTATGGAAGTATTAGTAACCCTTTTGACTATTAGGCTACCAATGTGATCACCACTAGTAATCTATTTTCCTTTGTTATTTCCATTCTTCTCTAGGGACCACATGACCAAGGCCTGATGGTCAATACTGAAAGTGACTCCCTTAATGGCATGTTCTGCCTCCTCCTTGGTCTTATGAATAGGTGTGGTCTATTTCCTGACTACATCCAGGACCACTGCATTAGCTATATCCCATTCTAGGAGGATAAGCACTCCTAAGTTTCTCACCAAGTCTCTCCCCTGTTCTCAAGTGATTTTCTCAAATCTATCTATCATTTATTTTCTTACCTCATTGTCTATGATCTTGAGGTCCTTGTCTGGATTCTCCCTGTGCCTTTTCTCACATGTTTCTTCAAACTGATTGATGTTCAATTTCCATAAAAATTGCATGAATGCTCTATCCTTCACAAAGGCATCATTAGCTAAGAATTCATCACATGCTTGTTTGATTATTGGGTCCAATTATGTGTCTACCATCTCTCCCACTGTTAGATCTAGTTTAGGTTCTTTTGGTGGCTTAGGTACCCCCCTCATTTATCTTCTCATAGGTCATGAAAATTTGACCTAGAGATCCCAACTATTGTACCTTCTATGCGACCTCTTGATCATCCATGATGTTGAAAGGCATTTAGAAAGGAGAGTAAAATTCCTCAACATGTTGAAGCCTCTCTTCTAGCTTTTTTTTCTTGGTGGGAGTTGGGGAATCAGGAACATTTTCAGCTGGTTGATCCTCAGGTAAGTCTGGAATCTCCACAACCTCCTTGTATTTCTCCACCTACTATGATGTAGAAGGGATATCCTCCTTTCTCTTTGTTTGTTTTTGTTTGTTAGGCTCTAGTACTATCACATTGTAACCAGTTTTTGTCTATACCATGTACTTGCCTGGGGGCAATGCTTTTACAAATGTAGGTTTTCTCAATAATGATTGAGTCTTCTCTGGGTTATCCTTCATGGATGTCTCCTTTTTATCACTGAGGGTTTGATAAACTTCCTAAAAATGATCCATGAGAGTGTTTATCTTCTTACCAATGGGATTTATGCTCTTTAGGTGATCATATCCCTGGTCAAACTGTTGGACAAACTATAAGGTCTTCTTGTATACCAACCATTTTTCTTATTTGATTTCTTGCTCTTGTATATTATGGATATTTCTAATAATATCCTCAAGGAAGTTAAAAATGTGATTTATCAAAGAGCACCTAGCCTTTATTTTAAACATTTCATATTAAAGCCCCTCTGGATTTGTTGTCCTAACAACTGAAGTAGCCATATGATATGGTTCCAAGACTTCATCCATATGAATCCATCCACCCTTTGTCATTATGAACTGGTGGGAAATTGTAACATTTAGGAATAGAGTTCCTCTACCCTTACCCGTGAGAGTGTTCTTTTCAATGTCTCCTAGTTGTCTAATGAATTCTGCAATACCAATCTTGAGGGGGACTTGATATGGTAAAATAAATGGAGCCCCTTTAAAACCATATAATCTGGTAACAGTACAAATAGGGTAAAAAATGAAAACCCCACAATTATGCACAATTTTGAGGCCCTGGGCAAACTGTTTTGGCCTGACAAGTTTAGCTAAGGCAATTGGGATTCTTGGGTTTTCATGGACAAACAATTTCCTTAGTTTGGCTGCAAAGCATCTATCAAAATTAATGAGACTATGATCCTCCCTATCCCATGTCACGCTAAGGCTCCACTATTGGACTGGCATGTCTTCACCATCCTTTTGTTTCAATAAATCTGTTAGCTATTTTTCTTGTATCCCTCAACTCTAAAAGAGAAATATGAAACCAGACCTAAGGATCTTTGTCTTGTAACACAAATTAACTTGTTCATACAAATTGAGGGGCAAGACAAGACTAATTGATGAGGATTTGATCCTCCTTCTGCTTTGAGTTCCACACACTCGTGTGGGTACACCTAAAACATGATAAGATCTGCATACATAAACATTTACTCACTACAACCTTTTATGTAGATATGAAAATCAGTGGATAGTTCTCAGACTTATAAAACATGGGAGTTCAACTCGACCAGTCTTATATAGGATCCCACCTATATGATCTACTAAGAACTAGGAAAATGGCCAAGGTGACAACAAGGATAAACTCCTTCTCTTTGAGCTTTGAGCTCAGGTAGGTTAACCCATTAATTCTCTCTTCAAGGAATCACTAAAATGAATTGTACTACTTGAATACAATCAGACATGGATATACATAACAGTAGGAAAGTAAAGTGATTTCAATTAAACCTTGATGATGAAACTGCAAGACAAGCAAAGACCAATGCCATATCCATTGGGAAATAGAGTCATACAAAAGTAAATCAATAGAAATCACTTAATAGGAACTCAAACAGAATGCCTTACAATCTAGATGGAGCTCAGACAGAATGCCTTAGAGACTATCTTTTCATTCCCAAATTGTTGTATCAAATCCTCACACAAATGCTTATCCCTCTGAAATTACTCATGAAACTAACTCCTTCATTGAAGGAAACTCATAGGTAATTGCACAGTTACATTGTAACCAGTACATTCAGAATGCCTTACAGACTTAAACATACAAGAGCATCAGCAAAATACAAAGAGACAACAATAATTTGGAACAAGAACTGCACTATGTTTCATTAAGATCTTTTTCTTCAATACAACTAGAATGACAAAATAAACTCAAAAAACCATGACCCTAGAACCAAAAAGCTACCTTGCAGCATTAATTTCACCATCCCTTTACAATAGAGAAGAAAACCAGATATAGGAGAAAAGAGAAAATCCATCTTAGTCACCAACACTTGTCCGTCCTCAAAAATATCTGCAACTACCATATGTCCACTTGGAAAACTTCCTCCAGAAATTACAAAGCATCTCTCTACTCTCTCTGAATAACTGACAATCAAATCCCCCTTTATTTTGCCTCTCAAATGCACCAAATATCTTCAGATTCTGAGGAAATTTGTAACTGAACCACAAAACACAAAGACACCTTTGGAATTCCATCAAAATACATGCATCAAATTAATCAAGAAATGAAATAACACAATCAGGAACACAATCCCAAAATATAGGAGCCAACAAATAAATCAGACATTCTCCTAACTGAATTCTGATCTCAAAATGTTCAAACCACTGCCTAATATCAAGTATCATTATGAAAATGCAACACCTCCTGTAGCAACTACCACTGAACACCTGCACATAAATTAACTTCAAATATGGAAAATTTAGATTCTCCCGGTTCCAACGGTATATTACACTCCATATTTTAGATGAAAATTACCCCTCTAGCATCAGTTTGAAATATCAACTCCCAAGCCAATTTCTCACATTCAAAAATTTGAAAATAGCATAAAGGTTAGACTTTATAATTTTGCTTTAAAATCCTGCACAAATTTTAAAAATGGACAAGTCCCATAAATGCCATGTCGCACCAACTGGTTGGTCTGGTAGACCACCTCATCTCCACCTGGACCTCTGCATTTCACCTATGCCACATGTCACCTTGCTGGTTAGCTTGCATATCCACCTAGGCAACTACAACTGAACCAGACTGCCACCTCACTGTAGTGCCACATGTCACCTTGTCGCATGATCTCATGGGCCAAAATTGGCCCTTGAGATCATGTGACCACCGTTGGATGGTCGCACAAATCTCAAGGCTAATCTCCTACATAGTCACACACTTGGCCAAAAATACCTTACCTGCGAGTAGGGCCCACCTGTCATAGAAATCGAGGTGCTTACAAAGGGTCACGTGCATAGCCTCCACTGTTTCAACTTATTTCATATGTGTGGGGGTTTGAATTTAAACATCATAAAGATCTATTTTGGCGTGCATGTGGGATCATTGGTTTTGAATGTTTTAAAACCTCTTGTGCATTTTTGGTCAAAATATGGGGCCCACCACCGCACAGCATTCCTCCAACCTAGCGGGCCCGCCAAGAGCCTTTGGGCTCTTTACTTATGATACATGGTAAGTGTCAGAGTATAAAAATGCAAATAAGATCCCAAATAGAACACATGTGGGATAAATGTTTTAAGCTTTTGAAGAGCCCTTTTTGTATGCTATGCGGCCTCTTCGAAACTAGCAGCTCCACTCTTGATCCTAGTGTATGGGTATTCATTAATGCTCAACATGAGGCCTTTGCATCTATTTTTGTAGGCATCCCCATCATTTACATGAATGTCCCCCCTCATGCAGGCAATTCTCAGACATAGGCTTTCCTTTCTATTTCTTACACATAGCCCTCTCCACAAAATGTGCCTTATTTATTATTTTTGTGGGCCTTCAATTACCAGCATAAGCAACCTATAAATTCACCCATGCACTTCCCTTACTGTCAAAACTAGCAACCCCCACTTGTCTTTAATGCTGGTCTATTAATTTAGATGCTAGCTTCATGTCTGTTGTGTATCTTCCATCCATATTACGTGTCCTCCACCATTATGACCAACACTGGCCTCTAGCACATGCCTCCCCCAAACTGGCAGCTCCACTCAAAATTGTGCAAGCTCCCATTTTAAACTGGCATCATGTGAGGCTTTCATTTGCTTGTCTTCAAACTTACGTCCCTTTGTAAAAGACACCACAAGCCTCCTTTATGCACTCCTTGGTCCTCTTTGTTTCACTCATGTTTGGTGTACATGTGCTGCTAGATACATATCAACGGCTATTTGCATGAGCACTCAACAATTGTGTAGGTCCCTTTATTCTTACTTGATGCTTGATGTGCTAAGCACTTTGCATATCCTGTGTACGAATCCCCCTTGCATTGGCATTCTTGAGTCACAAGGAAATTGTGAAGCCTCTTCTTGTGCAGGTTCTTTCCCCATTTTGTAATTTATCCCTGCAAGTGAGAGCATGAGGCTACATCTTACTCTGGGCACGTACCCTCTTCATATTCATGTTTGAGCATTCAATTGGCAACTTCAAAATAGTGCCAACACTCCTCATTCCTTTCTTAGACCGCCCCCACATTAGTGGATGAATTGGCAGCCTCTGTGAATTTATATTGAGGCCTATTTTATGCTTGGCAGCCTCCCACTATTGCTTAATAAATGGGAGCCTTCATTTGAACTCATAGGCGACTCCCAACATGTATTTCCCTTATGCAAGACACCTCAAAGCAAAGCCCCCACCTTGGTACTTTGCGCAAACAATTTTTTTTGCTACACGCCCCTTCATACTTTACGCTGCCATTATTCATTTGCAGCAACATTCATATGCACTAACCCTTGTCTCTCTTGGCCTCCTTTGCAATACATGAAAAGAGAGGAGAAGTTCTCATGCATTCCCCATCCAACATATAGTCTTGGCTGCTGCCACCATGGTGGAAAAACAAAAACTCTCCAACTTGTACTTTCAACATACTACCTCACCACTGGTAACAAAAACAATAATGTCGATAAAGCATTGGGCAATAAATGTATTACAACTACAAGGATATATAAGGAAAGACTTTTCCATTCTCCAATCCAATTCTTCAGACTTTCGAATAGACCAGTAGGATTATCCCATTTCTTATGTGGGCTGTCCCCTTTACAATGCATTCCTAACCTCATCAAATGCCAATCCTCCCTCTAATCTTTTGTTAGGTATAGACTTTGCACCATTGAGATCTCAAGGAGGCACAAGCATTCACAAGCCACACTCATTTGCAACAACAGTAATCAAAATTATGACGATTGATTTCTGAAGGAAATGTTCGGAGCTGCGAGCATCTAAATGGTGGTTAAGCATACACGCCTCATTAGTCCTCTGTATTAGTAGGCATAGTTCCTCCATATGTCACTTTTACCCTTTTACTTAATCAGGATGCAATCACTTGAATGAATTCAAGACCAAACCAAATCAAAATTTCAATCTCATAGTGCAGTTTCAAAAGCTTACCGATAACACTAACAGGCCTCCAAAATTGGCTTCAAAAACTGACAGAAGACCACTGCAGGATCATGCCATCAGGAGCATACACTGACCCCCAACATTATAACATGCTGGTCAAAGGAAAATGAATAAAAAGACCCAAGCTGAAAGATTTCAACGGTCAAACAATGCACCTTGAAAACATTGCTCGTTCGTACTACCAAAACATATAAGTTGCCTCCAGAACTGGCTTATAAAATTCACCTATTGAAACTTTTGAGATCAAGCAACTGAAACACTGGTTCACCCTCATATAAAGAGTATGAATTCATAACTAGCTCACCAAGAAGATCACATGGCAAAATGCAGTCAAACGCCAAAGTCAGCTGATCAATAACATTCAGGATAATAAATAGTGAGAAACATAGAAATCGGGATTGGAATCATTTTTGAAAACTAGGCTAAACATGACATTAGGATCTGAAAATAGGGGTATTTTTTCTTTGTCAAATAGAGAGTAAAATTCCATAATTAGGGCACATGATGAATAATAGGGTACATTTGGCAATCAGGAAAAGATAGGCTCTGAGAAATGCAAACTAGGAAACATGGTAAAATAGTGATTTGTGCATACGGAATGACCCTGGGAAAGTATGCTAAAAGATTTGTCAAGACTTCTAACTTGGCATACTTGTAGTATTTTCAGACTAGAACATAGTGGTACAACCTGTCTAGGCTCATCAATCATGGATCAAAAGTTATAACATCACAAACAGGGGTACGGATCAATCTTCACATTTCACTTGTAAAACAATAGAAGTTACATTTGGAATTGCATTTGCAAACTGAGAAAATGGATTCGTCATGGCCTGAAAATTGGCAAGGACATTCTCTCTCATACCTACAGTATGATGCAACAACTGACATGCAAAGATCCATCACAGGGAAAAAGATACAAGCCACCAAAGTGGGAAACTTAATGAAATCTGCATTTGTCAGTTTGGCGCACTTATAGAAACTGCAAATGGAATGGGCTTAGCAAACTAATCAAATGGATTTTTCATGACCTTAAAATTAAAACATAGGAAGCATTTGACCCCTAGAATATGATGCAAAAGGAATTTTCTCAATAGGTTCAACTAGGTCAAAGTTATAACTGGTCAAATAGGCCCTTCTAGAATTCTGCACAATTACACAAGTGCATGACAACAACAAACTACCAACTGAGGGGTTCAAAACCTAATCAAACGGATTCAAAAAGACTTTAAAATTGGAACATTAGTTCTTTGGTATGCATACTAAACATCCTCAAAGTGGTGGGTCATGAAACATTTCTGGATGCAAGATATTCAAAGGCAAACTGGGCTACTGTACTCTATTTGACACTTACGCAGAATTGTGCAAATTGACACATGCTCAAAATGGGACTTCACCGAATGACTCAAAACTCAAAGTTAATGACTTGGGATGTCTTCTAATGATAAAACAAGGGTGATAAGCACTTGACATGTACGGATAACTTCAGAATTGCATCCGGGAAAATAGGCACAAAAAAAAACTTATAGGGCCTTGAACAACAAAATAATAACATGGTACTCAAAAACCCATGCTGTCTTTTTAGTCCCAACAAAATCCATCTCCTTCTCAAAGTAACTAGCACCCTTAAACAAGAACATATACATCATGAAAGAATACCTACAGAATTATGAATTAAATCAGCAATGTAAGGGGAAAAGTCAAAAGTAACTGATAGGTATGGGTGTAAAATTTGGACCATCGTGTACATAAGATGTACTGGCATTCTTTCCTCCACATCTTCTCCAAATACTTGACATAATGACCAGTATGCACCTTTAGCTCTCAAGTTAAAATAATTTGTTTTGAAGGGCTCCTATGTACTTGGTCCCATGGCAATCATTCCCCCAATCTTGTCACAAAATTCCTTCACATGACCACTTCTGAGATAATCCTTTTATGCATTGTACAGTTGTTTCAATTCCTCAAAATCTATTTTTTCTAGGTCATTGGAAGGCTCACTTAGCTTAAAAACATTCCTGATCTCTTTAGGAGAGATATTCATTAGTAGGTTTCCTTTAACATCCCTAATTATTCTAGTAATTGGGTAATAATTCTTTACAACTTGAATCATTAAATCTGCATCTAGGAAAACGTTGGGCACCAAAAGCTTGCCTAGGTCAAACTGCCATATATTGTTGTTAGGAGGAGGGGCATTTCTCTAGCTAAAACCTACTTTGAACAATGCTAAACCAATGATATCAGAAGTGGCACTTGCATTGAGTGTGCCAATCTTTGCATCCCTTATGTAATTCCCCGTGTCATACAAGCCATCTGCTACCTTTACCCTAGGTTCCTTCGGTGTCAATTACTTGGCATTTACTAGATCAGTTGTTGAACTGGGTAATAGCTGTAACAAATCCTCATGTAGACCCCTCTTACTGTAATCATTTTTACTAGATAATTCCTTTCTGGGCGGCATTTTAGGGTTTGCAAATTCTTTATAGTTTGTGCAAAAGAAACACGACAGAATTATAATGCTTTTAACAAGAAAAATATTTGCACACATATTCACCAACCTTTTTTCAGAATTTTCTCAGGAAATGTCAACTAGCTTCTGCAAATCTTCTCACCTAATTCTCTATAAATTTTATCTCCTTGTGGTTTCAAAGAAAGCGTAAATCTTTGATATATTAGCAATCAAAATCGGTCCTTTTAGTAGTTTACTCCATAGGATCTAGCCATTACTTCTCGAAGAAATCAAACTATCATTGCTTAATAGGAAAATTGAATTTTGCACCAACTTTTCTTCAAGTTTGAATTTGGACCGTTCATCCTTTTTAAAACATAATATAATGGTTGTCACATGATCGTAAGGCTTGAAAAGATTTGACATGAACATGCGACAACCATTTGATCAAAATGTATCGACGACAATCCTTTAATCATGTCATCCATGACCCACTTGATACCTTGGATTCATTACTACCATTAGATGTTGCATCTGACAGCCATTGTTATTTTCCCTTTATCACTAGACATAAAGTAAGGTGTCATGACCTTGATACCAAATCGATGGTTTTTTCATGATTGCAAGGGCTCAGAAGATTCCATGTGAACATGTGACAATCGTTAGATCTTCCATATATTGTTGTTACCTTAAGTAACTGGCCCCACTTTTCTTTGACCAATCAAGAACGTCCACATTGCAATATCTAGCAAGTGGACATGTAAAATTTTCTTACCAAGCGTCTATGCTATTGGCATCTTCCACATCAAAAAATATCTTCAACCAATCAACAACGGCCATGTGTGTACACCTGGCAGCGGACCCACCTTTTTCTTACACTTGGGAATAAAGTAAAATCAATGATTGTCACATGATTGCAAGGCTTGGAAAGATTCTATGCGAACATGTGACAACCGTCTAATTTTTTGCAAACTATCAGTCTTGCAGATCCTTTTGAAACTGGGCCCATTTTACTTAACCAATTAGAAGTTGCCACATCACAATATCTAGCAAGCGAACATACAATTTTTTCTTACCAAGAGGTAGTCTTAATGATGGTTTCCATGTTAGAAATTATCACAGCCAATTATGAATGAACACCTATGTACACCTAGCAGCAATCCCACTTGACAACCATGCTGAGCTTTATGCAAGATCAACGGTTGTCGCATGATCGCAAAGGCTCAAAAGATTCCATGTGAACATGCGACAACCGTTCGATCTAGATTCAAGATTCAAAGTTGTATATAATGTCAAAACATTAGGAGATAAAGTATTTAAGGACTTAGGAATATTTATTAATATCAGCAGGATTTTTGACTTAGGAAAAATTAAAAGGGGTCGGACCTAGGTAATATGAAATTTAAGAACATGACCCCGCTTAGTGAAAAAATTAAAACACATACATTTTAGGAACTTAAGTGACTTGTAAAAGTAACTTCAAATAGATTATAAAAGAGTGACCTAGGTTTTTCTTATGAAAGCAAATCCACTGAGAGTTTTTTCATGCCTGGCTTTTCAATTAGGGCTTTCTAGATTTAAATGAGAGCTCTAGGATTTTGCAAGGCTTTTTCTGGGTTTTTTGCAATGAATTTTTCTCAATTTTAGGATAGTGCACATATGTTTCAATTTTGTAAAGAAATGCAAGATTTTATGCTTCAAAAATTGAAGTGCCAATAGGTAGGATATACATGTATCCTTCAGAACCTCAAATCCAAAAATCCTCCACTCCACCATGCTAGCTTCCTAATGGAAACATATTTATCTTTTAGTACTTCTTTTCTTCATTAATTAAGTTAAAATTTTAAATCAATTTCATGTTTTCTACTTGGATCTCCCTCCTGGGCATCACTGAAGGATTTGGATGGTGGGGGTATGGAGTTACTACTCTCTCTACACTTGTTGTGTCTAGGTCTTAGAGGTGGTGTCTCTATATGAGCATGTGGAGGTCATCGTGATCTCAATGGTGATGTCTGAAAAATGTGCACATCCACACTAGCACCACCAGCTGGGGGCATCTCCTCTACTCTCTCCTATGCTCTCTCCTCTACTCTATCCTCTTCTCTCTCCTCCTTTGTGGGGTCTCCCTCAGAGATGAGATCCTCCTCAACTTTGAGATCCTCATCTTCTTATTTCATGCCACCATCCTAGTGTGTCGTATCTGAATGGCTTGGATCACCTGTGGGATAATCAACTGGGAAGATGGGGTGGGTTCCTTAAGACTCCAGTATCTAATGTAGTCTCATCTAATGCCTGAATAGGACACATCTGGTGATACCTCTATCTCATCTGCATCAGTTTCTTATATGTCTGCTATTGATGGTTAGCATATGGTGTCAGGTCTCTGATAATACCTCGTTAGATGTGAATACTAAGGTACAGCTTCGAGGACTCCCTTTAAAAGACTGAACTATCTCATCACTTGATCATAGTAGTATGGCATCACTATGTGACTTTGATGAGCCTCTAGTAGCTTGCGCTATTATGACTACCTCATCTGGTGTTGTGTATCTATCCACTCTATCATGTGGCAATAGGATCTCCATATCACATATGTGCCTAGAATATAGTCTAGATATACCCTCCAGTAGAGGATATCTTTGTACTACCAAACATCTCTTAGTGGATAGGTGAATCCTCTTAGTGTGATAGCATCCACCATCACAGGAACACCCTATGGTCATGTACAAGTGAAGTTCTCTAACAACCAGATCTACAAAAGAATTCATACCATGAGACTCTCTCTCTGATATCTCACTAGCTGACATAGCTCGTGGTATAGGTGGGATAGCATGTTGCGACCCCATGAGAAGATAATCCTATCACTCTCCATCCTATGTACAATATGGGTGGAAGGTGCTAAAAAAATTGTACCCTTTGTTTTGGATACCACAACCAAGGATAGTATACATAGCATCACTCTCCGTACCAAATGTGTAGGTCCTGCCAGTATGGATGATAAGGTGATCTAATCTGCTCGGGTTTGCATCCCTGAAACCCATCCCAAACAATACTCTGCATCTACTGAGACATCCATAGGACCTCGTTGTGCTCTTAGTTTGACAGGCTTTCCTTGAACTGAAAGCCACAAGATTCTATAGACACCCTCCAGTATCACAGTGATCTCACTTGAAGGAAGATGAAATGAGCATGTATCCTCATTCTAGCTCTCTATAAGAGCTGATAACATGGCTCGGTGAAGTTTGATCTATGGTAGGACTATTACCTAGTACATTCCTATGTCTCTTAATAACTGCATCTCATCCTCACTCAACTCAGATAGCTTCTCTCTGATGACCACTAGTAACCCTCCAAAGGGATGCTCTCAAAGATGAACCAGGTCTTGTAAGCATAAACAAACATCATATCAGCATTCTAGACCAATAAATCTATAAATCTAACTTGACTAGGTCAAGGTCAACCTCAGTTAGGTCAAGGTTGACCTTCTTGGGTCAAGATCAACCTTCCTAGGTTAGGGTTGACATTTTTGGGTCAAGGTCAACCTCATCCTAGACAAGGTGGAGACCTTCCAGTTCATGTTGACCTTTTTGGGTCAAGGTCAACATAACAAGGTTAGGGTCAACCTTTCCTAAAAAAGAAATAATTTGTGAAGTACATAAATCAATAATAGAAAACTCACCTCGGGAAGTGATCATCTGGTAGCTAGGCATTGTCTCAAGAGCTCCATGTGTGTCGCTCGAAGTTCTTCTCTGCTCGACATTCTGCTTTCTCTCTTGAATCTTCAAATGGTAAGAATGAGTTCTTTTTCCTTATTTATAGTCAAAATTAGGGTTTTATTAGGGTTTTCTTATGGTTTACTCATGATAAATTCAAATTTCCCTTCATATGCATTTAGATAGACATTCACTCTTTTCATCATAACTTGAGTTCGGTAACTCAGTTTTCAATGTCTTTAGTGGCATTGGAATTGTGATTTAGATACCTAACCCCTTGAATTAGTTTAGGAAGGATGGTAATCCTTATAATTGGTTCAGGAAAAGACTTTCTCAAGAAATTTCATATCCAGTGTGTAAAGTCATTCTTATCACCCTATTTCACCAATCAGAAGTAAAAAGCTAAAATAGGGGGGGCATAAGGGGCTCTATGCACTTATCAATCTCATTCTAGTAAGTCTTAGGTGATTTATGGATTTTCATTAACCTTGTGTGCTGCACATACTAATAGTTTTTTGTAGGATCTCTACATTGAGGACTTGGTTATATCCTTTTTATTTTACTATGATGTTTTCTTACTTTATCTTGCATATTCATGAAGTGTCATATTTAAGATAAAGTGGGGGATAAATGTATTATCTTAAAATGGAATAACTTCCACCTTGGTAGGTTTAGCACCCTCATTTAGTACATTTATCATGATAGATTTTCATTTAGGATGCATTTGCACTTGATTCCTTCATTCTATGTGAAATTAGGGTTAGGATCCTGAGGATTCTCCTTGATTTCCCTTCTCTATGGCTCTATTTTCTAGGTAGGATCTAGGTATAGGTCCTCCTATCCTTCATCGCATTCATTTTATGTCTTTGTGCCTTTTTCTAGCACTCTGCCCTATTTTCTCACCATTTCTAAGTCTCTGGCCTACCCTAGGACTTCCTGTTCTCAAAGGTGACTGAGCCTGGACCTTTGGGTCAAGGTCGAGGTCAACCCTGACCTAGGTCAAGTTTGAGGTTGAACTTGACCCTTGTCAAGTTTTGTTCCCCCTTTTCAAATTATGGTCCTGGCAGACCCCAAAATTAATGTCAGGCCTCCAGATCTTAATGCGGAAGGGTTTTAATTCAAAATTCATTTAATTGTTTTCCCTCCAGATCTTATTGTGATTGGACCATAATTCGAGGTGAATTTGAATTATGGTCCCTTACATTGCCCGAGGAGCCTCACCTTCAAATATCTATATAAACACTCTCTTTTTCCTTCATTTACAGACAACAACACCAAGTATCCATCAAGTGGACACACAATTGATTGAAGCAAGCAAGAAATGGTGAAGTGATGATGCAAGATTTCAAGAGGATGATAGAGAAGATCAAGACCTTGTTGACATCAAGAATTGTTGGACAAACCATTGTGGACATTCCTTTAGAGCAAGAAAGATCTCTTCTTCCTTGATCCACCATTTTCAACATTCAAGCATTCAAAGATACAATCATGGGGTAGCAATTACGGATTGTGAGTTTGGTGAGATTACTTTAGCCTTGGGGGATTGGTATGCTTTCTTTATCATATTCAAATCTATGCATTGCTTTCTCATATCAATTCATGCTAGGGTTTTTAATCTAGAGGATTAGATCTTGGTATTGCACATTCAATACACACTCATATTCTATTACATCTGACTATTCATGGAGGTGGAGATCACCAAAACAAGGGTTTAACTAAGGCAAAACCATATATAGCCACCCCAAACACCATTTTCAAATATCTACAGTCATTGTTACAGAATTTACAGAGCATATCTGAGTACCCTTTTCGGCAAACTTTTGGGATCCGCAAACAGATTTTTCATCGAAACAGTGCAGGTCAAGGTAGAATTTTAGGGGTAAGATTGTGCCCCGAGGTAAGATCTCACCCCTGTTCTGGGTCAAGGTCGACTTTTCTTAGAAAGAAAGAAGATTTTTGGGTTTTCTCTATTTATGTGTTTTCAGGCTAGATTTGGTTGCAGAATTTCTTGAAACTAAATACAGACACCACAAAATAGGTATTGCTAGATTAGCTTTATTATGAGGTATGTAGTTCATCTTATTTAATTTCAGAATTCCTTACTTACATTTTTAGATTTATATTCTGTATCATATCAATTTACATGTATGGTGGAGAATGTAAGTTTAGGACCTCTATTAGGTGAATTATTAAAACCCCTTTCCTATTCCATCACATTCTCCAACCTTACAAAAGCTAAAGTGGAAAGAGAAAGTGGTAAAGAGTTAAAATGCTTGAGATCAGATAGAGGTGGTGAGTTCATTTCTAATGATTTCACTAAGTTTTGTAATGAGCATGGAATTAAAAGATAGGTTTTTACATCGAGGACACCTCAGCATAATGGGATTTCTTAAAGGAGAAATAGATATATTGTTGATTGTGCTAGAAAACTAATGATTGAAAAAGATGTTGTATAGATATACTAGAGAGAATCTATTAGTACTATTGTATACACATTGAACTAAGTTCAACTGAAGAAATATTCAAACAAGACACCTTATGAGTTATGGTATGGTTACACACCAAATGTAAGTTATTTCAAAATATTTGGAAGTAGATGTTACATTCTTAAAGATGATAGAAATAGGAAATTTGATTCAAAAGGTGATGAAGGAATATTCTTAGGATATTCTACTGAAAGAAAAGCTTACAAATGTTTGAATAAGGCTACTAACAAAATGATTGAAAGTGCAAATTTGAGAGTTGATGAATTTGTTGAGAAAAATTATGAAGAAAGAAAAAAAAGACCTAGAAGATTATGGTATATTTATATACATTGAGCAACCTGACACTATACCTAAGCAACAACATGGCATTAATGAGCATCAGCTTATACATAGCAAGAATCAGGAAATAATTATCGAGGAAGATCATGATCCTACACCGAAAGAAGAACATAATGAAGAGAAAAGAATTGAACCAGTACTTGAAAAATTTGTGAGGAGACACCATCCACAAAATTAGATTATTGGAGACAAGAAAGCTAGAATGATGACATGAAGTAAGTTGAGAAAAAACACATTCTTAGTTTGTGAATTTGAACATAAAACTATTAGATATGCACTTGAAAATGATGAAGGGATTAAAGTCATGAATGAAGAAATAGAGAAGATACTAAAAAAAAAAACATGGACATTGGTACTAAGACCAAATGATAAGAATGTAATTGGAACCAAATGGATATTCAGGAACAAGTTGAATGAAAATGGTGAAGTCACTAGGAATAAAGAAAGACTTGTATGCAAAGGATATGCACAAGAAGAAGGTATTGATTATGGTGAGACTTTTGCACCAATTGCTAGACTTAAAGGAGTTAGAATATTTCTTGCATATGCTGCCTACAAAGGATTTAAAATTTATCAAATGGATGTCAAATCTTCATTTTTTAATGGAATACTTAAGGAAGAGGTATACATTGAACAACCTAAAGGTTTTTCTGACCCAAATAAAAAAATATGGTATGTAAGTTGCACAAAGCACTATATTAATTGAAACGAGCACCGAGAGCATGGTATGAAAGACTGCATTCCTATCTTATCAATATTGGATTTGTTAGAACAAGTGACAACAACAATTTATACTTGAAAGGTAAACTGATGATAAGATTCTTATTGCTGAATTTTTTGTTGATGATATCTTATTTGGAGGACATGATAATCTATGCAAATCATTTGCTGATGAAATTGGAAAATAATTTGAAATGTCAATGTTTGGATGGATTAAATTCTTTCTTGGTTTGCAAATTTTACAACAAAGTGAAGGTATATATGTCACTCAATCAAAGTACATAAAAGAAGTGTTGAAGACCTTTGGTATGGAAGATTCAAAACCCATCGGTACACCTATGGTCACTAGATGAAAATTGACAAAGGATGATTAATCAACTGAGGTAAATCAAACATTATACACATCAATGATTGGAAAGTTGATGTATGTTGTGCACAGTAGACCAAATATTGCACATGCAGTTAGAATTGTAGCAAGATTTTTTGCTAATCCTAAAGAATCACATATGACTGTTGTAAAAAGAATTTTGAGATACTTGAAAAACACTAAAAACTATGGCTTATGGTACAAGAAAGAGGGCAATTTTGAACTAAAAGTTTACAATGATGTAGATTGGGCTGGAAACAATGATGACCTAAAGAGCACTACTAGTGGAGAATTCTTTTTGGGAGAAAGATTAGTTACTTGGATAATTAAAAAATAAGGATGCATTTCTCAGTCCATTGCTAAAGCAAAATATGTTGTTGTTGCTAATTGTTTAAACATTCCATGGATAAAATAAGTTTTGAAAGGTATGAATGAAGAGATCATTGACCCAGTGATAATATATTGTGATAACACAAGTGCTATAAAAATTTCCAAGAATCATGTGATGCATGTGAAGACAAAGCATATGTCTGTAAAGTATCACTACTTGAGGGAACAAGTACAAGAAAAACAAGTGAAATTGGAGTTTGTGAAATCAAATGAACAACTTATAGATATATTTACTAAACCCTTACCTAAGGATACATTTGAGTTCTTGAGGACTAGACTCGGGGTCCATCCCCTGTCTATCAGTCACTAAAGTCATCAGGAAGTTGCATCAACCTATACTTTATTAGAATATCAAATGATGTTGATGCATATTTCTCACACTTTAGGTCTCCTAAGTTTGTGAAAGCTAGAAAATGCAGAACAAATTGAAACTACATATCGGTACATGAAAGGTACTTGATCTGAACCGAACACCAAAGATAATATTTTGGCTATTGAATAGCTATTTATTCTTTTTGGAATTGATGTCAAAGGGAGAGAGAATCAATTAAATATTTATCCAAAGGGAGAGAAGAAAATGAGGATTGAAGAAGATCAAATCCGTAGGGAGAGTCTTCATGGAGTATTAATGTTTTGTAGTGATTAAACATATTAAATCTACAAGCTAGGGAGAGCTTACCAAGTTACAACATTTTCTTACATAGTTGTAGAATAGATGTTTTGGTATTCTATGGCATATTTCATATTGTGTTGCCATCAATTCCAAAGGGAGAGATTGATAACCTACAACTGATTGAATATCTTGAAGGAAAGAATGAATAATTGAAAGAAAATGATTAATAATCACCAAACTTCTAAAGTATATGTAAGACAATTGAATCAGTTAATGTATTATCATTGATGTCAACTACTTTTGACTATATTGTCATTATGGTTACAAACATCTAAAGAAGGAAAATGGTAAAGGAATGAGATATCTACATGAAGATGAGATGGATAAGAAAGATATGGATATGGTATACTTTGAGTAACTTATTGATGAGTCTATGACATCATGTTGATGACTTGATTGTATTACATGATTCTATTATGTATTGAAGATCGGGACTGAACAAGTTTATGTGGTCGATAAATGAAGATTTATGTATACACCGAGAAAGTGTAGTGTATACTGAGTATAATATTGACCAAGTAGGTAATCACTAACACATTCTAGTATTGACCAAGTGAAAAAAATAAATGGATTTTATAATAGCTGATTGAATATGATGAGCGAGACAATTGCTTATGATTCTGAGGTAGAAGATAATGTTTATTATAATGATCAAATAGATGACAAAATTTGAAGACGATCGAATGAAGGAGCATGAAATGTGTTAATGACACAACTATTGGCAAGTTGACTACACTGGTGTATATGAATTAATATAGTGTTTTCATTATGGAAACAAAATCATATAGTGTTTTGGAGTCAATGCACTTGATGAGAAGATCAGAAATTGGCTAAGTGATGAAGACTAGACAGTGTACAGAGTTACTGAAGATTAGAGCATCAGTACATGTGCATACAATAGAATTATGGTATGCACCCTAGAAGTTAAGTTGGTAACATCATATTCATGCTAATTCTAAGAGTGCATCATCAGAAGATTTAGTATGAGAAAGATACAAAAAGTTCAAGTTGCACAGGCAGTGAATGCCAGAGAAGAACAGAGCAAGCAGTCGACTGTTGGTATTTTGGTTTGCGGTTATATTATTATGTTTTAAAGGCTATGCACCTATTGTAATTTAGTTTCCAACATGTAATTATTTTTTTTTGTAAACACACTTGAGCCAATTCAATTGGAAGCATTGTATGTAATCGGTTAAAGGGCTGACCTAGTTAATTGTTTTGTATGCACATATAAATATGAGATGCGCCCATTGTAATGACAAGAGTAGTGAGTAAAGAGTTGAGAGAAGTAGAGTAAAAGTGTGTGAAGATTTGATAAGATGTATTAGAGCTTTACAAGAGGTCAAAGCATCAACACATCAAAGGAACTGATCAGACAAGCAGTGTCACAGTAACAGTTCATCCAACAAATATAGTGTGTATCAGAGATCAAAAGGTTGTAGCCTTCACCACTTGAGTAGTGAGCTCTAGGATAGTGTGTCCACACCCCTAATAGGTTTTATTGTAAAATACTCCTAATAAGGTCCAGCCCTTAACAAGGTCACTGTACTAAACACATTGTAAAGCAACTCCTAACAGGGTTAAGGATCTTCTAGCAAGGATCATAAAACACTAGTATATAATATTAATGGGTGTCAATTCCCACTGAGATTTTTACCTATTTGGGTTTCCCCATAACCATATTGGTGTTATGTGTTGATTTCATGTTTCATTTTTATGTTGATGTTCATTTCAATATTTAAGCATTCAAGTTCAGTTTAAAGAATAAAGTAAAAATATAAAATACAGTGAACACTGATTCACCTCCCCCTCTCAGTGTTCCCATTCCTAACAATTGGTATCAGAGCTCTAGTCCTCGATACAAAATTTTAACCACTTGAGGAGATCATGGACAAAGTAGAAATGAAACTTCTAAAAAGAAATATTGAAGCTTCTCTTGAAGACCTAGATAGATCTGAAAAAGAAATTGAAGAACTTAAATAAAAAGTCAGTGATGCTCAAGTAGTCATCAAAAGGCTAAGAAAAGAATTGAAAGAATGCTTTGCCAATGATTTAGGGATAATGATCAAGAAGTTGAATGAAGAAAATTCATCCTTGAAAGAATAGATTGAAGAATTGGATGACAAACTAACCAACAACCAAGATGTCTATAATGAACAGATCAAAGAGAACCTTCAACTGAATGAAGAATTGAGGCAAGAAAACATGGAAATTTTGGAGCTAAGGAACAACAAAGAAAGCTTGGAATCTGAATTAAAAGAGGCAAAGAATCACATTGATAAATTGCACACCAGTTTTGATTTGATAGAATCTCAGTTATATGCAAGAAGACTTAAAGGAGATACTAGCTGCATTGGATACAATGAAGCACAAAACTAGATTGACAACATGCGAGCAAGAATGAAAGCACCAGAAAATAACACAGATGCTAAGGAGACTGGAAGTCAAACTAAAGATCTTATTGAACCATCCAAGAATGAGCGCAAGCCAGTAGATCAAACTTGTTATGCTTGTAACAAGCATGGACATATAGCGAGGAACTGTACAGAGGTAAGACCTTTCAATGGTTATTGTTATTCATGCAATAAATTTGGTCATAGAGCTATGAATTGCAAGACAAGTTAGAAGAACAAGACACAACATAATTAGAGAAATTAGAATCAGCCAAATATGAGGAGTTCTCAAAATGTTACATATCATATATGTAACTATAATGGTCACTCAACAAGATAATGTAAAATGGTGACCCATGTCAATGCACCGAGGAATATATGGCCCCTAGTCATTTGTCACTCTTGTAACAAGGTCGGACACATCTCAAAGTTTTGTAGATCAAGGACACAAGGTCAAGAAAGCCCTAAAAATCCTGAAGAACCAGTATTGGACACTGAAGGAGAAGTTAAGTTTGTGAAAGCTTCAGATAACGTGAGCATGATTTGGTCAAAGGTAAAGAAGGATAAGATTGATGAACATGTATTGGATGCATCCATAGTGGACGCACCCTCTACATCAAGATGAATGGCCCTCAGTGTCATAGGGGACCTAATTTAGCTCTAGACTCCTGTGCGGCTAGTATACTCACCCTCTGAGTATGCGCCTTTGGACTTAACCTTTTGGAGATTAGTCAAACCTATGTACAAGAGTGCACTAGCTGATTATTTATAGAATGAAAGTTGGAAATTATCAAGTGACAACTTGGTTTACGTGATAAGCATTAATGGAAAAATTTCTACTTTAAAGTACACAAAAAGTTTTTAGATCTCTCATTACATTCAAATTCAGAGTGATTGGAGAGTAGAGAAGCCCTAGAATTTGATTGTGAAGGAATGCTAAATTGATTCACCAATGATTAGCAGTACATTTGATCAATTGCAGAAGCCCTAATCCATCACACCAATTCAGAAGTCTTTGAGATCATTTGGAAAGTGATATACAAGTAAGTAATGGCTACTCCCATTTTATTTGATGTGGTAGAAAAGAAGAGATATGTGTTTAAGAGGCATCCATTCAAGTCCACATTAGATGACCTAGAAGGTGCATTCTCCTACACTCCCATGGGTGTTATGCATGTGGAAGATATTAGGGCATACATATATTGCAAGAAGGAACTAGTAGGTTTGGATAGAATAAGAGCATACATGGAAATAATGATAAAACCTGACAAAACCTTCTTAGATGAGTATGTGTAGTTGGATAATCATCCTATAGTGGAATATGCTATGGCATATGAGTTCTACGAGTTAGAATGGATCAAAATTCTACTTAGCAAGATCCATGATGACCTATTTTGGATAGGAGAAGTGTCGGTTAGGATAACAAGAGACCTAATTCATGAGATGATAGGAATCTCAAGGATAGGCACCATTCTTCTAGTGGGAAAGGACACCAAAAAACTTGTAGAATAGGCTTGCAAATCAAGAAGTGATAGGTGTGGAATGACAGTTGAGCCTATATAGGAGAAAGACATCAAATTGATGTCTATGATACTAGGATATAGGTTCCAGCACACCAACAGAGTAAATGGTGTGTTAGCGGCCACCATTCTAGCACCAATAAGATTGGTAAGAGAGAATGGAGAGTTTAATCTGTGTGAGATCTTGCGTGCATAGCTTATAGACAACATAAGAGCCAACAAGCATGACAAGACCAAGATATTTAGGTTTGGGTCTCTAATAATCTATATGTACTTCCATATTCTTGGAAAGGTGTCTAATTTGTATCTAGACAAATCTATTCCCATAATGCCACAAATATCCTTTAAGGCATCCATAGAAAGTACCCTTAAGGATTACATGACTCTAGAATTGAAGACATTTAGGGTCAAAATGAAAATGAGATATAGGATTCTAGAAAGTATTGTTGAGGAATACAAGGACACAATTTGTTTCATGGTGGAGACTGATACAACATGCATGAAGGTTGTTGAACCAAGAAAAAAGTGGATTCATCCACTGGGATATGAAGTTGAAGAGCCTATTCTAGAGGCTTATGCTCAAGTTCTATTGTCAGCACCTATGGACCCCATTGAACCTAGATGGGGAACTTATGAAGAGAAAACAAGAGAAGTAGATGTTGTATTGAATAGCGCAACAACAAAGAGAAAGGTTGTCAAAGTCACTTCAGAGATTTTGAAAATTCATGGAGTATCCAAAGAAGACCTAGACAAAGCAAGGCAAGAGAAGATTGCTTTGGAAATAGAGAGCACAACTACAACAAAGAAAAAATCTGATGATCTAAAGATGAAAAAGGTAAAAATTGAGAAATCTAATGATCTAAAGGGTAAAATAGATGATACCCCTTCTATGCCCAAGGTAACCATTGACCTTACTACTCCTCCTAAGTATAAGGAAATGCCTAAGAGGAAGAAAGAAATTATCACCATTCATCCATCCTCTTGAGTAATAAGAAATAGAAAGAACACTCAAGCACCTCCAGAAGTAAGTTTCAAACCTAGTCTCAAGGTGTTGAGCTCAAGGATTATTGATGAAGGCAGGATAGATCAACTAGGAAAGTTCTATGAGAAGTATAGTGAAATTGATAAATCAAAAATTCATGGAATGATTGTCAAATATATGCTGAAGTTCAAAAAGACAGTCCTAGAACTGAAGACTATGATTCTAGATAATGTTTGGAATATATTAGAATTCCTAAAAAGACAAGCAATGGAGGAAGATTTGAGAATAAGAGAGAAATAGAGAAAGCCTTTGAGAAGGTCTTCATGAACAGGCACATGTATCCAGCTACTGCGCCCATAGCTCAAGTGCCCAAAAAAGTTGCAAAAGAGTTAGAGACTATAAATGTACCATCTATAGGTCCACAAGATTCAGTGCATGCAGTTGATGCACCCAAAGAGGAAGAGAAGTCTGCGCCTATGACAAAAGCACACAAGAATAAAACAATTTTCATTGACAACATTGAGATTGCAATGGCGGCCTCAAATACTGATTTAGACAAGTTTGAAGAAACCTCTGTAAGCACTCAAGAGGCTGAAAATCTATGTAGCAACACTCCTCTCAGTCAGCAAGAAGTACTTATTGAGGATGTGATAGAAAAGAAAGAACAAGGAAAAGAGAAAGAGAAAGAAAAAGAAGAAGAAAAGAAAGAAGAAGAAAAAGAAAAGGAAGCAGAAAAATAAAAAGAATTAGAGATAAAATAAAATGAACCAATAGACAAATCATCTATTGAAATAAGAGTCAAATAGGAAGTAATGGATAGTATTCCTATCACTCCAGTACACTCAGCTTCATTGTTGTCAAGTTTGACACCTGACACAACCAGTTTGGATTCATGGGGAGAAGAAGACCTGATCAAGATTAGTGTCTTAGCTATGGAAAAAGCCAAAGAGAAACAAGTGATGAGGAATCCCTTATTCATGGAGTCTGTGGACATATTGAACATCTTGTTGGCCTCAAACAAGAAAGTGTCCAAGGTCCGTATAGTTGATGATGTTAGCAACATCCTCATAGCCTTTAAAACTAACTTTGCTAGCTTGGAAGAATTTTCATCTCAAGTTGCAGAAGATAATTATAGAAAGAAAAGGCTAAATGAATTGGTTAGTAACTTTGCACTAGACCTTAGTTCACTCAAAGTTGGACAAGTAACTTTGAAAGAGTTTGCAGAAAAAGGAAGAAAAATTATTGCTGACTATATGGATCAAGATAAGTTGACTGATGACCATTTCAAGAAGGTACAAGAGGTAGAAGCTATGATAGAGAAAGTAAATAAATCAATGAAAGACCCATCCACTGATGTAAATGTGTGCAATAATATATATCACGGATAAATTGAAAAAATTGAGAAGGCAGAAAAGGAGATGTCAAAAATAAGGGCTAGGCAGACTCAGCTTAGAAATGCTCTTGTGCCCTCACTAGATATACTCAATCATAATATCAAGGAGATAGACACCACCATGATGACATATGATCATGGTCCTAGTATAGATTTGGAGAAGATGGAGAAGCTACAGTATGCACTATGCCCCCATCTCCAAATTGTCAATTCACTAATTACATTTTGGAAGAAAGAGATCCAAAACTTACAGATAGCATATCCAAATGTTCTCTCACTATAAGTATTTGTAGATACAATTTTGAAGAACCTTTTTCATTAATGTCAAAGGGGGAGTATATATAGAATATGGGTTATAGATATGTATAAGGGAGATATAAGATAGAATTTTTTTGTATTAAGGGACAGTTAACAACTTTGCCATATTCCTTTGTTTCCATCAATGACAAAGGGGGAGATTGTTGGCAAGTTGACTACACTAGTGTATATGACTTAATATAGTGTTTTCATTATGTAAATAAAGTCATATAGTGTTTTGGAGTCAGTGCACTTGATGAGAAGATCAAAAATTGGCTAAGTGTTGAAGACTGGATAGTGTATAGAGTACCTGAAGATCAGAGCATCAACGCATGTGCATACAATATAATTATGGTATGCACCCTATAATTTAAGTTGGTAACATCATATTCATGCTAATTATAATAGCGCATGATTAGAAGATTCAGTATGAAGAAGATATAGAAATTTCAAGTTGCACAGATAGTGAATGCCAGAGAAGAACAGAGCAAGCAGCTGACTATTGGTATTTTGGTTTGTGGTTATATTATTATATTGTAAAGGCTATGCACCTATTATAATTAGGTTTCTGACATGTAATTATTATTTTTTGTAAACACACTTGAGCCAATTCAATTGGAAGTGTTGATGTAATCAGTTAAAGGGTCGACCTAGTTAATTGTTTTGTATGCGCATATAAATATGAGATGCATCCATTGTAATGACAAGAGTAGTGAATATAGAGTTGAGAGAAGAAGAGAAAAAGTGTGTGAAGAGTTGATAAGATGTATTAGAGATTTGCAAGAGGTCAAAGCATCAATGCATCAAAGGAACTAATCAGACAAGCAATGTCATAGTGACAATTCATCCAGTAGATATAGTGCGTATCTGAGATCAGAAGGTTGTAGCCTTCACCACTTGAGCAGTGACCTCTAGGACAGTGCATCCACACCCCTAACAGGGTTTATTGTAAAAGACTTTTAATAGGGTTCGACCCTTAACAAGGTCACTGTACAAAACACATTGTAAAGCAACTCCTAACAAGGTTAAGGATCTTATAGCAAGGATCATAAAACACTAGTACAAAATATTAGTGGGTGTCAATTCCCATCAGGGTTTTTACCTATTTGAGTTTCCCCATAACCATATTGGTGTTATGTGTTGATTTCATGTTTCATGTTTATGTTGATGTTCATTTCAGTATTTAAGAATTCAAGTTCAGTTTATAGAATAAAGTAAAAAGATAAAATATAGTGAACATTGATTCACCCCCCCCCCCCCTCAGTGTTCCCATTCCTAACAACAACTGTCGAGGAAGGTTAAAGTGACAAAATGAACGATGAAGATTAAGAGGAAAAATATATGCATAAGAAGAAAACATTTTATGATGTCTATATAAGGAGACATGAGATTCATTATTGAGTCTGGGATTCCTGATGCTACAGGAGAATTTGTGTGAAAAGGATTATTTTCATGCAACACTGATCAAACTGGTTGAAGAAAGAACTGAGCAAAACTACAGACAACACCAAGCATCAGAGAAAGCTTATACTACACAAAACAAAGTTGGAGAAAACACTAATGTTGAATTTATTAATGATCAAAGGTATTTTGAGCTTATCATAGATCTGAAAATCTACAAATTAAAGTTGTATTTGAATCAGATCATTATTATATCATTTTAACCATTTCTATAAATAAATCTTTTAACCGAGTGAGACTTAACAGTCTTTGTATTTCAATATGACATTCAATTAATGTTTATTGTTTTCTTTTTGACCCCATAGTGAATGTTTGGTCAAAGGAGAACTATTAGTGATAAATCCTCTAACTAGGTCACACTTCAAAGTGTGTTTTGTAACCTTTAATAGGGTTAGCTCCTAATCAAGCTCACTTCAAAAGAGTGAATTATTTTGGGTTACCGGTCCCAGGTGGTTTTTCCCCTAACAAGGTTCCCATGTTAAAAATATATGTGTTATATGTGTATGATGTGTTGAATTGTTATTTTACTTTACACATTCCTATAACTAGATAGATTAGTGAACATAGTATTTAATTTACTGGTGATCCTTAGATGAAGAGAAAGATAGAGTTGATATCTTACCAAGTTGATTATTTAATTTAAAAGTTTTAATATATAGATCTGGGAGATTTGGGACTGTAGGATAACTAAACTTAATTGATTCATCCCCCTCTCAGTTAACTAACACCTATGTTATTGTGCACACTAATGCCATGATGCAAGAGTAATTAAGGAGCATAATCAATCAAGCCTACACTCAAGAAGATTCACACCATGCATATAGCCAAAGACCAAGTCAAGATGGTCAAGCAGTAACCAACAACTAAATAAGTCAATATCTTATTGACAACAACTTGTATGAAATAATTTATGGAGCTTTAATGATCATCCTTGAAAATGAGTAAATTTACAAAGAAGTAGTTAGGCTATATCTTCTCTACAACTGAACAACTAATTGTTCCTTATTTATTGTATAGTATTCCTTCTTTCTTGCAAATAAATAATGTATGTCTACCTATATCTTGAGATTGGACTAGTTAGTTTTAGATTTATTTAGTAGTTCTCCTTAAATAATTTATAATGCCTTCTCAAAAGGTTAGCTATAGAGGAGATTTTTAAATGTAATAGTTTCTTAGTTTTAGCAATAGACATAATAGTTTCAGTTTTAGTTTATCTAACAACAATTTTTTGGATGAATAAAATAATGTTTTTAGTTTATAAGTATCTTTGTTAGTTCTATAAATACTCATCGAAGGGGCCCACTTGGTGAGGATTTCCCTATTTCATCTTAGTAGGCTATTTTTCTTCAATTTATAGTTATTATTTTAGCATTTGTCTATTCCTGCAGCTATTGTAAATAGTTTCTTGTGACTATTCTTATAGCCAAGGTAGACAGAGTAATTTCTTGTTTGTTTGTTCTAAATAGTATTGTTGTTAGTTGTTTGAGTTTAATTCTGGCATTAGATTCTGTTAAGTAATTGAGTTATTTCCTTTCCTACAATTTCCCTTAAGTTGTAAGATATCAAGGCTTTAGTTGGGACTTAGCGCACATATTGTTGGCAAGAGATGTCGCATTATATGTTTTGTATTTTTTCATTGATGGAAACTACACATTATTCTCTTGGCCACTTGGAATATTTTTGGATTTACCAGAGGTTAGAATATTTAATCCACTAAGTATGGGAGAAAAGGAATAGTATATAGGTTTAGTAAAAGGATTAGTATGGAAGTATTTTGTATTTCTAAATACCAATAATTGGTATCAGAACCTTGTACCTTGGAAGAATTCTAATAGCTTAAGGAAGGTCTTGATGGGTGATTCAATAGTTTATAGTCGTATTCAGAAGTAGCTTTGATTGCACTCAAGGATGTTGATAAATCAAATGCTGAAAATATTGAACTAAAGGAAAAACTCAAAGAATCTGAAAGCTTTATAGAAACTCTAAAGGATCAGTTGATCAAATCTAGAGAAAAGAGTAAAGATCTTGTTGAGCAGTTTAAGATGAAAGGAATCACCAATGATTCATCATCCATGAAAGAGAAATTTGATCAATGTGAGAAACTTAAGAAAGAGAAAGATAATCTGAAACATGAGATGGAAGTCATGATGATGAAAATGACTAAAGAAATTAAAGAAAAGAAAATAAATTAGGAACATCTTGAAAAATCTCTAAAAAGAAAAATTAGATGAATGTCACAAATTGAATTACCAGTTGGGAAGATGTAGCTAGATCTTGATGAATCCAAACATAATGAGAAAGAGCTTGAAAGAGTTAATGAAATTATTAGGAGTGAACTTTTTGTAGCTAATGAATTCAAACAAAAATTTAAGTCTAGTTCAATGAATCTTTATTAGCATCTCGAGATACAAAGACCTAAAGTAGATACTCAAGGACTTGGCTTTGAGAAATGAGAAATCTCTACATCATAAGAGAAAATCAATTCATTAGATAATCATACATAAGATCCTAAGAAGACACATATGAAGTAACTAAACTTCAGTGGAAAATTCTTTACATGTAACAAATCTGGTCATAGAGAAAAGGAATGAAGAAGAAGACCTAATGCTACATAGTTTTATGTTTATTGTTACACTTTTCACAACTATGGACACAATTCAAGAAAATGTAGAGCTAAGGTGAACTGGGGAAATGTTACTTGTTACAAATGCTATAATTTTGGACACTTGGAGAAGCAGTGAATATTAAGGAAAAATAAAGAGAATACAAGGTATGGGAATTGAAATGTGATGTGTTTCAATTGCAACAAATTTGGTCACATTGCCAAGAACTGTAGATATAAAAAATCTAATATAAATTGAAGAGGTTCATTGGAAAGAAATAATGGACTAGATGATAAGGGAAAGAAAATTGTTAACGTTTAAGATGTTAAAATGAAGAAGATATGGATGATTAAATAATAAATTGATGCCACTGGATAGATCGCACTAGTCTCTGGTGTGAATATCCCTTTGGGAAATTAATTAGGTCATAGACCTAAGGGGGAGTTCTTCAAGAGAAATATTACCTTACCCTTGAATTTGAAGGATTGATGAAAGTGATCAATTCAGTCACTTGTAGAATTAAATTTGGATCCTAATGAAAACATCTTTCATGAGTCTGATCATAATATTAAGGATCACAGGCAAAATTTGTATCACTAGTAATATACAACTTTTTGAACTAGGATTCACTCGTATTTATTGCAATTTTTTTTTAGGCATGCAAAGGAGTAAAAATATTTCTATGACATCATTTGGCATTGTGGTATCTTGTGAATGAGCTTGTAGAGAGATTGAAGGCAATTTGAGAAGAGATTTTGACCTCTTCAGATATTATAATTGTAAACCCTTGCCGACATTGCAAAAAGGTATTTATCACTTCTCGACTTGATAAATTTGATCGATAACAATGGATACACCTATGGTAGTTAACATCAAGGATAGACCACAACCTGAATTTTAAGAAATGCCCACATAAATTCATGGAAGATAACCCTCATGGAGCCTTTTCTTATGTGTCACATGGTGTATTGCACATAGAAGACATTAGAGTATATATTCACAATAACATTAAAGATCTAGGAGACTATCTAATGGTTAAGGTATATGAATCCCTGAGTGTTGATGGAAATTTCAAAGATGAATTCAAGGTTTTAGAAACCTTTTAGTTATCCTAGATCATGAAGTTTCATATTTTTTATGAATCAGAATGAGTTAGGATTATTCTTAGTAGGATACATGATCAATTATTTTGTCTTGACAAATATTATGATATTTCCAAGGAAGTTATGGAAGCAATGACTAGTTTTAATGTAAATGGGGAAGTACCTACACTAAGAAATATTAAGAAGAACTTGGTAAAAAGTCTTATCAATTTGCAATGGGATAAGAGAGCCATGACTATCAATAATATCAAGCAAATAGATGTAAAAAATTCTTAAATGGTTTTAGGATATAAGGTATATCATTCTAGCAAAGAGAACTCTATATCTAGCATCATAATTCATAGTACATATCAAATAGTCAAGGAGAAAGCTCAGTATGATGTTTGTGAGATTCTAAGAAAGTGGATTTTGGAGAATTTGGGAAAGATAAAGAAGGATAGGAAATATATATTCAAGTATAGATCCTTGATCATACACATTTTCTTCTATTTCATAAATTACTTTCCATGGATGGGTAATTTTGAATGGAAGAAAGACATGCCAGTGGCTATACAGATCAGTCAATACTACCATATGCATAATAAAAAATCTATGACAATAGAACTATGGGGATACTTCAAAACTTTTTAGAAGGAGATGTATAACAAATGTATAATCCCAAGAGAGCTTGTGGAGAAATATGATGACATAATTTTCTTTATGGTTGAGACTAATGATTATTGCTTAGAGGTAGATGACCCAAGGACTTCTTGGATCATGCCTATGGGTTATGAGGTAGATCGTATTTTACTAAAAGGATATGTTAAGGACATGTTAGACAAACTGATTGACACCAATGAAGAGAGGTTTAGAACCTACAAAGAGAAAATCTTGAAAGTGTTGGCAAGTTGGCTATACTATTGTACATAACTTAGTATAGTGTTGTCATTATGGCAAGAAAGTCATATAGTAGTTTGGAGTTAGCGCACTTGATGAGAAGATCAAAAATTGGCTAAGTGTTGAAGATTGGATAGTGTACAGTGTACCTGAAGCTCACAGCATCAGTGCAAGTGTGTACGACTGAGTTATGGTATGCACCCTAGAAGATAAGTTGGTTAGAGTATATTCATGCTTAGTATATAAGTGCATGATCAAATATGCAAGTATGAAAAATTTACAGATAGTTGAAGTTACACAGCTAGTGTGTGCCAAAGAAGAACAGAGTAAGCAGCCGACTATTGGCATTTTGATTTGTGGTTATATTATTATGATGTAAAGGCCATATACCTATTGTAATTAGGTTTCTGACTTTTAATTATATTTTTTTGTAAACACGCTTGAGCCAATTCAATTGGAAGCATTGTATGTAATCGGTTAAAGGTCGACCTAGTTATTTGTTTTGTATGCGCATATAAATATAAGATGCACCCATTATAATTAGTATGAGAGTTGATATAGAGTTGAGATAAGTAGATCAAAAGTGTGCAAAGAGTTTATAAGATATATTAAATCTTTACAAGAGGCCAAAGCATCAGCACATCAAAGGAACTAATCAAACAAGCAGTGTCGTAGTAACAGTTCATCCAGTAGATATAGTGCATATCTAAGATCACAAGGTTGTAGCCTTCACCACTTGAGCAGTGAGCTCTAGGACAGTGAGTCCACACCCCTAACAGGGTTTATTGTAAAATACTCCTAACAAGGTCTGACCCTTGACAAGGTCTACTATGCTTAATACATTGTAAAGCAACTCCTAACAGGGTTAAGTATCTTCTAACAATGATCATAAAACACTTGTACAAAATATTAGTGGGTGTCAATTCCCACCGGGGCTTTTACCTATTTGGGTTTCCCCGTAACCATATTGGTGTTATGTGTTGATTTCATGTTTCATGTTTATGTGGATGTTCATTTTAGTACTTAAGTATTTTAGTTCAGTTTGAGATTAAGTAAAAAGATAAAATACAGTGAACATTGATTCACCCCCCCCACCCCTCTCAGTGTTCCCATTCCTAAAAATTGATATCAGAGCTCTGGTCCTCAGCAAAGAAGTTTAACCACTTGAGGAGAAAATGGACAAAGCAGAAATGAAACATCTAAAAAGAAATCTTGAAGCTTCTCTTGAAGACCTGGATAGATCTAAAAAAGAAATTGAAGAACTTAAAGAAAAAGTCAGTGATGCTCAAGTAGTCATCAAAAGGCTAAGAAAAGATTTGAAAGAATTCTCTACCAATGATTTAGGGATTCTGATAAAAAATCTTAGTGAAGAAAATTCATCTCTAAAAGACCAAATTGAATAATTAGATGATAAGATGACAAACAATCAAGAAGTCTATGATGAACAAATCAAAGAGAACCTTCAACTGAATGAAGAATTGAGGCAAGAAAACATGGAAATCTTGGAGCTAATAAATAAAAAATAAAGCTTGGAATCTGAATTAAAAGTGAAACCAAATCAAATTGATAAATTGCACACCAATTCTGATTTGATAGAATCTCAGTTGTATGCAAGAAGAGTTAAAGGAGACACTAGCTACATTGGATACAATCAAGCACAAAATCAGATCAACAACATGCGAGCAAGAATGAAAGCACCAGAAGAAACCTCAGATGCTAAGAATACTGGAAGTCAGACTAAAGATCATGTTGAACCATCCAAGAATGAGCACAAGCCAGTAGATCAAACTTGTTATGCATGTAACAAGCATGGACATATAGCAAGAAACTATACAGAGGTAAGACCTTTCAACGGTTACTATTATTCATGTAATAAATTTGGTCATAGAGCTATGAATTGTAAGACAAGTCAAAAAAACAAGACTTAGCACAATCAAAGAAATTAGAATCAGCCAATTGTAAGAAGTTCTCAGAATATTACATGTCAGCTATCTAACTATAATGGTCACTCTGCAAGACAATGTAAAATGGTGACCCATGTCAATGCACCGAGGAATATAAGGCCTCCAGTCATTTTTCACTCTTGTAACAAGGCTAGACACATCTCAAAGTTTTGTAGATCAAGGATGCAAGGTCAGGAAAGCCCTAAAAATCCTAAAGAGCTAGTATTAGATAACGAAGGAGAAGTCAAGTTTGTGAAAGCTTCAGAGAATTCAAGCTTGATTTGGTCAGAGGAGAAGAAGGATAAGGTTGATGAGAATGTATTGGATGCATCCATAATGGATGCACCCTCTACATCAGGATGAATGGGCCTCAGGGTCATAGGGGGAGCTATTTTAGTTCTAGACCCCTGTGTGGCTGGTATACTCACCCTCTGAGTATGTGCCTTTGGACTTAATCTTTTGGAGACTAGCTGAACCTATGTGCAAGAGTGCACAAGTTGATTGTTTGCAGAGTGAAAGTTAGAAATTTTTTAGTGATAGCCTGGTCTACACGGCAGGCATTAATGGAAGAATTCCTACTTTAAAGTAGACAAAAGTTTGAAGATCTCTCATTTCATTCAAATTTAGAGCAATTGGAGAGTAGAAGAGCCCTAGCAGTTGATTGTGAAGGATTGCATATTGATTCATTAGTGATTTGCAGTGCAATTGAGTGGTTGTAGAAACCCTAGTTCATCACATCAATTCAGAAGTCTTTAAAAGATCATTTGGAAAGTGATATACAAGTAAGTGATGGCTACTCCCATTGTATTTGATGTGGTAGAGAAGAAGAGATATGTGTTTAAGAGACATCCATTTAAATCCACACTAAATGACCTAGAAGGGGCATTCTCCTACACGCCTATGGGTGTTATGCATGTCGAAGACAATAGGGCATACATATATTGTAAGAAAGAACCAGTAGGATTGGAAAAAATAAGAGAAAACATGGAAACTATGTTAAAACTTGATAAAACCTTCATGGATGAGTATGCACAATGGAATAATCATCCTATAGTTGAATATGCGACTGCATATGAGTTCTATGAGTTCGAATGGATAAAGATTCTACTTAGCAGGATTCATGATGACCTATTTTGGATAGATGAAGTATCAGTTGGGATTATAGGTGACCTAATTCATGAGATGACAGGCCTCTCAAAGATAGGTGTCATTCTTCCAGTGGGCAAGGATGTAAGGAAACTTGTTGAGAAAACATCCAAGTCAAGAAGTGATAGGCGCTAAATGACTATAGAGCCTATTGAGCAAGATGATATCAAATTGATGTCCATGAAACTGGGATACAAGTTCCAACACACCAACAGGGTGAACAGTGTGTCTGCGGCCACAATTATTATAGCTATAAGACTTGCGAGAGAGAATAGAGAGTTTAATTTGTGCGAGATCCTATGTGCACAACTGATAGATAACATTAATGCTATCAAGCATGACAAGACCAATAATTTAGATTTGGGTCTTTGATCATATATATGTACTTCCATATTGTTGGAAAAGTGTTTGATTTATAACTAGACAAGACTATTCCTACCATGCCATAGATATCCTTCAAGGCATCTACTGAGAGAACTCTAAGAGATTACATGACTTTGAAATTGAAGACATTTAGGGTTAAGATGCAGATGAGATATAGAATACTAGAGAGTATTGTAGAGAAATACAAAGATAGTATTTGTTTCATGGTTGAGACTAACACAACATACATGGAGGCAATTGAGCTAGGGACAAAGTGGATTCATCCACTTGGATATGAGGTTGAGGAACTAGTCCTAGAATCATACACTCAAGTACTATTATCTACCCCTAAAGATCCTAATGAGTCAAGATGGGGAACCTATGAAGAGAAAACAAGAGAAGTTGATGCAATTTTGAATAGTGTAGCAACAAAAAGGAAGGTTTCCAAGGTGACTTCAAAGATTTTGAGAATTCATGGAGTGTCTCAAGCATACCTAGACAAAGTAAGGCAAGAGAAGATTTCTTTGGAATTAGAGAACGTAGCTACAACAAAGATAGAATCAGATGACCCTAAGATGAAGAAGGTGAAAATTGAGAAATCTGATGTTCAGAAGGATAAAATTAATGTTACCCCTTCTGCACCCAAGGAAACCATTGACCTTACTTCTCCTCCTGAGTATAAGGCAATACCTAAGAGGAAGAAAAAGATTAGCACTGGTCATCCATCCTTGCCAGTAACAAGAAACAAGAGGAATACTCAAGCACCCCCAGAAGTAAGCTTCAAACCTAGTCTGAGTGTGTTAAGTACAAGGATTGTTAATGAAGGCAAAATTGATCAAGTAGCAAAGTTCTATGATAAATATAGTGAGATTGAAAAATCAGAGATACATGGAATGATTTTCAAACACTTGTTGAAGTTTAAGAAGATAGTCCTAGAACTAAAGACTACAATTCTAGATAATGTATGGAACATATTGGAATTCCTAAAAAGACAAGCCATTGAAGAGGACCTAAGGATAAGAGAAAATATCTTAGATGAAACCCTCCCAGTATGCTCACTAGAAGAAAAGACCTTATTGTTAGATCTAGTGAAGCCACATCTTAGAACCAAGTCAAGGACCCTGCATATAATGGACAAAAACTATGAGTTAGTTGCAAAAGAAATAGAGAAATCCTTTGAGAAGGTCTTCATGAATAGACACATGTTTCCAGCTACTACACCCATAGCTCAAGTAGCCAAAAAGGTTGCAAAAGAGTCAGAGGCCATAAATGTACCATCTATAGGTCCTCAGGATTTAGTGCATGCAGTTGATGCATCCACAGAGGTAGAGAAGTCTGCACCCATATCAGAGACATTCAAGGATGACTCAATTTTTATTGATAATGTAAAAGTCACTATGGAGGCCACAGACATGGATTTGGACAAATTTGAAGAAGCATTTTTAAGTACACAAGAGGTTGAAACTCTTTGTAGTAACACTCCTCTCAATAAACAAGAAGTATTGATTGAGGATATAAAAAATGAAAAAGAAGAAAAGATGATAGATAAAATAGAAAAATAAATAGAAAAAGGAGAAGAAAAGAAAGAATAAAAGATGGAAGAGGAGAAAGAAAAAGAAGAATTAAAAGGAAATGAGCAATTGGTTGAAATGATTATCAAGGTAAAACAAGAATTAATGGATAGTACACCTATCACTCCACTACCCTTAGCAGTATTGTTGTCAAGTTTGATACCTGACACAACCAGTTTGGATTCATGGGGAGAAGAAGACTTGATTAAGATTAGTGTCTTACCTATGGAGAAGGCCAAAGAGAAATAGGTAATGAGGAACCCATTGTTTGTTGAATCAGTCAACTTATTGAATATTCTACTACCTTCGGACAAGAAAGTGTCTAAGGTGAATTCAGTTGATGATGTTAGCAACATCCTCATAGCCTTTAAGACTAGTTTTGCTAGCTTGGAAGAATCTACATCTCAAGTTGTAGAAGATAAATACATGAAGAAAAGGCTAAGTAAATTGATCAGCAACTTCTCACTTGACCTCAATTCACTCAAAGTTGGACAAGCAACTTTGAAGGAATTTGTAGCAAAAGGCAAAAAAATTATTGCTGACTGTATGGATCAAGACAAGCTCACTGATGATCATCTCAAGAAGATACTAGAAGTAGAAACAATGATAGATAGTGTAAAGAAATCAGTAGAAGACCCCTCCACTGATGTAAACATTTGCAGCAATGTATATCAAGGGCAGATTGATAAGATTGAGAAGGTAGAAAAGGAGATGTCCAAGATAAGGGCAAGGCAAACATAGCTAAGGAATGCTCTTGCACCCTCATTAGATATACTTAATTAGAATATCAAGGAGATTGATGCCACCATGGTGACATATGATCAAGGTCCTAGCACAGATTTGGAGAAGATGGAGAAGCTATAGTATGCACTATGCACCCATCTCCAGATTGTAAATTCATTGATCACATTTTGGAAGGAGATTCAAAACCTATAGATAGCATATCTAGATGTTCTATCATAGTAAGTATTTGTAGATACAATTTTGAAGCACCTTTTTCATTAATTTCAAAGGGGGAGTATGTATAGAATATGGGTTATAGATATTTATAAGGAGATATAAGATAGAAGTTTATGTATAAGGGAGATATAAGACAAAAAATTTTCATATTAAGGAACAGTTAGCAACTTGGCCATATTCCTTTGTTGCCATCAATGACAAAAGGGGAGATTGTTGGAAAGTTGGATATACTTGTGTATATGACTTAGTATAATGTTTTCATTATGGAAATAAATTCATATAGTAGTTTGGAGTCAGTGCACTTGATGAGAAGATAAGAAATTGGCAAGTGTTGAAGACTGGACAGTGTATAGTGTACCTGAAGCTTAGAGCATCAGCGCATGTGCATATGACCAAGTTATAGTATGCACCCTAGAAGATAAGTTGGTTAGATTATATTCATGCTTAGTCTATGAAGACATGATCAGATATGCAAGTATGACAAAGTTACAAATAGTTGAAGTTACACAGCTAGTGTGTGCCAGAGAAGAATAGAGTAAGCAGCCGATTGTTGGCATTTTGATTTGCGGTTATATTATTATGATGTAAAGGCCATGTGCCTATTATAATTAGGTTTCTAACATGTAATTGTGTTTTTTTGTAAACACGCTTGAGCCAATTCAATTGGAAGCATTGTATGTAATCGTTTAAAGGGTCGACCTAGTTATTTGTTTTGTATGCGCATATAAATATAAGATGCACTCATTGTAATTAGTATGAGAGTTCATATAGAGTTGAGATAAGTAGAGAAAAAGTGTGAAAAGAGTCTATAAGATATATTAGAGCTTTACAAGAGGTCAAAGCATTAGCGTATCAAAGGAACTAATCAGACAAGCAGTGTCATAGTAATAGTTCATCCAACAGATATAGTGTGTATCTGAGATCAAAAGGTTGCAGCCTTCACCACTTGAGTAGTGAGCTCTAGGATAGTGATTCCACACCCCTAACAGGGTTTATTGTAAATGACTCCTAACAAGATCTGACCCTTAACAAGGTCTACTGTACTTAATACATTGTAAAGCAACTCCTAATAGGGTTAAGGATCTTCTAACAAGGATCATAAAATACTAGTACAAAATATTAGTGGGTGTCAATTCCCATCGGGGTTTTTACCTATTTGGGTTTCCCCGTAACCATATTGGTGTTATGTGTTGATTTCATGTTTCATGTTTCATGTTTATGTGGATGTTCATTTCAGTACTTAAGTATTTAAGTTCAGTTTGAGATTAAGTAAAAAGATAAAATACAATGAACACTGATTCACCCCCCCCCCCTCTCAGTGTTCCCATTCATAATAGAAAGTATACACAAAGATAAATAAACCTATTATAAAGAGGAAAGTTATAAAGGAAGTTAAAGCTATGAGTGAAAGAATGGGTTTCACAAAAGTGAAGATGGTTAACACTAGAAGGAAAGATCAAGAGGAAGAAATAAGAAAGAAGACATAGATAAACCTATTCATGTAGAAGATAATGATGATGGACCCCCTCCTTGTATACCATTTAGTAGATCCACTTAGAGTTTTGTAAATTCATCAATTAGTCCACCAATGGTGAAGACATCAGTAAAATTAGAGGTTAACACACCTACACTAAAGGCATCCAAGCCTAAATCTATCAAACCGAAGGTATTTTCTAAACTGTCTCAAAAAAGAGTGATGATAAAGAGAAAAGGGATACAAAATAGAAACAAGAATGATGATGAAGATGAATCCACTAAATTAGATGATTCAAAGAAGAATTTAAGGATAAAAGGAGCTAAGGAAACCAAAGTTGTGATAAAAAAGTACCTATCAAAGTTATAACTAGTATGATGAAGATGAAAAGAGGACATTAGAGGAAGGAAAAATAACATATTTGAATAATTTTAATAGATCACTTGTTGAGATCAAAGGGAAGATCCCTGATGATCTATTTGCTTAGCTTGAATAAAGGAGACTGGAAACATTAGAGGATAAGAGAATTAGAGGATTCATTAAGAAACTATGTTTGATTATTGTAACTGATAAATTTAAGATACTCCTTGAAGAAGCTAAGAGAGAATTGTTGATAAACAAGGATAAATTTGATTTTGAGTAGTAAATTTGATGAAGTTTTAGTAGAAACATGAGAAGTAATAATTAAGATATTATTGATGAATCGGTATGAAATATCACCACCAAAGCAGCACAAGAAGACAACTCGTGAATTCACTATGCAGATAGGTTTCCAATCAAAAAATGTGGAACTGGATTTATTTATTTTTGGTGTACCTATAATATTTTATACAACTCAATATGATGAGGAAGATATTATTGGTATAATTAATTTCAAGGAAACTATGACAAAAGATGAATATAAGGAGGTAATGGGAGCATAAGAGGATTGTACATATGAAAGACAAATGTATGAAGTCAAAGGAAAATTTTTAGTAGAAATGACTCATGGTAATGATCAAAAGGAAGAAGAGGTGAGAGAATAATTAGACCCTATTAAAGATAAGATCCTTGAGAAGACTAGGGAATTAAAAGTTGAGCAGATTAAGAAGGTAAGAAACATTGTGGAGGTAGTGCCTAGTGTCTTAGAAAAGGAGATCATTGATATGTAGATACAAGGTCTAATTGAATTGGACACTCTCAGTGAATATTAGTTGATGGGAATTATTACTATGGTTCATGCAAAGGAAAGAGAGAAGAAATTGCAGACCAATGAGAAAGGAATTAAACTTTTATCAAGGACAAAAAATGTATTGAGTAAGATCATGCCACTTCATGAACTTTATCCTAGTGAATCCACATCTAGTCATTTAGAAGGGTTATTGGATGCATTTGATGTTCACTTTGGTACCTTAGAGAAATTTTCTATCAAAGTATAAAATGAATTAAAAGATAACACATTTAATCAATTTTTGATTAAGGTAAAAACATTTTTTGAAGGGACCAGTAACCCTTTACAATAGGAAATAAAGATAGGAAAAATTAACACAACACAAAAAGAGACAACTGGGGGAAACATCATAGAACAATTGAAACCCCCAAGCACTAGTACCTAGCAAAACTAGACCGACACACCAAAAAAGAAGGGTGTCGACCAACCAGCACAGCTAAGGCATTTTTTCCATATATTTAGTAGTGTCCTCCTTTAGCATATCAAATTGCTGGATGGACTCCCAGAGAGCTATGATTTCTTTTGAATTATTTTCTTTCTTTTTCCTCATACTAGCTCTAGTGTGAGAACCAGGGCCAGTAGGGGTAGACCCTTTAATATCCTTGTCTTCAACAAAAATAGGGTTTTTATTCCCTTCTAGAATAGAGAGAAGGGCCCTCAGGTTATCAGTTCTAACCTTCATGCCTTCAAAGTTTTGTTTCATGATTCTGCTAAGGGTTTCTTCAATTCTCAAGATGCAGCTGGAGGTAGTCTACATGTGGTAGTTGAAAATGGTATTAATTTTTTGTTCTAGCTTCTCCATCATGCCTTGGCTAGTAGAGCCATCACCCATCATAGTATTAGTGGAGGTAGAGATTGTGGGCTTAGCCATTAACATGGTGATTTTATTAACTCTATCTCCCAACTCAAAATACTTGATTATGACATCTTGAATTTCATCATATAGCCAAAATTTCATTTGCATGTCCATGCCAACATGTACTTTGAGGACTTGCATGAACCCAAAAATACCTTTACCCTTATCAGTGTGATCCTCATGGTTGTTCCCAATATTCTTCTTAGGGTTCTTCTTGTCACTGACCTCTTCTTTTTTCTCAACGGCCTTCTCAGAGATAGCCCTAGAAATCATTTCCTCCTTGGAAGATGATTCAGCATAATCCTTAAGAATGGGGGAGGTGTGGGTAATAGGGTTGAAACCTTCTTCAACATGAGCACTAGTAACAGAACTAGGAGGGTCAGAACTGGCCACAACCTGAGGGCTAGTACCCGTGACAACTTGCTCCATGTTAGTAGCCTCCTCAGGAACATAGTTTTCATCCGGGCCTTTAGATTTCAAGTCCCCAATTTTGGCACTACTGGCTTTGTCACTCTCAGAATCTGAGGAAGGCTCAAAGGAAAAAACTAGAGGGACTTGGTCCTCGTCATTGTGATAGTCACTGAGATTATGATCCTCTTCTTGCACCTTTGTATCTTCCTCAATATCCATACCCATCTCCTCAGAGAGGAAATTGGCCACTTCAACCACAACATTGTTATTATCTCCTTCCAGCTAACTAGTGTCTTTGTCAGTGTTCATGTTAGCCTCTTCCATGAGGAATTTAGCCACTTCTAACATCTCACTAGAAGGGTTACATTTCTTTTTCTTGTTGGGATTTTTATTGCCATTTAGGAGGGATATTTTACCCTTACTCTCCTTGATCTTCCTTGGGATCAGAGCCACATCATGGAGGTTAGAATTGGCATACTTGTAGATGAGAAAAATCAGCCCATCATGAAGAATAGGCTTCTCATGGTTCTTCATATTTTCCAAAATGTTAGTACTAAGTGACTGCAATAGAAGGTAAGGAAAAGAGATTTTCCTTTTGTAATGGAAGTGACTCACCAGCATGAAATGAAAATTTTATACTCTAGTGTACCGACCCTCTAGAGTAAAATACTGCATAAGGGCTTTGACAAGTTTGGCCTAGAGCAGTTTCATTTGACTACGAAGAACAAAATCTCCAGACTGCTTCACTAGGAGGGATTTCTCACCATCAAACTTAGGGTACATTTTAGCCACATTCTAAGCCATGATCCTACCTCTATAGTACTTTAACCCATACATTTGAAGACCCATAATCTCAGAGAATTTTTTCAGTAATGCTAAAATTTTTACCACAAAGGGTAACTTTACCATTATCCTAGCTGTCGGAAAATTACTTGGAGATGTCCTTTTCATAGCCATGTAATTTCTCCATATAGGGTGTGACGCCACCTTCTTGGACCTTCTCCCATATTTTGGCTTCCTTTTTCCATTTGCACATAGTCAGCTCTTCGCGTTTCAATTTACCTCCCATGATACAAGAATTCTAGACCCCAGACTTAGTCACCAGGAAATTGCCAAATATGAAGACACAAATGCAAAGTAAAAAAGTACTAAAGGTCACCACTTTAATAGGATTAAAGAAAGCTGCAAGGACACAAGATGCACACTTGGTATTATTTCTGCCAAGACCTTTAAGCGTGCGAGGCTTAATTGTGAGGTATTTCCACCAAGTATCCTTTTTAATCATCATAATTTCTAATTAAGCCAAGATTTTGATGGATTTGGTCATACCTTATGAGGCTAAGGACTTCATTATTTAATCCTTGATTACCATTCCATCAGCTAACATCATCACTATGAGCTCCCACATTTTCCAAGCTGTCAGCCACAGAGTTAGCTTCTCTAAACATGTGGGAGGCATGTGTGTCTTCAAACTCATTAAGGTACCTTTTAATCTAGCTAATGATGTGCTTCATATTCCGTGATAGATTATGATTACCTTTGATACATTTGATTGTATTCATGGAGTCCCTTTCCAGCTAGAGTTTGGTGTAATTCTAGTCCTTGGCTAACTTACAAGCATAAAGGATCGCCATAGATTTGACAACATGGCTAGATTGTATACCAATAGGTAAGGTTGTAGTAGAAATACAACAACCTTGGGGGTTTCTAATTATGCTCCTAGAACTAGAAATGTTAGGATTTCCCTTCGTCGAGCCATCAAAATTAACTTTGTACCATCCAGGAGGAGGAGATAGCTAGAAAGCACCATTACAATTGTTGGGGGAAGCCTTAGGAATGGAATAGAACCTCTAGTTATTAATGACATTATCAATGATGCCTCCTAGTAATTTTGGTCTTTGGTCACAAGCCAAGTGAGCATTTTCAGTAATACTCCTAGTAGCTTTGAACCCAACTAGTAAAGGAGTGGAAAGGTTGTTTCTGAATATCAGGTTGTTTCTTTCTTTCCAAATCGACCAAATAACATGGGGGGACATAAGATTCCAAATCAATTTACTGAAATTATGGGAAAAAGGATAGCGCCATTGGGAAATTAAGTCATGGATGGTGCTAGGGAACACCCAACTGATATTCCAGTGCTACACACAACCAACCAAACTTCTCTGGAAAAAGTGTAGTGTAAGAGAAGGTGGAAGGAAGTTTCAGTAGCTTGCAATCAGAGGTAGCATCTATTAGGAAGCATCCAACCTTTCTTAACTAGGTTCTCTGTAGTAAGCACTTTGTCCTAAACAATTAACAAGTAAAAAAAATTTATTTTAGGGATAAGGGAAGAAGTCCAAACCTTAGCCCAAAAAGGCTCAGAGCCTAAATTGGAAGATAGAGAGTTTGTGGAATCCACTGAGAACTTGCCACTAGGATTAGGGGACTAGATGAGTTGATCATTAACATTCTCATTAATAGACTAAGGAGTTAAGTCCTGATCTACATTTTTTAGCTGGGGGTCTATGTCACCAAGTCTGATCCACTCATTATTTCTCTAGTAATCAGATATTTTTCTCCCAATTCTACTAGAACATAATTCCGCTAGAGGGGCCAAATCATTGAGCTAGATGAGGGGTTTATCTTTGATCCAAGGATCTTCCCAGAAGTTGATCATCCTACCATTGCCTATACTCCACCTAGCACCTTTGGCAGCAAGAGATTTAACTTTCAATATATTATTCCAAATGAAGGAGTCAGGAACATGGAGGGGGGAAGCAAGAAAGGCATCAATGGAAGTGGTGGGAAAGAGGTACTTAGATTTGAGAATTTTATTCCACTATTTTTCTTCTTCAAAGGTTCTTTATATTTTCTTAGCCAGCAAAGCTAGATTGAAATCTTTAATTTTCCTAATACCAAGGCCACCAAACTTGATAGGTTTGCAAACATTGTCCTAGGCTACGAGATGAGTTCTACTTTTCTTCTCTGTGTTAAATTAAAATAATCTTTTATGTAACTGCTCAATATTGTCCACAAACTTAGAAGGGATTCTGAAAAGGCTCAAAGTGTGAACAAGAAGGTTCTGAAGGGAGGCTTTGAGTAAAATGATCTTTCCAACTTGGATGAGGAGAGCCCCTTTCCATCTAGCTAGCTTCTTGTTGAATTTGTCAAAAATGCCATTCCAGAAGGAATCTGGGGGTTTAAGACCCAGATAACTAGAAGGGAAAGAAGAGATCTTACAGCCAAGGATAGACACCATTTTTTGATGTCTGTGCAGGGGGGTATTGATAGAGAAGAGAGAGATTTTATCCTAGTTGATAAGTTGGCCCATAGCAGAAGAGTAAATATTGAGAGCTAACTTATAATTTATGGCTTCTTTAATTGAAGAAGAGCCCATAAGGACCGTATCATCAACAAATTGTTCATGAGAGTAGGGATGGCAAGAAGAAGAGGGGATCAATCCCTAGATAAGGCCATCATGAACCCATTTAGAGAAGATTCTTCCTAGGCACTCAGCTAGAATGGAAAAGAGGATGGGAGAGAGAAGATCTCCCTGGTGGAGACCTCTTGTCGGGAAGTTGGAAGTTGAGCCATTCACTAGCACTGAAATAGAAGGCATAGAGATCAGCTACTGGATGAGGCTCACCACACACTCTAAAAAGACAAAGGTGAGAAGAATAAGGTAGATGAAGTCCCAATCCACCCTATTGTGAGCTTTAGATAGGTCAACCTTCATGAGGAACCCTTGTTTCTATGAAACCTCCAACGAATGGATATTCTCATGAATAGTAATAATAGAATCTAGGATATGGTGACTAGGCACAAAACCGTTCTAGTGGGGGATATAATCACAAGGAGGAAAGCTAGAATTCTCACCATGAGGAATTTTGAGATGATCTTGTAGAAGGTATTGCACAGACTGATCGGTCTAAAGCTTTCCATAGAATTGGCACTAGGATTTTTAGGGATAAGAACAAAGAAGGTTGATTTGGCTTCCTTAAGCAGTGATCTAGTACTAAATAATTCTTTAACTACATTCTAGACATCTTTACCAATGATGTGCCAGAAGGATTGAAAAACAAAAGGGGGGAAGCCATTCAGACCAGGAGATTTTTCCCCCTCAAAAGAGGAGATAGTAGCTTTAATCTCCTTAGAGGAAGGGATTTTACATAGAGCATCATTTTCTTCCTAGTCAAGGATACATGGGATAGATTCCAGTAGCTAATTTTGATTGTCCAAGGAAGAGATGGGTCCTTGGAAAGAAAATAGGAGAAAAAAGTAGTAACTTCTTTTATGATGTCCTCCTCCTTAACCAGCTTACCATGGGCATTGGTGAGACTGTCAATCCTTTTGGTAGCCTTGTGTTTCTACACTGTCATATGGAAGAAATGAGTGTTTTTGTCCCCAATCTTAAGCCAAAGAGACCTAAATCTTTGTCTCTAGAAGGCTTCTTCCTTAGAAATGATATTTTGATAGTCAACCTAAATGATATTTTCCTTCAATTTGTTCTCTTCATTAAGGCCCTCCTTTTGAATAGTATCTTGTAACACTTGTAGGTTAGACTAGATAGTAGTTTTATCTTTAAAGATGTCCCCAAAGACATCCTTATTCCACACTTTGATTTTATTCTTGATGCTATTAATTTTTTGGATGATTTTATACATAGTCATACCTTCCACATGGACATTCCACTAGTCAACAATGTTCCTTTCTAAATCTGGGTGTTGCATCCATATTCTCTCAAATCTAAAGGGAGGGTTCCTTTTACCAGAGAGGGGGTTAGCCTGAAGAGAAATAGGAGAATGATCAAAACCTATGTAGTATAGAGAAGATAGAAAATAGGCATAGGAGAGGATCCAGTCCATAGAAATCAAAGCCCTATCCAAGAGAACTTGAATTAAATCATCTTGAGTTCTACGGTTGGACCAAGTATAGGTCCCTCCTTTGAGATCTAGGTCTAAGAGGGATTGATTATTAATGAAATCCATCAGAGCCACACAAATTTCATTCTAGGAGGAGACTCCCCTAGACTTATTAGAGTCACTTGGAGGAGTATTAAAGTCCCCAACAACCATCTAGTAGTCATTCTTGAAATTACTTCTTTCTTCTTCCAGTTTTCTCCAAAACCTATCCTTGCCACTTTTGGAATTGAGCGCATAGATATTAGAGAGAACCCAGCAGAAGTAGTCTCTAATATGGTTGAATCTGATAGAAGAAATGTTTCCTTCCAACTTAATAATATCACCTTGGATAGCATTGAGGTTCCAAAAAGTAGTGGTCCCTCCAGAGGCTCCGTCGAAACTACATTCTAGAACCCCACAATTTTTAAAGACTTTAATCTTTTCAACTTTATCTCTAGCCATTTTAGTTTCCTGGATAAGTATGATATTGGGCTTTTGGTCCCTAACAAAAATTTTTAATAGATCCTACTTATGGGGTTGTTAAGACCCCTCACATTCCATGATATGATATTCATTTCTTATCTTGGGAGCATTCCAAGATAGTGTGTTGATGCTCATCCACTATACTTTGCTGCTTTCCTATTCTCTCATGGTTCTATTACCTCTTCTACCTCTGGTCGATTTAGGCGATCCCATTTTTGCTCTCATATCTCTAGTAGTAACTCCACCTTGAGGCATTCCAAGAGGATTCTCAACCTATTTTTTTACTATGTCCTACCTCTATCTAAGGAGCGTCCTCATTATCAAGAAAAGGATTGGATTCATCATAAGAATCTGCCCATGTTTTCTTAGTTTGTGGTGTTTCTAGACTCAAAATACCATCCTGGATGTAGGTACCAACTAATTTAACTACTGAGGAATTGTTGGGATCCCCACAGGGGAAAGCTTCCTTAGAGGTGGAATTATCCCTAATTTCTGCTTCTTCAAGAGTACTTTTAGGAACCAAGGGTGCTGATTTTACCAACTTCAATTCATTCTCAAGATCAACAGCTATCTAAGGGGGATCCTTCACACTTGAGATTTTACTAGCACCAAGAGGCACCACCTGGGCCTTAGATTTGGTAGAATTGGAGTTCACCAGTCCTTTCTCCTTCCGCACCTTCTTAGGGGGGGGACCTTAGGTTTTAGAGATTTGAGTGGACAGTCCTTAGCCCTATGGCTAGATTTGTGATAGATAAAATAGGCAAAAGGAAGGGAGTCAAATTCCACTGGTTGATTCCACACACCAAGTTTAGAATTGATAGCAATATTGAGAGGTAGGTCAACCATCTGAAGGATATTCACACAAATCCTGGCATAAAATCTTCTAGTTATTGATGTTGTCATAGGATATATAGAGAGGAGTTCTCCAAAAGAACTAGTCAGACCGCCCAGAGCATCCTCATGCCAATATTCAAGAGGGAGGCTAGGGAACCTAACCCAGACCAAAACTGAGACAAAGCAAGTAGAATCTGTGAGTTCTAAGTTGGGGGTCCATTTGTGAAGAGCTAGAGAAAATTGACCAAAAATCTAGGGGCCTCCACAAAGGATGTTGGATAGATCCTCCATACTAGAGAATTCAAAGGAGAAGAAACCTTTGGACATGGCAGCGATGTCGACTTGTCCCTTGAGAAACCATTTTTTTCTTAACAAACTGCCTAACCACCTCAATGTTAGGTCTACCCTCAGCAAATTTCCCAACAAGGATCAGAGACCACGTTCACAGCAGGAAAAGATGATTTTCCTATTGGTTTAATTACAAAAAGAGCAAACCACGTGCCTTTGATTTCACTCTTTTGACCAACATTAAGAAATGGGCCCTCCTTTAGAGAAGCATCCAAAAGAGGCTCACCCTTCCCAAGGGGACCATCCTCAACCTTGCTCTTGGAATTAGCAACCTCAGTTGACTTCTAACTATTTTGATCAAGAATAGCCTCTGACCCATGTAGCAGATTATGTCCTCCAACAATACTAGCCATAGGAGAAATATTCTCCCCCCCTTCCCCACAAGCCACCACCTTCGTAACTGCATCAATTTTCATAACCGCACCAGCACTAGCAGGGATGCCATTGCCAAACCACTCATTCGAAATAAGTTTTCCACCCACACCCTCAGGAACCTTGCTCCTGCCCGAAGTTTCTGCCATTTTTATTTTACAAAAGACAACATATTTAATCAGTTGAGTGTTATGATTTCCAAATTTAAAACCTCATTGGGAGTTTCTATTTAGTAACTAAAAGATTCTTTGAATATAGGACATGAAGTGTATCAATCTTGTATTAATTATTCCAAGCATTTAGAAAATATTGATAAAATTATTAAGGGGAGTGAAGCTAATTTATCTAAAATGTCGCAAGGATTTGATCCTTTAAAGGAACTAGCTTTAGTGCATGTGGCTCAAGTGACTAAACTCAATGATAAAATTAGCATTGAAAGGGATAGATTTAAAGTAAGGATTAGTGAACTAATAAATCTAATAGTTCCTAAGTTGGATATTATAATACGAGGCTTGAAGGAAGAGACTCCAACCTTTGAATATCTTGATGCACCAAACTTAGTTGAGGTAGAAATAATGGCATATGCTATTTTTGGGAAGATTGAGATTACATAGAGCATTAAGAAGAGTTGGGTTGTAGACTTTATTTTCAAAATATGTATGTATATTTTACACATTTATGTACATAAGCGGATGATATAAGATTTTGGTAGATAAAATTTGTGGGAGATCCTGGCCTTTTCCATTAATGTCAAAAGGGGATAGATAAGATGAGAAAAATGATTTTATTACCTCAGGGGAGCAATCATTTTTGGTTAGGAGAGATAGTTTTTTACTATGGAATTTTGCTTGGAACACTTAGTCATTTTTCTCTAAGTGTTTCCATCAATGCCAAAGGGGGAGATTGTTGGAAAGAGACATTGCATTGCATGTTTTTTATGTTTTCATTGATGGAAACTACACATTATCCTCTTGGAAAATTGATAGCTTTTTGGATTTATAGGAGGTGAGATTTGAAAATCAGCTAAGTATGGAAGTGCAGGAATAGTATACAAGTTCAATAAAAGGAATAGTATGGATGAGTACATAAGTACTTTGTGCTGCACAACTAGAAGAAGATTCTACAGGTCATATCCAACTTTTATCTATGATCACACCTATTTATATTTTGATTTGCATAAGTTATGAGGATCTAAGTATCAAGTTGGTAATGATGCATGAGAAGTAGTGATAGCTACTTGCTAGATCAATCAGAGACCCTAAAAAATTGATGATCTGATTGGTTTGATAATTATTTTTGGTGGATTTGACATGATAGATGTTATCTATGCTTTCTTCAAGGTTATCAAGAAGGTTTGATCATTGTTTTGATCAAATTTCTACATGTTTCATTTATGTTCTTAGAGATGACAAGTTAACTTATTTTGTTTTGATATTGGGTATATAAGCATGAGTTCTTGTGATGAATTAGTGATGCAATGATTAGATGATATCATGTGAAAGTTAGAGATGATGTATTGATATTTAATCAATACAGAGAACCTGATTGTAAAGGATAGGTTGATGTATTTGTGTTCTACCTGAATAGAACTGTACAGGCATAGTTGATGCTACTTTTTAGTTCACCATTTTAGATTATATTCCAAATATTAATGTATGGTAGTGAGCCTCTATATATATTTTAATCTTAGTGAACTCTAGGCAGTGGCCCTGAATGCAAGGTGCATTCCATTTTGTACTATTTCCCTTAACTGGGTCTTTATTATTTTTGTAAAGATAATTGTGGGTTCCATTCCCACCATGGTTTTTCCCTTAATTGGGTTTCCATGAAAAAATCATGGTGTCATGATTTCATGGATTTTTTATTTATGTGTTTTTTTCTTACTTGTTATTGCACTCGGTTTATGCTTAAAGAATCAAATTGGTAGAGCTAAAAAATTTAGAACGTTGATTCAACCCCCTCCCCACCCACCACCTCTCAATATTCCTCAATACCAACACATACAGTGTTGGCCCATTTCAATTACATGTTCCCTAGGTTGATAAGTAAATGATTATTCACCAAAAGAAACATAGATACTTAGAATGGATGTCCAATCCCCAAGTTGAGTTTTATAGCCTAGTTATTGATCTAATTGGGAAGTCCAACACTTTTGGCATCATTGTTGGGGATTGTGTCAAAATAAGGACCTATTGCATCCATAATTTTTAGTTTCTTTAATTTTGTCTTTAGCTTTCCTTAGATTCATTCAATGTTAAGTTATATTCCAACACAAGTCATTTTAAATCGATCACAATCTGCATGCATAGAGAAAGAAGAAGAGATGCCTTAGGGAGATTCCTTCCTAATGACCCCTATCCTGAAAACCAAATAAGTGAGATTTTTGTTCATGAAGGAGAAGAAGAGGAAAACCCCTATGTTGATGCAATATCTAGCTTAGCCCCTACATCTTCCTCTTCCTCTCAAGAAGAGATAGTTAACCCAAATCCCTTTGCTGGCATATTTGCTAGTCTAAATAATCCTCCACTTCTGGACCCTTTTTATCAAAGCCAAGTGGTGCAGGGGCACCTAGAATAGGGCCCTCACCAATGCTTTAAGTTTTTGTTGTGTGGTGCTCTTGATGAGCTATGTAATTATAATAAAGATCTAAGGACCTCTTTTTGTACTTGCCAAAGCTAGTTGGGGTTTAGAAGGTCTTAGGAGTTGATAGGCACCTTGGAGAATAGGGTCCTTAGAAGAAGTTAGTAATCCAATTTGGATTTTAAAAATTTTTTTATAGTGGAATCAAAGATTAGGTACTTTAGATTGCCACTAAGAGGGGTCATAAGCCTTAGAAGGCTTCAAATAGGTTTATAAAACAAGGAAATTACAAACAATACAAAAGTTGCAAAAGTTGCAAAGTGCAACTTTGCAACTTTTGAAAAGTGCTTGACAACATTTCTCAAAATGTCCTAAAATGGTGGAGACTCCCTCTAATGTGATAAGAACCCTAAATGTACTAGGGAAAGGCCTAAGAAGACAATATATGAAAGTAGAAACCCTAATTTTTCCAGTATGGTGTGTCAGAGTATGGACAGAGTGACTGGTGTAACTGTTCTATACATGGAAAAGACAACAGTGAATGAAATGAATAGTTTTGTGTACCATTTTTGAACTGTTATAGCTTGGCATTGTAATTATACTTATTTGTAGTATATTTTATTTAATGATTATTATGTAACTAGGTTTCTTTTATCAAGTTTTTAATTAGTTTGTGTGTGCTTGTTTACTGTCCTGAACCAGGCAATTGAACTTGTAGGCCATGTAGCTCACTATCCCACCATAGAATCAGTACAGCCACTTGGGGATAGTGAGTGGATTAAATGCATGATATGTGTGCAAGATGAGGGCCCTTCAAAGAAAGAGGAAGCATTTATAAGCTCTTGCCCTAGGTGAGCATAAGCCAACCCGGCTAGGGAACTTGACTATTGCAGAGCTTGCAAATAGCAGGGTTGTAAAGATGGTGAACCAAGAACTCATGGAATAGTTTGCGGAGTGAGTGAAGAGCCCCTAATGAGAAGGAGAATCTTGTTCCAATCCCACAAGGCACCAAACCAATCTAAGGAGAAAATAGGCCTAGAAAAGGCCTAGAAACCCTCCAAACCCTCAATTTGTGTATAGGTACAGTACGGCCTCTCAAAGACCCAAAACCTAGAAAATCTCTAAGGTTGCATTGAATAAGTGATAGTCTCTTGAGGAAGCTTGTGGAGATCAGTGGAGGAAACTAGGGTAAAAGCTTGATTTCTCAGAGTAGGAGGGCTAATTGGGGCTCCATCCTTGTAGCCCTATTTTGGTGGAAAACTAAGGAATCGGTAGAGGGACTTAGTGTTTAGGGTTGTTCTAAGCATGGAATCAAAGAACTTGGAAGGTTTGAAAACATCTTAATACCCTACATGGTGAAGAGTAAGAATTTGTGAAGAAAGACATTAAGGAAGCTTGAGGAGTTTGTGTGTTCCTCATTCAGCATGAGAGCTTAGCACTATGGTGAGGAGAAGTTTTGATCAAGATAGAAGAGTGGGTTCAAGATCAAGGGATCTAAGCTTGGAAAAGATCCTATAGATCCATTTGGTGTACTTACAAGGCACCTATAGTCTCAGACATAGACAAAGCAGCATGAACTTGTGATTGGTTCATCCCCTCTCCCTATCAAGTGGTATCAGAGCCATACTAAGGTGTGGGAAAAGTAATTGTAGAGCAAGGTGGATGCTTTCACCTACTGAATCTAGTGGATCAAGAAATATGGTGACCAATGTGGAATTGGCCAAGAAAGTAGAAGAGCAAGAGGAGGATAACAAGTTATTGAGAGAAAGACTAGCACAATTAGAGCGGTTGTTGAGTGATGTCCAAGACATGGTAGACAGAGTTAAAGACAAGATGGAGAAAAAAGAAGAGAAGGAAGCTAAAGAGAAGGATCTTGAATTGGAGGAGGAAGCCCCAACACCAAACCCTATTATACCAGAAGAGCCTTTCTTAAAGGCATTAAAAGAAATAAATAGAAAAGCTTTAGAAGGCATTCCCTTGTTCAGTGGTAAGATGGATGTAGATCTGATCATGGATTGGATTGATGGAATGGAGAACCATTTTGAATATGATGGTGTCTCTAATGCTCAAAATGTCAAAACAAAAAATTCAAGGTTAAGAGGCTCTACTCTAACCTGGTGGAAATTTGTGCAAACAGAAAGAGAGAAAGAAGGGAAGAGTCCTATAGTTACTTGGAAAGGAATGGTGACTAAAATTAGTTAGGTTTATATTCCTAATGATTATGAGATACAACTACATAGAAGAAGGTAGAACCTTAGACAAAAAGAGATGGATGTACACTCTTATATTGAAGAATTTCAAAAACTGTGCCTAAGGTCCAAGGTGGTGGAAGATGAAAGCATTAGGTTGGAAAGGTACTTGAATGGTCTTAAGTGGTCCATCCAAGAAGATATGAGCCTTGTCACTCCTACAATAGTCCATCAATGTTATCAAATTGCTTTGAAGGTGGAAGAGAAAGGGAAAAGGAAGTAGGACCAAACCTCAAAGAACAAAGGAAGGGGTAGAGATGGTAGAGGACATAGGGTAAGCTATGGGGGTAGAAGCAATGACAATATACCTCAAGGTGAGTCCAAGCTAACTAAAAAAAGTGGAGAGACCAGCCAAAGGGGTGGATCAAGAAGAGGTAGAGGATTTGGAGGAAGAGGTAGATCACCAAGAGGAAGAGGACCATCTTATTTTGCTACTATAAAGTGCTACCACTGTCAGCAATTGGGGCATCCTTCCTATAGGTGTCCTGAAAAGGGGTCATCTTCTCAAGGTGACAAGAAGATAGCCTATGTGCATGAAGATACTTCAAGTGTGAAGTCTCCTAATGTTTAGTTGGATTCTAAGAGTGGTGAAAATTTGATGATAAAGAGGGTCCTAATTAGAGAACCAATCAAGGAGGAGCCCAAACAAAGGAGGTCACTCTTGAAGGTAAGATGAAAAATAATGGGAAAAGTCTAGAAAGTTATCATAGATGCAGGATCTACTGATAACATAATCTTTGAGAAGGCCATCACCAAGCTCAAAATTCCCAAAGTACCTCATAGTACTCCTTATAAAGTCACATGGCTGAATAAAGAGTAGCATGTCTTAGTTAATGAGCAGGCATGGATTGAGTTCACTATAGGAGGATACAAGGACAAGCTATTATGTGATGTTTTTCCAATGGATGCCTATCACCTTTTACTAGGTAGACCATGGCAGTTTGATAGAAAGGCTATGCACAATGGTGAACTAAATTCATACACCTTTGTAAAGGATGGTGTGAGCTACAAAATTTAGTCTTTATTTGAACAAGATAGCCAAGGAAGTAGACCTAATGTACTGATGTTGAAGGGGAAAGAGTTCATGAAGACTCTTGAGAAAGAAGAAGGAGTGGGTTATGCTATTGTAGTGAAACCCAAGGAAGACATAGAGACCAAGAAAGAGAGCATACCTTATGAAGTGTAGTAGATTTTGAAAGAGTTTAAAGGCATTATATCAAATGGAGCACCTGCCACCTTTCCACCTAAGAGAGAAATCAGCCACCAAATAGATTCGGTCCTAGGGGCATCATTACCAAACAAGGCACCCTACAAGCTAACTCCTGAATAGAAAAGGGAAGTTGTAAAGAAAGTACAAGAATTGATGGATCAAGGGCTAATAAGGAAGAGCATCAGCCCATGTTTTGTCCCAACCATTTTGACACCAAAGAAAGGAGGAACATGGAGGTTATGTACAAACTCTAGAGCCATCAACAAGATTACAATCCGATATAGGTTTCCCATACCTAGGATTGAAGATTTAATGGATTGTCTAGGAGGGGCTAAGTATTACACAAAGATAGACCTTAAAAGTGGTTATCATCAAATAAGGATAAAAGAAGGAGATGAGTGGAAGACAACTTTCAAAACCACTGAAGGACTCTATGAATGGCTAGTCATGTCATTTGATCTCTCTAATGCTCCAAGCACATTCATGAGGCTCATGAATGAGGTACTGAAAGACTTCACAAGTAAGTTTGTGGTAGTTTATTTAGATGACATATTAATTTTCAGCATGAGTAAAGAAGAACACTTAAAGCATCTCAATATTGTATTGTCTAAATTGAAAGAGGAACACCTAACCATCAATCTAGATAAGTGTGACTTTATGAAGCAAGAACTAGTCTATTTAGGCTTTGTTCTTTCTCAAGGAGACCTCAAGATGGATGACACTAAAGTTGTAGCAATATTAAGTTGTCCAAATCCCAAGAATGCTAGTGAAGTGAGGAGTTTTCATGGCCTAGCTCAGTACTATAGAAAGTTCATCAGGAACTTTAGTGGGATATGTGCTCCAATGATGGAAACCATCAAGGGTGGAATAAAAAATAAATTCGTGTGGACACTTGCAGCAGCTAGGGGATTTGAGACATTAAAGAAAGAGGTAGCTACTAAGCCTATTGTAAGGTTGCCAACCTTTGATGAACCCTTTGTCATAGAATGTGATGCTAGTAACATAGTAGTAGGAGGTGTTTTGAGTCAAAGCAATAGACTAGTGGCTTTCTTCAATGAGAAGCTTAATGCAGCAAAGAAAAAGGATTCTTCTTATGATCTAGAACTCTATGCACTTGTACAATCCCTTTGGAAGTGGAGGCATTATCTTTTGCCCAAGGAGTTTGTGGTGTTCACCGACAACCAAGCTTTGAGTTTTCTCAATTCCCAAGACAATTTAAGCCATAGACATGTTGAATGGGTAGAGTATTTATAGTCTTACACCTTTACCATAAAGCATAAGAAAGGATAGCTCAATAAAGTAGTGGATGCCTTGAGTAGAAGGTTTCTTATAGTGCAAGAAGTCCAAATGAAGAGCATAGGATTGGAGAACTTCAAGGAGCTGTACCAAACTGATGAAGACTTTGCAGCAGCATATAAGGTGTGTCAAGAACATTTGAACAATTTCCATGGTGAGTTTGCAGAGTATACATTGTAGAATGGACTCTTATTCAAAGGAGGGAAATTGTGTGTTCCAAGGGGATCCATGAGGGAGAACCTCATTCAAGAAAAACACAATGGGAGTTTGAGTGGCCACTTTGGCCTCAACAAGACCTTGGAATTGGTCTAAAGGTACTACTATTGGCCTAAAATGCAAAAAGATGTCAGGACCTATGTTGAGCAATGCATCATATGTCAAAGAGCCAAGGGTTCTTCTACAAATGTAGGACTTTATCAACCTCTCCCAATACCAAGTAGACCATGAGAATGTGTAAGTATGGATTTTGTGGTTGGTTTACCTAGGACAAAGAGTGGCTTTGATAGTATCTATGTTGTAGTGGATAGATTTAGCAAAATGAGTAATTTTATCCCATGTAAAGTCACTCATGATGCAAGTCACATTGCTTATTTGTTTTTCAAAGAAGTTGTAAGAATTCATGGCTTACCAAGTAGTATTGTCTCTGACAGGGATAGAAAATTCATGGGACACTTTTGGAGGTCCTTATGGCAAAGACTAGGTACCAATCTAGCATTCAGTTCAGCCTACCATCCTCAAACTAATGGTCAAACTGAGGTGGTAAATAAGACACTTGGGAATTTGTTGAGGTGCTTAACCAAAGAATATGGTTTGACATGGGATTTAGTCCTTCACCAAGTAGATTTTTCTTATAATGATAGCATCAATAGGACAACTGGCAAGAGTCCCTTTGAGATTGTCTATGGGATACATCCTAGGGGTGTATGTGAATTAGGAAATCTAGAAAACCAATCCCCTAATAGTGGTTATGCTGAAGATTTTAGTCAATCCATGAAGGAAGTACATGAACAAGTAAAATAGTCTCTTATTGACAACACCAAGAAGATCAAAGATAAATTTGATCTCAAGAGAAGAGAGGTTCAGTTTGTTGTAGGTGATTTACTCATGGTCCATCTGAACAAAGTAAGGATGGTAAAAGGGGTTCCTACAAAGTTGCAAATGAAGAGAGTTGGTCCCTGTCCCATATTAGCCAAATATGGATAGAATGCATATAAAATTTGTCTACTGGATGATCTAGAAATCTCCCCCATCTTCAATGTTGTAGACCTTGTCAAGTATAAAGGACATCTCACTAAGGTAGATCAAAATATGCATCAAGCTAAACAAGATGTTCAGATAGCAGCCCTACCTCCCAAAATCAGACCAAGAGCAGAGAAAGTGTTAGACTCCCAGGTGCATAAAAAGACTAGGCATGGAGCTTATAAAGAACACCTTATAAAATGGTAGGTTAAACTTGCAGAAGCAACTTGGGTCCTTGAGAATTAGTTTCATCTCTAGGGCATAGATCTCTCCCTCCTATCTCCGGCAGGGACTTAGCCTTTTTATGGTGAGAGTATGGTACAGGGGCACCTAGAATAGGCCCCTCACCAATTCTTTAAGTTTTTTTTTTTTGGTTCTCTTGATGAGATATGTAATTAGAATAAAGGTCTGAGGACCTCTTTTTGTACTTGGAAAAGCTAGTTGGGGTTTAGAAGATATTAGGAGTTGATAGGCACCTTGGAGAACAAGGTCCTTAGAAGAAGTTAGTAATCCAATTTGGATTTTTAAAGTTGTTTTAGAGTGGAATCAAAGATTAGGTACTTTATATTGCCACTAAGAGGGGTCATAAGCCTTAGAAGGCTTCAAATAGGTTTATAAAGCAAGGAAATTACAAACAATACAAAAGTTGCAAAAGTTGCAAAGTGCAACTTTGCAACTTTTGAAAAGTGCTTGACAACATTTCTCAAAATGTCCTAAAATGGTGGAGACTCCCTCTAATGTGATGAGAACCCTAAATGTATAATTTCAAGGCCTAAGAAGATAATATATGAAAGGAGAAACCCTAATTTTGCCAGTACGGTGTGTCAGAGTACGAACAGAGTGACTGGTGTAATTGTTCTGTACATGGAAAAGACAATAGTGAATGAAATGAAGAGTTTTGTGTGCCATTTTTGAACTGTTATAGCTTGGCATTGTAATTAGACTTGTTTGTAGTAGATTTGATTTAGTGATTATTGTGTAACTAGGTTTCTTTTATCAAGTTTTTAATTAGTTTGTGTGTGCCTGTTTACTATCCTGAACTAGGCAGTTGAACTTGTAAGCCATGTAGCTCACTATCCCATCATAGAATTAGTACAGCCACTTGGGCATAGTGAGTGGGTTTAGTGTATGATATGTGTGTAGGAGGAGGGCCCTTCAAAGCAAGAGGAAGTATTTATAAGCTCTTTCCCTAGGTGAGCATAAGCCAGCCCGGCTAGGGAACTTGACTGTTGCAGAGCTTGCAAATAGCAGGGTTGTAAAGATGGTGAACCAAGAACACTAGGAATAGTTTGGGGAGTGACTGAAGAGCCCCTGATGAGAAGGAGAAGCTTTTTCCAATCCCACAAGGCACCAAACCAATCCAAGGAGCAGATAGGCCTAGAAAAGGCCTAGAAACCCTCCAAACCCTTAGTTTGTGTACAGGTACAGTACACCCTCTCAGAGACCCAAAACCTAGAAAATCTCTAAGGTTACACTAAATAAGTGATAGTCTCTTGAGGAAGCTTGTGGAGATCATTGGAGGAAACTAGGGTAAAAGCCTGATTTCTCAGAGTAGGAGCGCTAATTGGGGCTCCATCCTTGTAGCCCTATTTTGGTGGAAAACTAAGGAATCGGTAGAGAGACTTGGTGTTTAGGGTTGTTCTAAGCATGGAATCAGAGAACTTGGAAGGTTTGAAAACATTTTAAGACCCTGCATGGTGAAGAGTAAGAAGTTGTGAAGAATGACACTAAGGAAGCTTGAGGAGTTTGTGTGTTCCTCATTTAGCATGAGAGCTTAGTACTTTGGTGAGGAGAAGTTTTGATCAAGATAGAAGAGTGGGTTCAAGATCAGGGGATCTAAGCTTGGAAAATACCCTATAGATCCATTTGGTGTACTTACAAGGCACCTAGAGTCTCAGACATAGACAAAGTAGCATGAACTTGTGATTGGTTCATCCCCTCTCACTATCACCAAGGTGTTGATCCACTAGCTTTGGTAATCTATCAACCAAAGAATCAACCAATAATGGTAGTACCTAATCACTTAACTTTTAAATTTCACATCACTAATTAGAATGATAACAATAACATCAAAAACATTCCTTCTTTAGTACTTACTAAGTTCTATAGAATGGTAATAGTGGGACCATACATATTCTTGTTTGAATTTGACATTCATTATAGAATCTATGACTACACCACATATTCCCATAGGCTTAATATATTTCTAACTACTTTGATGGAATTAACATTAAGATGGTTTATGATCCTAGGAAGAGATGTTGTGAGAACTTGGGATGATAAAAAGACATGTTCCTTCAAAAGCATAAAGAATATTGTACAAGAGATAAAGGGAATGATATGTTTAGAATCCAACAAAAAGAAGATGAGAGTTTGGAGGACTAAATATCAAGATTATTGTTTAGTTTGAAGAATTTCCCACACCATGAGATTAATAACCATCTCAAAAGTTTCTTTTTCTAAGAGGAATAATTGGAGGTTGTATTGAAGCTTTGGACTTGATGGGAGGAGACAATATCACTCAAGCATATTGGTATGATCTTAAGAAGATATTCTTGAATTCCTCAAGAGAAACTATCAAGAAGGGAAGAGGTTATCAACCTACTATGGGAAAGTTATCTATCAGTGGAGTTTCAAATACATAAATCACACACCTATTTTCATACTTCAAGAAAGACATCATCAATAATATGGCTACCCAGTTGGATACTATGCAAACCAAGAAGAACATGAGGAATCAGAGGCAATGCTAGTAGAATATTTCCCTCACTGTAGATAGAATAATAAGGACTACAGATGCAAGATGGTGGCTAACATAGAAAGAAAGAAAATTCTTACTGAATTTAGGCTAACAGAGGGAGATGATGACCATATTTTCTTCATTGCTCAAATAATGTCATGGGATCTAAGACAAGGTATACGTCAAGACCCTTTAAATTTTAGTGGTACTTATTCAAATGAATATAATAATCAATTAAAACCTCCATGCAATGAAAATTTAGGGGGTTATCCACCTCAGCCTTGGAATAATCCTTAGAATGCTTGGCTAAATTATCAAAACCCTACACCTCAATGGAAACCTCCTTAAGGGAACTAGTAGAAACCTTAGGGAAGTTGGCCATAACCTTAAGGTTCATGGAAACCACCTCAATGTAATTTTAAGAAAACCTCACAATGGACATGAGGTCAATAATGGATAAATCAACTAGTTGGCTATCTTCAGGAGCCATAGAAACTAGCCTTAATGCCACCTCCTGCAATCAGTACTAGTTCTCCTAAGCCTACTCACTTACTTTCATATTCATTCCTAATCCTAAAAATAAGCATCAACAAAAGAAGCCCTTCTATTTTTTAGATCCTAACCAGTACCCTAAATATGCTATAAATATAAGTGATATTCACCTTAGGTTTGGAACCACCTTTACCAACACTAGCTCCACCATTTTTAAATAAGATTCCTATGGAAGAATTTGAACTAAAGAGTTTACCTACTGCACCTTTCCTACCAAGTTTGATGAGAGACATAGAGGTTCCTAAATATTCAAACACGACACCTCCATTTCCTCAAAGATTAGAAGTAGAAGTACCTAAACCAAAATAGGATTCAATATTTGATATTATAGACCAACTAAAGCATATATGTGTCAAGATACCTCTCTTTCAAGCTATAAAATATGTCCCTATTTATGGTTAATCCATTAAAGAAGCTTGTCTAAAGAAACCTGGGAAAAATAAGAAAGATCCAGAAATAATGCATTTCCTAGGTCAATTAGCAGACATTATGCTTGGAAAGGTGATAGTACCCAAATATTTTGATCCTAGTAGTCTTGTAGTTGAGGATATCATTAATGGTATTCAAGTTTAAAATGTTTTAATTGATGTAGGGGTAGCCATTAACGTAATAAAAAAAGATGTCATGCAACATCTCCAAATCACCAATCTCATACCTACACCTATTATCCTATAGTTAGCTCTGATAAGTCTACTATTAAGCCCAATGGAATGGTAGAGGATCTAGTTTTCACCTTTTATTCCTAGGAATACCTAGTTAATTTTATGAAACTCTATCCTAAGGCCACATTGGGTGGATATCCTATCATTTTAGGAAGGACTTGGTTAGCTATAGATGATGCATATATAGGATGTTAGTCAAGAGATGTGACTATTTCAAATAGTTTAACCAAAAAGAAAATTGGTCTTTATCCACTGGCACAACCTCAACCTAATTTAGCACAACCAATATGGCCAAATCTATGGGAAGAAGGAGAGGAAGTTAACTAAGTTTTGCAGCTCATGATGATAGATATGGATCCCTTCCTACAACTTCAAGAAGAGGATGAAGTACAACAACATTCTTAAAAATTATTATGGAGTGAATGAGAAACCTTTTGGTTGTTCATCACATTAGGCACGTTCATTGCAAACAATCCTCCATGTGCCTAGTTCATCAAACTTTCATATAGCCACGGATAAGCTTCATATATTGTTGCCACATGAAGTACAAATGCCATACCTCACTAAGGCATCCATGATAACGTTAACTATGAAATTTGAGGTCTCACCAGGTTGATTTTTGGACATTAATAACAAGCTCACTCAAGAATAAAAAATGTCTTTGACAAAATTGCTTTAGTCTCATAAATAAGCATTTTCCTAAGATTATAATCATATGAAGGCATTGTATCTTAAGTTGTGTACTCATAGAATCTATATCAAGGAGGATAGTATGCTAGTAACACAATCAAAAAGAAGAATTAACCCTGCATTAAGAGAGATAGTCAAAGGAGAATTACATATATTTCTAGATGTTGGGTTTATTTATCCCATCTCTAATAGCCAATGGGTGTCACCCCTTGTCATAGTTCCTAAGAAAGGTGTAAAATAGAGGGTTTGTGTATATTATAGGGATTTTAATACTGCAACCAAAAAGGACCATTTTCCCTTTCCCTTTATAGATCAATTATTAGACTCTCTAGTAGGAAAGAAGTATTTTTCAATCCTTGATGGTTTTACTTGATATAACCAAATCAAAATTGCACTAGAAGATTTGGAAAAGACCTCATTCAATTTCTTGTGGGGAAATTATGCTTATTTTGTTCTCCCATTTGGATTTTGCAATGCTCCAACCACTTTCCAAAGAGCATTCATTAGCATATTCTCATATATTTCACATGAATGCATGGAAATATACATGGATGACTTTACTACATATGGAAGTACTTTTGAGGAAGAATTGAGTAATTTAGGAAAATTACTACAGAGGTGTGAAGATCAAAATATATCATTGAATAGTGAGAAGTGTTTCATGATAATGTAGGAAGGGGTGGTGTTGGGCCACTATGTTTCTCTAGCTGGTATTCAAGTTGATCCAGCAAAAATTGAGGTTATTCTTAATCTTCCTATACCTACTAAACAAAAGGATGTAAGAAGTTTTTTGGGACATGTAGGTTAGTATAGGGGGTTTATCAAGGATTTTGGCTAAATGAAAGGACCATTATATACTATGTTCACCAAAGATGTAGATTTTGAGTGAACATCAACATTTGAAGAATATGTCCTACAACTTAAGTCAATTCTTACTCAAGAACCTATTCTTAGAGGACCTAACTAGTCAATACCTTTTCATATTCACATAGATGCATCAGACCATGCTAGTGGGGTGGTTTTGGGCCATAAATAAGGTACTCTATAAAATACCATTTCTTTCATTAACAAAAATCTACAAGGGCTAGAGTTGAATTTTATTGTCATGGAGAAGAATTGTTAGCATTAATTTATGCACTTAACAAATTCAAATACTACATCACTAGTTCTCAATTTTTTTTACACGTAGATCGTGCAACCATCAAGAACCTTATGAAAAAAATTTCAATAATAGGTAGATTGGCTAGATTATTACTTTTTATGCAAGATTTTGACATTGTCATCATTGACAATCCAATTAAAGAAAATGTAGTGGCAGATTTTATTTCTAGGCTACAAACTAAGGATGATTATGATATTATTGATGATTCCTTTCTAGATGAGCATTTGTGTTTGTTAGAATAGCTGAGAGGGGGGTGAATTAATTAGATCAATTATCCTATAGTCCCAAATACAAAGATATAACACTTAAAACAATTCCAATAAATTATGTAGCTCGGTAACATAAACTATTAAACTATCTGTTCCTTTTACCGATTACCAGTTAATTAACTCATTGTGATTACCGACCAAATCAAATATGAAACCCATAATACAATGATTAAATGTGGAAACTCTACTAAGGGAAAAACCACCTGGGACTGGTAACCCAAAATAAGTTTCACTCTTCTAAAGTGAGCTCAATGAAGAGCCAACCCTGTTAAAGGTTACAAACACACTATTAGGTGTGACCTTGTTAGAGGATTTAAGAATAACAGTTAACTTTCGACCAGAATTCACTATGGGGTCAATAAGATAACAATGTACATTCCTTGAATGACATAGGGGCATAACATAAGATGGTTAAGTCCACTTGGTTAGGAGATTTTATGTATCAATGGTTAAACTGAAATAGTAGTTGATTTGATTACAATAAAACTTAACTTGAAGATGTTTAGATCTATTCCAAGCCCATAAAAATCCTCTGATCAATATTTCAATTCACTTCCTCAACTTACTTTTACTCGGTAATAGCTCTTTGACTCTCGATTCTATTCTACAGTTCGGTTCTCCTTCAACTAGTCTAATCAAGCATGCATGAAACTATATTCATGAAAAATCTTTGCATATTTCTTTCTTTCAGCATGTTTCAATAAAGAAACTCATATCTCTTATATAGACAGATAAACCATTTTCATATCAACCATTAGATTTTGCCACTTATCCTTCTTCATTGATTTTGCCTCTTAAACCTTCCTTGATAGTTGTGTCTAACACATTTCAATTCCATCCTTTAGATCTTCTTTGAATTTTGTTAGTTGTGGATCTCATAACAAACTTTATCCTCAATCTCGAAATCATAACAATTTCTAGCTCATCAAATTTTGTCGATTGAACTAAGCATTTAATACTTTCATCCATACTCAGTTAACAAAGAAATGTGTCGATGAACACAAGCTCAGTTAGTACTGTCACTCACTATACACTATACTAGCTTGGTGTATACTGAAGTGCTTCATTTACTGACCACATTTCTTTGTACAAATTTGCTTCCTTCTACATAATAGATAAATGTAACATAATCAAGTCAACAATATGAGATCATAGACTCATCAATAAGTTACCCAAAGTATTATGTATCCTCATCTTTCATATCCATCTTTCACCATGTAGATATATCAGTTCTTCACCTTTTCTTTCCTTTTTTTATAGATGTTTAGATGTCTATAACTAACTTGATAAGTACTGTCAAAACTAGTTGACATCAATGACAAAATAATGACTGATTTAATTATCTTACATATCATTTTAGTAACTCGATGATTGCTAATCACTGATCTTCAAGTCATTCAGGTATTCAATCACTTGTAGTTCATCAATCTCTCCCTTTGGCATTGATGGCAACACAAGAAAAATAAATTATGCCATGCACATACCAAACATGTATTCTACAACTATGTAAGTAAATTTTTTAGCTCAGTAAACTCTCCCTAGCTTTATTTTAATATGTTTAATCACTACGTTACATAACAAAATTACATGTGCAGACTCTCCTCTGTGGATTTAATCTTTTCAGCTCTTAGATTCCTTCTATTCTGATGCAAATCTCTCCCTTAGATAGATATTTCATTGATCTCTCTATTGATCTCTCTATTATTTATCTCTCCCTTTGACAACAATACCAAAGAAAAACATAAAACATACATCTCTTCAATATCTAAGTAACTCTCTATTGTTTGGTGCAGACAATGTATCTCTATATACTGATATGAAAATCTATGTTCTAGCTCCTTAAATATTTCACAACCTTAGACATAATCCAAAGTGTGTGCTTTGTTTCATCAACATGAATGATCTTTTGATAAGAATAGGCTGATGCAACCTCCAGATCACATTAGTGACTGATAGATAGGGGATGGACCCCAAGTCTAGTCCTAAAGTATTCAAAAGTGTCCTTCGGTAGAGGCTTGGTAAAAATATCAGCAAGTTTCTCCTTTGATGTAACATATTCCAATCTTACTTCTCCTATACTTGTTCTCTTAAGTAGTGATACTCAATTGAAGTATGATAGGTCTTCGAATGCATTACAAGATTCTTAGAAATATTTATTGCACTAGTATTGTCACAATATATAATCATCAGCTCAATGATTACCTCATTCAACCCTTCCAACACTTGTTTGATATAAGCAATGTTTGAACAGTTTGTAGCAGCAGCAACATACTCTGCTTCGATAGTAGACTAAGAAATACAAGGTTGTTTCTTACTTGTCCAAGTTACAAGTCTTTCACCAAGGAAAAATGCTCCTTTGGTTGTGCTCTTTCTGTCATCTATATTTCCAGCCCAATCTGCATTGGTGTAAACTCTTAGTTCAAGTTTTCCCTCCTTGGGATACCATAAACCATAGTTCTTTGTTTTCTTTAGGTATCTCAAGATTCTTTTTACTACAACCATATGTGAAACCTTTGGATTGGTAGAAAATCTAGCCACAATCCCTACTGCATGTGCAATATTAGGCCTACTATGTACTACATACATCAGTTTACCAATCATAGATCGATACAATGTCTAATTTACCTCTATAGATTCATCATCTTTTGTTAATTTGCAGCCTATGACCATCGGTGTTCCTACTAGTTTAGCATCTTCCATGCCAAATGTTCTCAATACCTCCTTTATGTACTTTGATTGTGTGATGAAAATTCCATCATTCTACTGAAGTCCTTAAAACTTTGTTCCAAGCAACTAGTGCTCTAATACCAATTGTTAGAATAACTGAGAGGGGGGGTGAATCAGTTAGATCAGTTATCCTATAGTCCCAAATACAAAGATGTAACACTTAAAACAATTCCAATAAATTTTGCAGCTCAGTAACATAAACTATTAAAATGTCTGTGCATTTTACCGATTACCAGTTAATTAACTCACTCTGATTACTGACCAAATCCAATATGCAATATGTAAAGTATGACAATAAAACAATCATCACAAAAACCCATAACACAATGATTTAACATGGAAACCCTGCTAAGGGAAAAACTACGTGGGACCGGTAACCCAAAATAATTTTCACTCTTCTGAAGTGAGCTTAGTGAAGAGCCAACCTTATTAAAGGTTACAAACACACTGTTAGGTGTGACCTTTTTAAAGGATTTAAGACTGATAGTTAACTTTCAACCAGCATTCACTATGGGGTCAATAAGATAACAATGTACATTCCTTGAATGACATAGGGGCATAACATAAGATGGTTAAGTCCACTCAGTTAGGAGATTTTATGTATCAATGGTTAAACTGAAATAGTAGTTGATCTAATTACAATAAAACTTAACTTGCAGATGTTCAGATCTATTCTAAGCCCATAAAAATCCTCTGATCAATATTTCAATTCACTTCCTCAACTTACTTTTACTCAGTAATAGCTCTCTGACGCTCGGTTATATTCTGTAGTTTGGTTCTCCTTCAACCAGTCTAATCAAGCATGCATGAAAATATATTCACATGAAATCTCTGCAATGTTCTTTCTTCCAGCATGTTTCAATAAAGAAACTCATATCTCTTATATAGAAAAATAAACCATTTTCATATCAACCATCAAATTTTCTCACTTATCCTTATTCGTTGATTTTGCCTCTTAAACTTTCCTCAACAATTGTGTCAATAACACGTTTCAATTCCATCCTTTAGATCTTCTTCAAATTTTTTTAGCCGTGGATCTCATAACAAACTTTATCCTCAATCTTGAAATCATAACAATTTCCAGCTCATCAAATTCTATCAGCTGAACTAAGCATTTAATACTTTCATCCATACTTGGTTAACAAAGAAATGCATCAGCAAACATAAGCTTGGTTAATACTATCACTCGGTATACACTACACTAGCTCGGTGTATATTGAAGTGCTTCATTTATCGACCACATTGCTTTGTACAATTTTGCTTCCTTCTACATAATAGATTAATGCAACATAATCAAGTCAACAATATGAGATCATAGACTCATCAATAAGTTACCCAAATTATTCCTTATCCTCATATGTCATATCCATCTTTTACCATGTAGATATCTCATTTCTTCACCTTTTCTTTCCTTTTTTATAGATGTTTAGATGTTTGTAACTAACATGATAAGTACTGTCAAAACTAGTCGACATCAATAACACCATAATAACTGATTTAATTATCTTACATATCATTTTAGTAACTCAATGATCTCTAATCACTGATCTTCAAGTCATTTAGGTATTCAATCAGTTGTAGTTCATCAATGTTCCATTTCTATTCATTCACCTTGTTATGCAAATTTAGCTAACTATATACTGCTAATATAATCTCTACTTATTTCTCTCTAAAAGAGAAAATGACGCTTGTTGAAATGACTTTCATTTTTTATTGGATAGCTTGTTGTTTGTTCTATACAGGGCCTAACCAAGTCATGAGGAGGTATGTTAGGGAAGATGAAACCTATGACATTCTGGATGCATTTCATGATGATCTCTATGAAGGTCATTTTTCAGCCAAAAGGACAGCAATAAATATTGAATACATGTTACCATTGGTCTTCTCTACATAAGGATGCAACAAAGTATAATAGGAAGTGTGATAAATTCCAAAGGATGGGTAGACCTACTAAATCAGATGAAATGTCACTTTACCCTCAAGTTATTGTTACACCATTTGAAAAATGAGGATTGGACTTTGTTGGACCAATAGATCCTCCTTCAAATGGAAAATTATATATCTTCATGTGTATTGACTATGTAACTAAGTGGGTTGAGGTCAAACCATTGAAGTATACCTGGGACAACAAAGTTGCAGAGTTCATTTATGAGGAAATATTTGCCTACTATGGGGTTCTAAGGGACATTATGACTGATCAAGGTGAACAGTTCACTTCAACTTTGATCAAAACCCTAATCAATGAGTATAACATAAGGCATAGAAAATATAGTCCTTATCATCCACGAGAAAATGGGCAGGTTAAAATTACAAATAGTTAAATTAAGTCCTTATTAACCAAGATAGTAGAAATACATAGAAAGGATTGAGAAAATGTATTACCTAAAGCATTCTAGGCCTACATGATCACATGGAAAACAACCTCTAGTTTTACTCTATTTGAGATGTTCTATGAAAAAATAGCTATCATGTCTGTTGAATTTGAACACAAAACACTTATAAAAACTCTAGAATTAGATATGGATCTCTCCACAACACAAATAGAAAGGATGCTATAGCTCAATGCCTTGTATGGACTCAGGAAATTAGCCCTACAGCTCTCAACCATTGATCCTACAAAATTTAAACTACTAGTGAGTGGTCATAGGTTAAGGTTATATCATAAGCCAACTACAAAAGATAAGTTCATGTAATGGTTCAATGATCCCATATAGTCTTAATTTCCTACAAAGCAATTAGGGGAACTTAATATTCCACCTTCTTTTTAGTTCTCTATCAGTATGCAATCATAATAAATACACTCACATCCCATGAGCATACATTTCTCCACCATAACTTTTTCACCTTCATATCATTCCACATGTCTTTCACCTCATCCACATTTTCACTTCCATTAATTAGTCTTCCATTCTAATCATTGCATGATGACTATTTAAAATTATTGCTTGATTTCATCAATCACTCAATGAACATTTATGGAGTACATCCAGGTATGCACACTCAACAAGTTATGGGTATTTATTATTTTTAAGATTCATTTATTTTGTTGTAACTTCATTACTATGATTAAATTGCATAGTTACCTTTAAGCCTTGTACTTTCACCTCTGTATGTGTGGGCACATGTGACTATTTAGGCTGGGGGGTACAATTACATGTCATACTCACATTAACTAAGAGAATTTTTTTTCCCAGCAAGTCATTCCCATGTCACTTCATGAGTTAATTTGTTTTCTATTTCAAAATTGATGTGACATCTTACGCATAAGAAGTATTTTGTTTTATCATCCTTCTGTACTTGTCATCATTTTTCTTGCTGCCATAATTTTAGCATTAATTGTCTTTCTTGGAGGTATCATAGCCCTATGTGCTTAATGAATTTATTATGTTAATCAAATAGAGAAGTAATGGTTACAAAAAGAAGTTCTTCAATTGCAAAAGAAAAATTGTAGGAAGGTTGTTGGAGGAGAATTGGGTTTCCTTTTTCTAAAATTATTGATCACACCGTTGTCTCTATAAATTATCATCTTTAGAACTTAGATATCGCCATGCATGGTCCACCAGCTTTCCATGAACCCATGGTTCATGATATTCTACTTCAAGACCTTCTATATGAGCCATAATTTTGTAATAGAGAAGTGAGAGTAAAAGGACTGAAGGTTATTGCTATAGAGGAAAAAATTATATAAGTAACTAGTGTGAGGTCCTATCCCGACCCATCTTAGCTCAACAGTTGATACTTGGACTATCTAGATGATACCTTGTTTTGTGATACTAGACCTATTTTTTATTATGACTTCATAGCATTAGACACTATGTGATGATTTTACTTGATTATATTGATGATGATGTTAGACGTACCTCTACATGCTTATGTTAGATTCATATTTGTTTTATGTTATGGAAAGACTAATGAATTATGGATTCTGCATTTTGTTACGTTATCATATGGATTAGTAAAATGTGTTAGTGGTGATGTGAAATTCCTAAAGTAATTATTCTTCAATTGATTAGGGTTACTTGTTTAAGTGAAAAATTGAACTTACATTTAGATGCTTATAGAATTAGGGTACATTATGGAATATGTTTATGTTGAAATCATGAAATGCAATTTCTCTATGTATTTGTATTTGGATGTTAATATAGATCTTATTTCTCTTTTGATATGTTATATATGCATTGTTTTCATGAGATACTGATATCTAAATCAAGTGTGCAGGATTATGACCATGGTATTAAATGCGGGGAAACAAGGATGGATCTATGTGAAAATGGTTTAAGGCCAAGGTCGACTCTAGGGAGAGAACAACCTTGTTATTATGTGATTTTAATTGCATAAACGTAATGCTTGAGTGATTGTTGTTGTAAATGCTAATATGTGCATAATTTGATGTAAATATTAATTGTGTTAATGTAAATGTAAATTATCCAATAGGCATGCCATGTGTGTAAATAAGTAATGTGATGTGTACTTTTTTGAAGTTTCACTTGACACTAGTGTAATGTGTTGGCATGCCTAAGTGGAAAGTGGACCCTACCTCACCCTTAGGTCACCTTGTTAGTCCCTAGGTATGGTTAGTGGTTTGGGAAAACCAAGGCAAGTGACATCACTTTCCATTTTCGTGTGTAAACTTCACTTGGGTTTTTTGAGGGTTAAATTGAGCCCTAGGGTGTAGTTAGGGCTAGTTTTAAGTACCCCAAGGTATGTGCATAGGTTTGGGGGTCAACTTTTACCCTTTTCTTCACCCAAGACTTCCAAAATGCCTCTCAAAGTGAGCCTTCTCTAAGAGTGACGAATTTGGACATGTCTTCTAGGATAATCCCTTTCCCCATGTCTTGAATTACTATCCATTTCTTAGCTTAGGGCAAGTGTCTAGTGAGCAAGAACCAAGACACCTAACCTACCTTGGGATGAGGGTGGGAGAGAAGGAATGTTTTTGAGCTATTAGGAAAAGAGACTAGGAAAGAGTGACATACTTACACATTATGGAATCTTGTCTTGGAGGAGAATAGGCTTGAGAGGATCTAGAGGCTTGAGAAGGAAAGGGAAGACAAGCTCTTCAACAAATTCACCTTGCCATAGCTTGAGGAAAGGTAGGTGCATCTAACACAAAAGTTTTGTTATGTATTTGTATTGTTTAATTTGATATGTTGTGAGACTATGTTGTGTTGGTTTCATTTTGTCTTCATGGAGAACTCTCTTGTTTTTCTCCATGTATGTGTTAGAAATAGGGAATACTGAGAGGGGGGGTGAATCAGTATTCCGCAAACTTTTATTTTTGCCCACTTATGGATATAACAGATTACTTTAATACATACAAAATATAAGAAGCTAAATAACATGCATAATAGTAAAGAACTCATAACACATGATATGTTCTCAAGGAAACCCTGGCCAAGGGAAAACCCTAGTGGGGATGGTACCCACAAAGATCCACTAATCAAAAGATATCATGTTAAGGATGTTGACCCTATTAGGAGCCTGTTACAATCATATAGTGTATCAGTCTTGGTTAAGGGACTATAGGCCTTGTTAGAAGCCTCAACCCTATTAGGAGTTTTCAACACATAACCTAATTACCAGATGAGCCCACTTCCCAAAAAAGTAATACAAAATGTATACTGATTATAATATGGTTTTGATTACAACTTCGCATCAATATCTTTCATCGCTATCACAATATCCTACTATCACTTCCTTTTTTTCGGTGTATTACAATTCGGTACATTACATCTTTATACAAGACTCAAACATAATAACTCTTCTAGTTGGCTTGCATAACTTTATCCAAGAGTAAACATCTAGGATGTCATCTCTTTATAATTTTAAGTCATTATTTTGACAAGCAAAATAATCCCTTAACTCATTTACTAGTTATGTCTTCAAAACTGCTCTGTCGACTTAACTCTATCATCGGTAAAATAATCATAACTATCTCTATACAATCTATACTATCTTGTGCACTAAGATGGAGTATCCTTAGACATCATAGAGTCTATGTTTAACTACACAAACTCTGAACATACTCCAGTCAACGTCACCAACACAAACTATATCAAGTGGTCTGTTAAAAACTCTGTCTAACACTTAGACAAATCTTGTCTACAATCTTCCATACTTACTTTCTACTTTGTGTGATCTTCATGAGGGACATATGTTTCCATAATGACAACATCTAAGTACTCACTTCAGCCAAATTTCCAACAATCTCCCCCTTTGTCATTGGTGGCAACATATGAGAAAAATTGGCTAAGTGTATAAGTCAAAATCTCAAAAGTGTATCAAAATTGTGGCCATAGTATAAAATAAGTATACTATCCTTATATCTCCTCAAAATATATCTTTCATTACAATACTATATAATACTCCCCCTATGAGTATCACTCATCATATATAGCACATTCTGCTCTATACCATAGACAATTTTCTAAGTATCTCTCCCCCTTTGACAACAATGACAAAATAAAGGTGGAAAGGGTCTACAAAATTTGTGTCAAAACTTTATACCTTACTATCTTATTGCAAAGCCGGTAGGCTTGCAACACAATCTGCAAAATCTATCTTCCAGGCCTCAAATTCTTTCTCCCATGCCTTCTTTATTGAATCTGCTACATTGAGTAAAGTACTCAAACCATAGGTTGCAATCTGACATGCTTGAAAGGACTGAAAATTGAATTTCTGAAATGATGTCTTAGTAGTAAGACATTCATCTAGCTGCTCTTCAATAATAGCTAATTTTATTAAAACATGTTCTCTCAAAAGATTTAATCTGTTCAATTTCCTGCTCTCCTCATCTTTCAAAGTTCTAATTTCATCACATAATTTTTTGATTTTCTTTTCTACATTACTTATCTTCACATTGGGACTAGCAATCGAATTTGTTTCAGTTGTAATCTCATCTTCTTTCTGCTTTACTTTCTTCTCTTCACCTATTATCAAACTTTCAGATTTTGTACACTGAATGTACAAACACTTCCCTATTTCCAAATGCTTTCTCAAGTTCTTGATACATACATCAAGACCTCCAATGTCATTATTTATGTTCTAACTTATATTCTATAACATTTCAGCTTCATAAGCTATCTGTGCCTTAATCTTTGCAATATCGGCCAAATTTCTAAACTCTGCATCAACTGTATTCATCACCATTTTAGCTCTTTCTAAAGGATCTGACTCAAATATTTTCGTAGTCACAACACTTTGAAACTTCTCAGTTAAATCCTTCAGACTTCCTTCCAAGTTCTTAACTTTCTTGTTCTTTCCAATAATTTTGTTCAAAGAAGTGTTCAACTCTAATTGATCATCATCATCAACCTCCTTGCTCAAATCTTCAATCAATGTTCCTATTCCTTTCTCCTTTCCAGTCTTAGGAGTAAGACTGATGTCTTCTTGTGGTGCAATAGGTGTATGGGCCTCTATTTCCATTTTCTCTTCTGCTTGTGATTTCTCTGCTTCAGCATTCTTGTCTGATTCTCCTAGTGCCAAATTGTCAACAATATTATCCAAGTTCTTGAATACTGCATCATCAGTGTTCAAGGTAACCTTAGTGCCTTCTATATTCATGGATTCTCTACCAATATTGATAGCTGAAGATAAGGGAATATCCTCAACTTCAATTGCTTCTACTTCTACAATTCCTTCCTCTGTTTGCTCTGCTTGTTCTATAATCTGCTCTTCTACTGCAACTGCTTGATCTTTCTCAATTGTTCCTGTTACCATTTTAGCCAATACTTGCACAATTGCTTGCTCTGTCTCTGCTTGGACTTTCTCATATTGACCTCCCATAATCTGAATAGTTCTTCTCTTTGTTCTTAGTAAGGTTCCAAGTGGCCTCAGAATTTGTTTCAAGTGATCATCATCTCTTACATCACAAAATTTTCTCACCAAATTTTCTCTCATAGCCATTTCTTCTTCTTGTTCTCTCATCTTTCTCTTTATAAGTTTATTATAAAAATCCTCTAGAATTTTACCATGTAATGTGTCAAACTTCTTATTAGTCAAAATCATATGTGTAACAACAGCATTTTCTAAATCCAATCTTTCAAAAAATCCATGAAGATCATAATACTTGTTCATTTTAGTGAAATCTCCATGTTGCATGATATCTTCATTAATTCTTTCAATTCTTGGTTTCCAAGTTTTCTTTTTCATTGTAGTTTCATCATCCTTGATTTATGCAACTCTTCTAGGGACTGGTGGCACAACCACTTTCTGTCTCTTTCTCAGTCCAGAAGCACTAACCTTCATTCTCTTGCTAGGTTTGGAAGAAGAGGATCTTGTTGTCACTTGCTCTATTTCAGATTCCTCTACTTTTACTTCAACATGAATAGGTTTCTATGGGTCTAAACTAGATGCCAAGGGTGGGACTGATAGTACCTCACTCTACCTTATTGCATCAGTTGTCTTTCTTGCAACATCAAACTCATTTTTCCTCATACTTGTTTCCTTCAAAATTTTCTTGATAGTATTGTCTACTCTTTTCTTTGATTGTTTCTCTTCCTTCAGTTCCTTTGTTGTGTCAAAATTTTCTTCATAGGTTCCAAATCTATTACTTTGGGCATCTAATTCACTCTTCAATAGTCTGCTCACATAACCTTCAGTTTCAACTTCAAAAATTTCATAGCCAAGAGGGTCTATGAACTCAAGTCTAGGTTCCACTACCTCAATGTAAGTAAGATCAGTGTCTACCATAAAACATATATCATCTTTGTACTTCTCAACAAGGGATGGAGGGATCCTTGATCTATTTACAACTATATTTTGAAATGTTTTCAAGACTAACTTTGCACTCTCATTTACCTTCTCTATAAGGTGTTTCATATAGACTTTGTTGATTCTCTCCATGGTGTTTACACCATCATTCCAGTCATTACCAATAGTGTAAGGAAATCTTCTCAATAAGTGGAAAAACATGTAGGTGATCAAAGAAGAAAATCTAAAATGAGTGTACTTTGCTTTCTTAATCTTCTCCAAGTTCTCAAATAACTGAATTCTCAAAATCTCACACATGTCAACAAGCTTCTTCTCAACACACATCAAATATGCTATGTGTACCATTCTAGCTGCCATGTCATCTTCTCTAGAACTTCCACAAAATTTAGTAGTCAAAATCTTGCATAGATACCTTACATCATCTTGTTTTATCTTGCTTATAACTATACCTCTACCATTGTATGTTGATCCTATGTTATCAATCACAATCTTCCTCATGTTCTTTTCATTTAGAGGAATAGCACCAACTTTAGATAAACCAGTGACATCATGAATTAGATCTGTAGTAATATCAATTACTCTATCTTCTAACCAAAATTTACCATTGTGAATTCTGCTCAAAATAATCTTAGTGCATTCTTCATCATCAAATTCATATTTCATTGAATACCTAATAATTTCATTGTCCTTTAGATGTTCATATCCTTGTTTTACTGATGTGTCCTAATTATACATCTTCTGATACTCAGTAATGAAATCACTTTCCCTTAGGGTTTCAAATTTACATCCAAGATATCCTTTCACATTCTCTAAATGCAAAACTCCATCTGGTACGAATGATAGGGCTAAACTAGCATCAACTTCCAAGGGTTCAACTGGTTCTGTCTTAACTCTAGGTTTGTTCTTATCTCTGATATTATGAATTAAAGATACATCCATGATTCTATCTACTCTCTTATACTAATTCAAAAACTTAGGCGGATAAATACCTCAAATTCACAAACTTAGGGCTTTCGCAAATTCAGTGCTTCAAACTTTCTCCAAATCACTGTAAATCACTTTCAAACTCTGTTCTTCGCTCTTCAAATACTTTAATTCTCTTGATAATCAAAATAACTTTGATCTCAACCTTTTATTACTTTGCTTTTATTCCGATTTGACATCGCATTCAATTCTTTTGCTGCTAATTACCAAAAATTGATTCTGTAAACCTGTAACCATGAAACTTCTTGTGACCTCGTAAAACACAATATTTCTTTTTGCACACTTAACCATAGCATTAGTATAACATAAAAAAACCTTCATCTAACTGCACAAAACTTAACTCATTCAAAATTTACTTCTACACTAATTCTAAGTTCCTAATATACTGAAATTCACATAATTCAAGTGCTTAAAGAAAGATTAGGTAAGGGTTCATTCTTACCATCAGATACTTCACCTTTCTAATTACCTTCAATATTGAATATGCCTCCTTGATTTGTGCTTTTAAAAAATTGTACTTTACCTTCATTGCTATAGCAACCTTTCTCTTTGTTTCTTGCATTTTCATTCCTTCTTGCATAGTTTCTAGGGTTAGGGTTAGGATGATAACCTCCATTGTTCATTCTGAAAAATCTTGATGTGTGTCCAGTCTTGCTACATATCTAACAAATGATTCCATTGGTTCCATATCTAGGTCCTTGCTAATTGATTTGTGTCCTGCAATTTTTAGCAATATGTCCAATCTTGTTGCATCTATAACATACTATTCCATTTCTTCTGTTCATGTCATCAGTAGTCCTCTGATCTACATTGTTAGTATTCCTAGGTATTCTACCATTATAATTATTCTCAATAACTTTAGATCTTCTACATTCAATAGCTCTATGTCCAAAACCATGACAATTATAACAATAACCATTAAGAGGTTTGAATTGTTTACCTGTACAATCTCTCTTCATATGACCAATAGTATTACAAGCAAAACATCTACCTTTGAATTCTCTTTGCATACCTTTGGATAGTTCATCTTGCTTCAGTGATTCTTCTTCTTCTTTAGGTGTATCTTCAGATTTGTTCTTATCTATGTTTTTAGATACATTCAGATCTAGTTTCTTGCTTTCATTATCCATCTTCAATGTGTTGAATCCAAGACCAATTTTATCATAGAAAGGTTTCCCATAAGATATTTTCTCATCAATCTTCTTACTATTTGAATATAGTCTCTCAAGTTGTTGTTTGGATTGAGTCAATTCACCTTTCACAATCTTGTTGTATTTCTCATGTTCAGCATACTGCATTTTTACTTTATCAAATTCAGATGTTACCTTGTCAAGTTTAGATTTTAGATCTTCATTCTCATTCTTCAAGTTTTCATTCTCAGATCTCAAATTTTTATTTCCATATTTCAAGCTAAGTTTCAGATTTGCTATCTTCAATTCATGCTTAAGGATCACATTTTCTTTTTCTAAATCATCACAATCTTCAACAAGAATTTTAGATTCCTTCTTAGATTTCAGATCTTCTATTTTGCCTTTGAATTTGTTAATAACATTCTTTGCATCATCATACTTTCTTTTCAGAGTGTTTCTTTCATCAATAAGCATATCAATCTGTTCAAGAGCTTCTTCAAGATTCTTCTGTAACTGATCCATATCCATAGAGATCTTACTCAAGCTACTAGGCTTTCCTTGAATGATTCTTCTCCAAGTAACTAAGCTCTAATACTAATTGTTAGAAATAGGGAATACTAAGAGGGGGGGTAAATCAGTATTCCACAAACTTTTATTTTTGCCCACTTATGGATATAACAGATTACTTTAATACATACAAAACATAAGAAGCTAAATAACATGCATAACAGTAAAGAACTCATAACACATGATATGTTCTCGAGGAAACCCTAGCCAAGGGAAAACCCTAGTGGGGATGGTACCCACAAAGATCCACTAATCAAAAGATATCCTCTTATGGATGTTGACCCTGTTAGGAGCCTGTTACAATCATATAGTGTATCAGTCCTAGTTAAGGGACTATAGGCCTTGTTAGAAGCCTCAACCCTATTAGGAGTTGTCAACACATAACCTGATTACTAGATGAGTCCACTACCAAAACAAGTAATACAAAATGTATACTAATTACAATATGGTGCTGATTACAACTTCACATCAATATCTTTCATCACTATCACAATATCCTACTATCACTTTTTTTTCTTTTTTTTCGGTGTATTACAATTCAGTACATTACATCTTTATACAAGACTCAAACATAATAACTCTTCCAGTCAACTTGCATAACTTTATCCAAGAGTAAACATCTAGGATGTCATCTCTTTATAATTTTAAGTCATTATTTTGACAAGAAAAATAATCCCTTAACTCATTTACTAGTTTTGTCTTCAAAACTGCTATGTCAGCTTAACTCTGTCATCGGTAAAATGATCATAACTATCTCTGTATAATTTGTACTATCTTGCACACTGAGATGGGGTATCCTCAGACATCATAGAGTCTATGTTTAACTATGCAAACTCTGAACATACTCCAGTCAACATCGCCAACACAAACTATAGCAGGTGCTCTGTTAAAAACTCTATCTAACACTTAGACAAATCTTGTCTGCAATCTTCCATACTTACTTTCTGCTTTGTGCAATCTTCATGAGGGACATATGTTGCCATAATGACAGCATCTAAGTACTCACTTCAGCCAAATTGCCAACAGTATGTTGTGAATATGTTAAGGGAGTGCAAGATTACTCTCATCCTTGGGAGGATTTGAGAGTGTCTTGGGGGTGAAGGGCATATTTGGGAAATCCTTATATGTAGAGAGCTTAGATGTATGGGCATCCTTGAAGCCTACTTGAGTTGTAAATTGGGGGACATAAGGGATGTGATTGGTGCTCCATTAGATGAGCTAGTATGTTGTGAATGGGCCTTGTGAAGGCATGCAATATTGATTTTTAAGTACTTGTTTTGGTTTGAGTATGGAATCTCCATAAGGATGATTCCACCTTCACCCATTTTTGGATCAATTATGATCCTATGTGAAAACTTGGGATTGGGAGTAAAAATGATTTGTTCTTGTTTCTTGTTTTTGTATGTGAGGTAAATGTTTGTATCCCATCTATCCTTGTTTCCCCTAGCTCGAGGGTGGCCATATAATGGCCTTGGCTGGGAGGTGAGCCTCCATGGTCATGAAAAACATGTTTTGGTTGCAGGTTTAATTAAAAGGAGAGTTGAAGATAATGTCAAGTTTGAAGTTGGATTGGTTCATGAAGAAAGATTTGTATTGTGTTTTCAAAGTTATGTAATTGTAGATGAAATGTTTAGTGAATGTATCTTATTTATAAAGCTTATGTGTTAATGACTAATTCAATGTGTGTATCAATCTCTTGGAACTGTATGGAGGATAATTGCTCTATTATAAAATTCCATCTTATTTAACATGTAATATCAAAGTACATATCTATACAGAGATATGCAAAATAAAAGAATTTATAACATTTGATTTCACACATACTTCTATTCATATTACTTCCTATTTTTATATAAAATGATATTACATGTATTTACATTATATATATATATATATATATATGAGACTATATATATATGTATTATTATATATAACAAACTTTTATTATTTTATTTATTGCATGTTTCTAAATTTATAATAAACCTCAAATCTGTACAGTATTTCTTTAAAGAAAATTTATATAAGTTAGTAATGCTAAAAAGATAAATTCACATATATGAATATATAAATGAATACTATGCTATATATATATATATATATATATATATATATATATCACTTGATACATAAATATATATTAACATATATAATATATATAATAAACTATGCATATTATAATGTTTATGTATTTTTTTTATAAAAAAAAATTTACAAAAAAATAAAACAAACAAATTAATTTAGGGTCGAAAGCCCTTAGTTTTCCCCCTACTACTCACGAGTTTGCAGCCATCGTGTGGCCTAGGTCGTGACAGTGACCAAAGCCACTATGTGTGGCCAACGTCAAGGCGCCTGTGTGTAATACCCCAAAAATGGGCTATAGGTTCATTAACCTCCTATATCGACACATCAAATGAAATTGATACAAAATTCCTAACCTAAGGCACATCTTCACATCAAAATCCTAATTGATTTTATCTTAATTCTGCATCAGGAAATATTTCTTAAATATTCTTAATTTATCTAATTATCTTTAATTAAATATTATTTGGTGATAAATGTTATTATTTATCCTAAAGTTGATTAATTGAATATGATAAATATTTAATTAATTAATTTAATTAAATATAGCTAGCATCATTTCAATTCCTGGTCATCCTGGACCTAGGTCGACATCTTTTTCAAATCTTTCAATCAATTTCTATCTCGGAATCGGTTAATCTTTCAAATCACTTTCAATCTCAAACATCTATATCATACACAGACTATCTTTGAACCACTACGCTTCACACAGTAATTCAAAGAGGGGAAAAATGTAATACCCCAAAAATGAGCAATAGGTACATTAACCTCCTACATCTTCAAATTGAATGAAATCAACATCAAAGTCCTAACCTAAGGCACATCTACACATTATCGAATCCTAATTGATTTTATCATTGTTGATATAGCTAGCATCATCTCAATTCTTGGTCATTCTAGGCCTGGGTCAGTATCTCTTTTTCCAATCTTTCAATCATTTTCTATCTCAGAATTGGTTAATCTTTCAAATCAAATTAGTTTCATACATCTTTATCATACACAGACTATATTTGAACTACTGCGATTCACATAGTAATTCAAAGAGGGGCAAAATGTAATACCCCAAAAATGGGATATAGGTTCATTAACCTCCTATATCGACACATCGAATGAAATTGATACAAAAGTCCTAACCTAAGGCACATCTTCACATCAAAATCCTAATTGATTTTATCTTAATTCTGCATCAAGAAATATTTTCTAAATATTCCTAATTTATCTAATTATCTTTAATTAAATATTATTTGGTGATAAATGTTATTATTTATCCTAAAGTTGATTAATTGAATATGATGAATATTTAATTAATTAATTTAATTCTACCACTTAATTATTTAATTAGATTTAATTGCATTTATTCCTAATTAATATTGTTTTATTTGATAATAAATCAAATTTGTTAAAAATAATCAATTGAATATT